>JAEAOA010000065.1:327500-472500 GCA_016746295.1 Potamilus streckersoni | reverse complement strand
TAGACGTAAATAAATATGAACAAATATATATATATATATATATATATATATATATATATATATATATATATATATATATATATATATATATATATATATATATATATATATATATATATATAGATATATATATATATATATATCAAAAACGATATTAAAGAGTGCCGTTTATTAGTTTTTTTTCTGACATTTTCTCTCTATTTATCAGTGTTGAAATCCTATCATTCAGTATGCGCGCCACAATGCACATCTATTTAACTCTGTTCTCTTCATTGCATTCATCTACATTAGTTATTGTTGTTATATTATTATTATTATTATTATTATTATTATTATTATTATTATTATTATTATTATTATTATTATCTAATCTTGCATAAGCTCTTCATTGTGTTGATTTTAATTAGTCTTTTTAGACTTAGAGGTTCTTGACAGCATTAGTCTTTATCAATATGTATCAAGCTTTATACTTCATTTCGCGAATCCTCTTTCTTGCGTTCTTTCCATACTTATTTTCCATAAATCTGAATCCCATTTTCCATCTTTTTCTTTAAGATGGGGCATAATTTAATTTATACTAGGAAATGTATAATATATTTCCACCACTTCCTCATGTGTATTTATGTAATCAAAAGTATAAGGGGAAGGCATATTAGCAACAATCGGACTTTAACGTTAACGTAGGGGTTTGCACTTTGGCGACAATAGGAATTTAACATGGGAAAGGCACGTGGAGGTCAATGGGAATTGAACATTTGTGACGTAGTGGGGTTTATATGGTCAAAACTATTTATAGGTTGAAATCCATTTATTGGGATAAATTTTGGTTAAGGTCATACATAGACATACCGAAACAAACAAATACACATCCAACCATAGAAAAGCACACAGAAAAGAGGACAGATGTTCCAAAGAGAGACACATATAGAATAGATACACAAATAAGAATAGTCTATTGTAGGGGTGTACACACTTTTTTAGCATGCGAGCTACTTATAAAATGACTAAGCCAAAATGATTTAACTACCACAAAAATGCAAAACATATAGGATGACATTTATTTTTCTAATGCTACTCTCACTACCTTCGCGATGGACCGGTCGATCGCGATCTACGTATTGTGCAACCCTGGTTTATTGCATGGGTACAAAACTTTTATTCAAGTATAAACATGGACTCTCTGGTATCCGCTTTGGTCTAAGCACTATCCATTTAATGCATAAATATTTGGACATGAAACAAACATATTTACAAGTTATTTAGTTCTTGGTTCTAGTAAACTACTTTTTAAAATTAAAGCTCATGCCTTCGAAAAAACGTTTCATATACAACGTATTTTCATTTCATACAAATTGCTATTTTCTTTAACGCTACATTAAATGTTCATTTTAAGAAAAATCTAAAACAAAGCAAGTGACAGACAATCAAATAGACCAAAGTTTATAAATCTCTCTCTCTCTATTTATATCTGTCACACGCGATGTTTAAAATCTGTTCAGCTACCACTTATGTCCCAGCGTAGATGTTTTAAATCACGCACTCAATTTCATTCGTAAGTCTGTTGTTATGTCCGTCGTACCAGGTACACGTATCGGTCAGCAGATCAATTACAGTTATCGTCTGCTTCCCAGGGAGGTACAACGTATGTCATATGAATGGTCACGTTTCCATCGGTGATGCCAAATTTTTCTCTCATCGTCTGCACGTCTTCACTAGCCCTCAAAAGTCTGGAATAAATTAGTGTTGCAGGTGTACTAAACCCGAGACATACAGGAGTGTGAAAACTATCGTGATATATAGATAGACTTGGCACTGACGTCTGAGTTCCTCTAACAGTGAGTCAAATAAATATGTAATGAAACCAGTTGCTTCTTCGGATGGAATGTCGGACACGAAGTCTTTAACTGTCACCGTGTAGGTGTAAGTTCTCGTTCTAATTTTTCCCGAAATCCCTGTCTGAGTAATTTCGATGCTGAAACACTCCTTTAGGTCTACCGAATCCTTTCCCTTCTTGGATGCGCTTTACTGTGACGGTATGGTGGTGGTAAAAGAAGTCAATGCTTATCCTCGCAATGAAGTGTCGTTCTTGGGAGTCGTTCATTTTTTAATGCTTGATGATATCAGCGAGTCCATAAGGTAAAGTCTTGTAGTCTGAAAGTTGCACTGGTTGCACCTAGTTTTCCATGGTGTTGGTAAATAAGCAACTAAGATGTGATACTGCATTGGTGATGTGATCGTGAGGGACAGCATTGCACTCGAGCTTCTTATTGGATTTGAATCTCTCCCTCGATACTTACTGTGTGGAGTGATTCATCTTTCTAGCTGGACATCTGTAGTCACAGTGAGTATCGGTCTTGAACGATGGATTTCACCCACCCTATAAATAGCTTTTACCCTATAAACCCCATGACGACACCAATGTTCAATTTCCATTGACCTCCAGGTGCCATTTCCATATTAAATTTCCATTGTCGTCAAAGTGAAAACCTCCATTTTAACGTCAATGGCATGTTACTAAAGTGTCCCATACTATTGTCAAAAAATCCAAAAGTATGTCCTGACTTGTAAACATGCCTTCTACATTGTATTTTACATCTAACACTCCTATTACAATCTGTTATTTAACTAAAAGCGAAGATGGTTTCAATAAATACGTCTTTTTAACTTTGATGCTGATAATTTGTTATTTCAAAATATACACGTGATCATATTCTTAATCTTTACCTTATGAGCGCTAATATATCTAGAAAAAAAAAATGTATCCTCTTGCCAAAATATTATTTACATAAATTACAGACGTAAAACTATTAATTTTAGGTGGCACTGTGGACACAGCAGTGCACTGCGTTACAAATCAAGGAAAACTTCATGAAGAGCATGCAGCCCATGGTGGACCATGGGGAGGAAAGAGAATAAATGATCTTTTCGAGAAGAACATAGAGCAGGTTGTCGGTGAAAAATTTCTCCGGTTCTTTAAGACTCAACACAGACATGAATGGATTCAGTTGGAGGACACATTTGAAGGAAAGAAAAGAGAGTTTCTCAATAAGGAAGGACTAATTACTCTAATTCCTATCAGCAGCAAATTTCGAGAGTCGTATGCAAATACTAAAACGAAACGTCTGCATGAAACCTTCGAAAATCTCTATCATGGAAAGTTTTGTTTCGATGAAAACAAAGACACTATTGTGATTTCAAGAGAGAAGATGCAAGATTATTTTGACTTTATACTAAATCATATCAAAGATCATATCGACATTCTTTTGAAAGCTGTACCCGGTGTTAAATCCATACTTCTTGTTGGAGGTTTAGCAGACTCAAAGGTTGTTTCTAACAGCATTAAATCAACTTATTCAAACCTGAGAGTCATTGTTCCGAAAGATGCTGCTTTTGCCATCCTTAGGGGCGCCCTGATTTATCGCTGGAACTCTGATATTATTCTTAACAGGATAAGCCCATACACGTATGGAGTGGATGCAATGGAACGATTTAATCCCAAACGACATCCAAAGGAGAAAATTGTAGAAGTCAATGGAAGGCAAATGGTAAAAGACACCTTCCAAAAACACATTGTAAAGGGACAGAACTTCAGTGTGGGAGAAAAAAGCAAAGGTCGTCATTACACACTAAATGTTCACCAAGGCGTAGTACGTGTAGTATGGAATATATTCCGATCTGATTCTTTTGACCCAGTTTTCTGTTCTGAATGTGATCATATTGGATCAATGTATGTAGACATCTGGAAAAAAGACAAACCATGGAGATTTTTCGTGACCATGCATTGTGTTGGTACGGAACTGCAGACGGTCGTCAAAGATGCAGATACCGGCAAGGAGCTCGTGAAGTGTAAAGTTGACTTTCTTGTCAATGAAACCGAATTATCAAGTGACTTTATCTCTGAGTAAATAGATTATGCTAGCATTAGACACAGTAACATGATAATGCACATATAATGTGGATACATCCACGGAACATATCTCTTTTGTCACGATATTTGCAATTGTTTCCTTTTGTTAAACTTGTAGTCATAGTGTGGAAGAATGTAATTTATGTCGTCCTTATGGTGACGAGCAATATAAATAAACTATAGAGGACTTAGTTTGCTTTTTGATATTGTTATATCTCTTCTAGCAGTTTGAATAACATTGGAAAACGACTAATGTGCAGATAAATCAGCTAAGATGTGCAATCAGTTCTTTGAGAAGCATGTTGATATTTTGTTGAAGAACGCAGTCAGAGAGAACATTTCGTGAGAAAAGGTATCACACTTTGTGCAGAACCTCGAGATAAAACAAGAATCATAGAGACTGATTAAAATGGATCGCATTTATATTCACATTCCGTTTTTATAAATTCATTATAAGGTATACTCCTCCTGTATCCATAATAATTTTAAATTTAAAACAGCTAGAAAAACCAACGCTTAAATGTTTCATACTATTTTTCTTAACATACATACATGTGTACTTTCATCTTGTATGATCCATTTTTTTGCATGCACATTTCGATATTTGCAGAGAGAGAGAGAGAGAGAGAGAGAGAGAGAGAGAGAGAGAGAGAGAGAGAGAGAGAGAGAGAGAGAGAGAGAGAGAGAGAGAGAATTTATGTTTTCACTCTTTCTAAATATGAAATGTGAATACGGAGTTTAACCTCTTATGAAATACCTTATTAAACAACTATTCGCTAGAAAGCATGTTAGTGATACAATTTGTTAAACTTAGCATTTATTGCATTTTTAATTTTGCTAAAGTACAATATTTTATTCCCTCTGTTCTTTCTTCAACCAACTCAATTTGCATTCACTTTCGCTATTCTTATTTCTTCGAATTGACATTTAGTCTTACCGATAGTATCTTTCCTACTTGGAAAATTATGATGAGTTTCAAGATCATCTACTTGTTATAAGATCTAAATAAACCAATTGAGAACATGTTGTTGCTTATAGCTCTTACAAACAGTTCATCAAGTAATAATCAGTTATTACAATTTCCAAAATGTGAATTCTTTACTGGGTATTGCTTGTGATATGTATATTTAATTTATATTATTGGTTGGCGTTTTTAATGATTATATGTTATTAACATTTAAATTTACTACTTAACTTTGTCAAAAATCAAGGTAATGGTTTACTTGACCTAAACAATTCTGTTGTAAATAACATAATACATGTTTAATATTTCTCTATGGGTGTGGGTTAATTCAGATCAATATTACTGTAAACGTGTTTACCTGAATTTGAGTTAAAAGATAGTCTTGATTTTGACCATAGAGTCTTCTAGAATATCCCATTAAGTGACAGAGTATTTCCAGAACACGTTCATTGTTTGTAGAGGGATAGATAATCTTGTCTATCTAAAAAGTACTTAATTTTGTCTTAACATCTGCAGCAGAATCATTCTTATCGATGTATTCAGTATTTAATTTCTATGGATTAATTTGTTCAAATTAATTTTCACTGGAATCACAAAGTGCTCAGTAATATTCTTGGACTAAAACAATAATTCGGGATTATAGTGAATTCAGATAGAGATGAATTGAGATTATATTAATGTGATAATCAAAAGACTAGTGGCTTATCATCATAAGCTATATTCGAGGCTGCAGGTACATCAACACATACAATATCAAAACTTATTTGGAATAATACTGAAATTCATTTGGAACTTTATGCATTTGGACTTGTGATAGGATATTTAGGACGATATAGGATTTCGTTCACAACATGTGTAAGTTCATTTTAAATTTTCACTTTGCATTCTAGGGAAATAAATTATTTGTTGAGTTTACAATACATTTTATATATTTAACCCTAATAACAAAGGCGTAATTGACATCACAATGAGGTTATAATATATAGTTTTGTAAAAATTCATCCATCCATCCATTCATACATACATCCATCCATCTATACATCCATCTATACATCCCTCTATACATACATACATACATACATACATACATACATACATACATACATACATACATACATACATACATACATACATACATACATACATACATACATACATACATACATACATACATGCATGCATGCATGCATGCAGGCATGCATGCAGGCAGGCATGCATGCATGCAGGCAGGCATGCAGGCATGCATGCAGGCAGGCAGGCATGCATGCAGGCAGGCAGGCAGGCAGGCAGGCAGGCAGGCATGCATGCATGCATGCATGCATGCATACATACATACATACATACATACATACATACATACATACATACATACATACATACATACATACATACATACATACATAAAAAAGACATTCACTGTGAATTATTACATATTGTAAGAATAGCCATCAAACAAGTTGATTTAACAGATATTCAAAGATCTCGAGTGTCATTTAAAAAGACAATATTAGCAATATTCACGCACAGTTACTATATAAAGATATTATAACAGTAATCCATTATAGACCAACGAGAAAGACCTGAGGCTCCTGGAATTCACTAGTTACAACGACCTTATCCTGGCATTAACCTTCTGCCAACACAAAGTATCCAGAAGATGAACATGGCACAGTCCAAGTTTAGACCGTCACAGTCATATCGACTACATCATGGTAAAGAGGCACATACAGTCAAGTGTAAACATCGCCAAGACTCATGATCTAGTGATGATGACCTTCAGGCTACATCTAAAGAAGGTAAAGAAAGATAACAAAACAAGAATACAATCCAACCTCGAGAAACAGAAGGATCCAGAAGTATCAGAGGTATCAGAAGCCTTCAAAGCAAAGATTGATGGGAAATTTACACCGCTCACCATCCTCGATGCTGACGATACATACATGGACACGTTGATCACCACCTTTAACACAGCAACGACAGAAACTGCCATCGATATCCTTGGTAGACATTGCCCAACAAGAAACCCTGGGTCTCAGCTTAGGTCCTGAACCTGTGTGACAAGACGAGGAAACTGAAGAAAAAGAAGAATTATACAATGTGGGCAGAGCAGTACAAGGTAGTCTACTGGAAAGTCAAGAAAATAATGAAAAATAGCAAACAAAAACAGGATAGAAGAACAGTCAAATGACACTAAGGGAAACTTGAAAAGGAACAACAGTAAGAAAGCGTACAAGCTGGTTAATGATCTAACAAGCAGAATACAACAGTGAGTTGCTCCCATACAAGGCAAAGCTGGAAACTGCCTTACTTAAAAAAAAAAGAATTTCTGAAAAGATCGACAGAGTACCGCGCAGAACGTCACAACTACAAACCCACAATAGATCCAGAGGTACTGAACGTTCCTCCAGGAATTAACAACGACAACCACCCTATCATAGGAAGTAGAAGCAGCAGTTGAAAAAGAGGAAGTCAGCAGGAGTGGACAACATCCCAGCATAATTGGTCAAAGTATTAAGAAAGGCAATGATTATCGCCCTCACAAACATATGCAACAAGATCTGACTAACAGGAGAATAGCCATCGCCGTGGACACAATCACTGATCATCTCCCTCCACAAGAAAGGCAACTTGCAACTGTGCAAAAAACTATCGTACAATCAGTCTTATAAGTCATCAAAGAAAAGTCATGTTCAGAATACTGCTAAACAGACTAAAGAAACAGGCTGAAAAGATCATTACCGAGGAGAAGGCAGGTTTCAGAGCAGGGCGAAGCAGAGCAGAGCAGACCTTCGACCTCAGGATATTGTGTAAGAAGGTTCTTTGACACCAGCAAGATCTGTACCATGCCTTCTTGGATTTCAAGAAGGCATTTGACAGGGTATGACATGCAGGTTTCTGGGTTACCATGAGACTGTACAACATCAATGCCAACCTCATCACAGTTATAGAGCACCTATATCACAATGCCACCATTGCAGTATACTTCAGCAGCAGCATAGGGAACTGGTTAAGAACGACAGTCGGAGTCAGACATGGTTGTCTCAACTCTCCCACACTATTCAACATCTTACTGGAAAGAATCATGGCTGAAGCGCTTGAAAAGAATGAAGGGACACTCAGCATCGGAGGAAGAACAGACACCAACTTACGTTGTGCAGACGAAATTGATGGACAAGCAGGAAATGAGCATGAAATAGCTATCTTAGTAAAGAGCTCGATAAAACCTTTGCAGCCTAAGGAATGGAAATCGGTGAAGAGAAGATCAAACTAATGACCAACAATACCATGGGCATCATCACTGACATCAGGGTCCAAGGTACGAAGCTAGAAACAGTTCACTGCTTTCAATTATTTGGTGAGAATTATAACAGATGATCGAAGCCTGAAGCCTCTCCAGGATTGCGCAGAAAACTAAGGTCCATCTGGAACGACAAGAACATCGCACTCAATTCAGAGGTCAGACTGGTGCACTCTCTGGTTTTCTCCATATTTGTCTACGCCTGTGAATCATGGACCATAACAGCTGACTTAGAGAAAAGGATACAAGCCACAGAGATGAGATGCTTCCGAAAGATGCTCGGCGTCTCATACAAAGACCGTCTCACCAATGAAGAAATACAGCAAAGGATAAGACAAGCCATTGCGCCTTAAGAAAACCTCCTAAGCACAGTGAGAAGAAAAAAAAACGTAAATTCTAGTGATATGGGCATGTCTCAGGATCAAGATAATCCTGCAAGGCATTGTACAAGGAAGAATAAAGAAATGCAGGAAGAGAAAGAAGTGGGAATACAACATTCGTCAGAGGACAGGCTTGACATTGAGCGACTCACTGAGAAAGACGGAAAATCGAGAGGAATAGAGGAAGATGGCTGTTCGGTATTGTGTTGTGCCCCAACTGGTACCCATCGCCTTGCCTACACACAC
The DNA here is from genome assembly GCA_016746295.1 of Potamilus streckersoni. Lineage (NCBI taxonomy): Eukaryota > Metazoa > Mollusca > Bivalvia > Unionida > Unionidae > Potamilus > Potamilus streckersoni. The sequence continues at coordinate 463,705 of JAEAOA010000065.1, read as the reverse complement.
CAGCCCATATACCGTTAAGACTAAACACGCATCACCAAAAAATGATGGCACTGAGTCGGTGTTATATGAGCTCGTGCGTAGCAGACACACTCGTATGACGACCTAGTAAAAGATTCTCATATATATTCTCATATATATACACAGTTGTTCCATATTCCTATGACAGAAATCAATGTATATAGGATTTTTTATTGCAAAAACAAAGACAGTGCTATCTCTGGATTCTGTAGTAGAATCTTGATAATAGTAGGCATAATTTAATACAAACAATACTGTCATACAGGTTAGAGAAATTAAATTCCTACTTTACGGAGTTTCGAACCTAGGTCCGCGAAAAAATGGCACCCATCGCCTTGCCTGCACGCACCAGCCCATATTCCGTCACGACTAAGCACCCATCACCAAAACACGATGGCACTGAGTCGGTGTTATATGAGCTAGTGCGTAGCAGACAAACTCGCATGACGACCTAGTAAATAATTCTCATATATATATATATATATATATATATATATATATATATATATATATATATATATATATATATACATATATATATATATATATATATATATATATATATATATATATATATATATATATATATATACATATACACAGTCGTTCCAGATTCCTATGAAACAAATCGATGTATATAGGATTTTTTTTTATTACAAAGAATTATAAATATATACCAGACAGAACAGACAGTGATATCCCTAGATTATGTAGTAGAATTTTTCTGAAGCAAATCTTCCTGAACGAAACAAGACATTAAACATATTGTGATTCGATATTTGGTAGAGAAGAATGTTCTTTATAATAGTGTTTTGTCTTCGGTCAGAAAGTCGGTATTAGACTGACATTAAATTAATGAAGTTAAAAATGAAATACAAGATGGAATTGGAGTTACGGAAGCTTGAATTTCAGAAAGGAAAGAGGAAAAACAATTACAGTTGAAGCGATTGCAATTGCATTTTGAGAAATAGGAGAGAAACAGGAAAGATAGAAAGATAAGCAAATGCAATTGGAATTTCAAACAGAACAAATGCAGGTACAGAACCAAAAAGAGAAGGATGAAAAGGAATTTTCAAATTAAAATGACAGAATTTAACCTGGCAAATGAAACACACGATCTCAATCCAAATACAAGTTCAAGATTTGATATTACAAGAAATATCAAGTTAATACCCCCTTTCTGAGAAAAAGAAGTAGACAAATATTTTATTTTGTACTTTTTGGCAAGGCCTGATATATATATATATATATATATATATATATATATATATATATATATATATATATATATATATATATATAAAGAATACAAATCATATGGCGAATAACAACCCTCTCAAGCGTACTGGATCCACCAAGGGATCACGTCTGTCAGGGATTAATTAAAATAGATGCAATAAACTGACGACGAACAGTACGAAACTAGTAACTAACTAGCCTAAGCGCTTTCGACTCTTAATGAGTCTTTTTCAAAGGCAAATACAAAACATAGTTACGACAAACAAATAAACACAAAAACGTTGCGTTTGTAAACCTCTACATTTCTATCTTCACATGTGTTAAAACTATAAATACAACCAGCTTGTGTAGACTAGTTGCGGAAACTGTTTCCGCAACTAGTCTACACAAGCTGGTTGTATTTATAGTTTTAACACATGTGAAGATAGAAATGTAGAGGTTTACAAACGCAACGTTTTTGTGTTTATTTGTTTGTCGTAACTATGTTTTGTATTTGCCTTTGAAAAAGACTCATTAAGAGTCGAAAGCGCTTAGGCTAGTTAGTTACTAGTTTCGTACTGTTCGTCGTCAGTTTATTGCATCTATATATATATATATATATATATATATATATATATATATATATATATATATATATATATATATATATATATATATATATATATATATATATATATGAATCTTTGTCAGTACAACAGAGTTCTGACTATGATGTGGTTAAGGATTGCTATTTAAAGAGTTAAGCATTAGCAATGAGGCTTATCGGCACAAATTCAGAAACTATAGAAAAAAAGCTGGACAGATTTTAATCAAATTTGCAAGAGAAAAAGAGCAGCTATTTGAGAAATGATGCTTAGCCAAGAAAGTTGAACGTGATTATCAAAGTCTTTAAACAACTTGTGTTACTCTTGTGAACAGCGTGACAAAAACAGATTCTTTTCCATTACCAATAATAAATGACTGTATTGATAAAATTTGAAATGACAAGTACATCACCTAATTTGATCTTCTGAAAGGATTTTGACAAATTCCACTAATGAAAGGGCAAATGAAAATTTCAGCATTTATGATGAAGGATATCTCAAGTACTTTTCAACGTTTGATGAATATATTTACTTCCGGTCAAGATAATTTTGATGCTTAAATAGATGATGGAAACATGGAACAAACATCTTGCAACGATTCGGAAATTCTTCGACAGACTTAATAATGCAAATTTGACAATTAATTAATCTAAACTTGTGATATGCCGTGTTTGTGTGACATTTCTAGGACATATTGTGGGATAAACCTATAGATGCTAAGGTTAAGACTATCTCTGATTTCCCTGTGCCTGCCAGTAAGAAGCAACAGATGCGATTTTTTGTATTGTCAAAGGAACAGACAGTCTGATTACAGATGCACTTTGCCGTGTATGGAACTAATTTTTCATCTACACTTTGTACAATTAATGAGTTTCCATTATATAATTTTGTATTTACCTCTTGTTTAATTTACATATGGTAAAAAGAAAGCTTTATTATATAATTTTTATTTTCTTTTGGGGGAAGTGTTACGAATATGTAATTAAATTCCATGTGTGTCACTTTTAAATTCTTTTTTATTTTTATTTCATTATATTTTATTGTAATGATTATTTTCACGGGATTCGATATTTTTTAAAGTAAATTCTGTTTGTACAAAACTGAATAGTATTTCATTAGCATTAGTTTAGCTGACCTCGTTTAGACACTTGGTTACATGAAGTGTAAATAATTGTTCAGTATCAAGGTCATACATACATTACTGGCGTGATCACCTTGTATCATCAATATTTGAGTACACGTGTTTAGTATGGTGATCATGCAAGCAATCATAAGTGACCACGTGACTCATTGCGTAATCTAAAAATGTGTTTAAGACTAACGTTTCAGTGATTTTAATTTAGTCGTAAAATATCTTCAAGAAATCAGAAGCATATTTTTTGTTGCCAATTTTGAGTAATTTGTGATACATGTCTTCTGATATTTAGCAGTGAAGCAAAAAACGCCAATGACCAGCGCTTCGTTTTATATTCCTCAAACAAGAACGAGAAGGAAAACATCCCTCTCACCAACTACCTGTATCAAATACCAAAACAATCCACAGAGATTAGAGTGCTAACTTAAAATTAACCTTTTACAAAGCAACACACTAATACCAACAAAATCCAAAACACTCCATACCAACAGATGGTGGTGAATGCAATTTCTTATTTACAAAACATATCATCACCTACAATCACAGCAGGCAAGTGAGTCAGTGTTTTTAGTCAAACTACTTTACTTTCACACAAAACAAGCACTGATGAGAGTAGAGACAAGAGTTTTTGGGGAGAGTACACAAACACTATTACATCAGCAAAGGAGTTAGTGTTTCCGGCTACACTACTCCACCTTTACACAAAACAAACTCTCCTGAGTATAGGGACATGTTTTCTTCTGAAGGGAAAGATAAATACACTCATATGTGCACACACTACCAACAAACACTATTATTATTGGTAACGTGATAAGTCTCTCTTTTCTAGAGAGCAGCTTTGCCCTGAGAAGGGCTATTTTCCTTTTGCTCCAGATGCACTTAGTTAATGAGTACACCTTAAAAGTCTAGCACCACCCACATTTCGTGGACTCAAGTCCTGCTCCAAAAATATATGCGTGTGGCTATTAGTAAGGAGGCAGACTGAGTAGCCTCAGATTCACAATCTTCAGGATGTGGGATTCTGAAGAATCTTTCCCTTAATAATCTTCGTCCTGCTGCCAATGCTGCTGTGACCTCCTTACCTCCTTACTTGCTGGGTACGCTGAGGCTCCTACTCTCACCGCTGCCTCTCCAATTCTTCATCCCAGCTTTCAACCTGTGGGACAACTGATCTCGGTACCTGTCCTGGTTGTGGCTGACGTTTTAGTGGAGGTGATGTTGTCCTCACCGCAGGCTTGACTTCCCATGGTTGCCTCAGGATAAGGTCAAATAACACTGGCCTGTTCTTTTCCTCCTTCTCTTCTTTCTGTTTCTTCTTCTCCCACCGTTCTATCTTGGATTCTTCCTGGAACGCCTCCATGGCCGGCTCATCCAGCATGCTTCGAGCATACTCCATGTGCATTTGAAGTTCCAACAGTTTGGAAATTCTACTCATTTGCATGTAGTTGACTAGTCAATGATTGGTAGCCAAACTGACGATCGCTCCGTTTATATACTTGAAACACAGACTTGAATGAAAATACCCCCTTATACAAAAACTAACAATACCCACACCACAATCAAAACAATGGAACGGTTGGATTTGGAAAAAACACTAAGTTCACTCTTTCCTACAAAAACACTTCATTACCATCTATACATGCAAACCTAAAACACACACACTCTATCCTAAAAGCCAGGGAAAGGAAGTGTTTATAGGCACACTTCTATCTTTTGACTTACAATTATACTTACAAACCAACACACAAATGCAAACAAACCTGCCAATAGAATATGTCTATTCTATATTATGGGGTAGCCCTGAAAAGGGCTGTTTTCTTTCTTTATTAATCCTTATTAACGCTTGAAATTGTATCCCCGTCTTGTATCAGATACTTCCCACGATATACGGCCTGCTTCTTATAAGGAGAATGAGAACTCCTTATTGTCCATCCCATAGTCCACAAAGCTTCGTTCAGGCTTTTGCTGATGTTGCTATTGCTTCTAAATTCTGTACTTATCTGGTCACTCTTCTTGCTCCATTTTAATTTCTCCTCTAACGACATCTTCTATCACGTCTTGTGCCACTTTTAGCTTTCTAACATGTTCTATCTCTTCGGCATGGCATCAGGTTTTGCCTGACTCAATGTAAATGGAGACCGCTACGCTTTATATGTCTCAACAGCGGAAGCGATAGAAAACATCCATACGGTGTTTGGTAGGAATGCTATAGCTCATGTAATGTAGAGGGATAGAGACAAATTAAAGAGCATATATCTTTATACACTTTTCATTTGTAAACCAAACCACAGAAACCCTTTTTACAAAATGCAGCTTTATTATCCAACCAATAAACGACCAACAAATAAATAATATTAACACATTTTTTCAAACACCAAATTTTGGACAAGGTTGACAACGTTGCAAAGTCAAGTTAGACTTTCCCTGATGAAAGTCATTTGGCCAGTGATGTACATTATGCTCCATACGGTTTTTGTGTACTATCAAAAGAGAAAATATATCCATAATGGTCACAAAACTGTGAATATTTTAATCATCGTTTCTAGAAGAGTCACGATCAAATAAGGCACTAAATGTTATAAAACATATCAAAGACTGCGTTGATAAGAAAATACAAACAATAATGTCCACACACAATGGAATCTATGCCTTGTAATTTGAGAGTATAGACTCGTGTCCTCTTGACACTTCTCATAAAGTCGTCGATGATGTCGTCTTCCAGAGGCGGTAATCCATATTCATCAAAATATTACACACAGGTATCATGAGTTGCTGGGAGATAACTGTCGTCAGCATTGATGACATAAGTTTGATGGTCTTAAGGTTTGCGATGATGAAATTCATCTTTAGCGCACACGACAGGATTCCAGTGTACGAACTGTCTTTCAAAAGGTAATAAATTTCCCAGGTATCCATGTTTTGTCCTTCACTGGTGATTATATGTACTCAATTAAATTCTGAATTTTTGCTCGAAAATCTCTCTTGGCGTTCTCTTTGTACTCTGTGCAATGAGAGATTCGATGCGATGGATTTATAGAGCAGTAAAAAAGAGGATGAATGGTCACGCTAGTCTTTATCCCATTAATGCAACACTGTTCCTTCCGAGATGAGACGCAAAGAGTAAGCCATATACTCGTCAAATTTTTCATTTTGACTCATCATCAGAGATTTATCGTGTTGAATTTGACTGGTATGATTGTTTTGACACCCATAGCAATGTTTCTTGGTCAAACCTATAATTGTTTACGCATGGCACTTAATGTTATTATTGCTCTGGCCATCTAGACATTATCATGTCAGCTTAGCCTTTGTCATTTGGCTCTGCTTCCAAGATATCCTCCCATTCCATTTCCAAAAAAGCAGTCTCTTTCTTCAAAGAGGGATAAGAGTCTTCCATGGATTCTAATAGTGTATAACTTCTCTAAAACTATTAACTTCTAGAGTGTTGTCGAAATCGGCATACAAAATGACGTTTGCCGTCTCAGTTAGAGCTTTTGCAAACATACGTTCGACACGCAGTTGACCCGATTTTAGAGTGGTAAATGTCCCTCGTTCTGCCTTGGTCTGAAGTGAAATCAAAGGCCCACAAACCTTAATCTCTTGCATAATCGTCGTACGAAATAATGTGGCTGCTGTTGGTCTCTAACTGTCCCGTGACTTTTTACAGGGACAATTACGATCTCAAGTAATTCTTCTCAGCAAACTTAGGTTCGATAGGTCGGTTACACATGGTCTCGCGGCTGGCTTCGATCTTTGACACTTTGTAGTGCTTAAACTCGAATGATTGGCAGTGACTTGGCTTCCTTGCTGATGATACCATTTGTTAAACGTTTTTCTAATTATCTCTGGAAGCGATTATATTCGATCTTGGCTCGTAGTTCAGCGGCAATGGTGAAGGTTTTCACTTCCACGCGTCGTATCGGATACTTTTTCGTTCGTTTTGCTCAAAGTGTGACTTATTACGTTTCACGCTTTAAGGAATGCATCGCACGTAGAGTATGGCATCTTTGAAGACGGTTTGTATTCTTTGGCATTAGCCAGCAAATGGAAACCGGTACTTCTGAAATTGAGTCTCAGGCGGATATCCACCAAGTTCAGCAAATACTTTTCTTACAACCACATGTCCAAATTCAAACGATCCATCAGTTCTAAACTACGTCCGTGCAGCATTTCTTTCGACGGTCGTTAAAGCCCACATTGTGAGGATCGTCAGCTGCTGTTAGGACTATGTTGTTAAACTTATCCTTGCCTGCTGTAGCAGGCTTTCATACTACGCAAGCATCCATATGAGTATTTTTGATGTCTTTTCCATACGTCACGAGATTTTCGAGGTAGACTCAATAAGGGTAAGAATCCATGCTGCTGCTGACTAGTTTGTTATTCAAGTACAAATCCACTTCGCTGAACAAAAAAAGCATGAAATTGCTAACGGCAACTATTCTAGCATCAACTCAAGGAGAAATGTTTTGATCACTTTGACTTTTAGGTACAAGTAACAGCTATACAGATCGATATAATCTTTGAGCTGTCCTTTGATTTCAAATTCAATAGGGACTGAGGTTGTCAAAGAGGAAATGGGATGAAATTCTACCCATTGGGATTCTTGTATCCTCGTCATAGTGGATGACATGGAAAACCGATCCAGTTCTGACATGGAACATCAGCAAGACCCTTGTTATATCATTTTTCTGTTTAATAATCAAAATCCTCAAATTTTCTGACTGAGGAATGTCTGATTCGGCAGCATTTGTAGGAGTTTCTCATCGGCCAAAAATGTCTTTTCCTGTTTGAAGCAAGACATTTTTACCTGCTCTCAAATATGCTTCCTTGGGGTTTTATTTATCTATGATGACACTTTGGAGAAAGTCTTAGCCTTGCGCCAAACCGGTATCTTTCAAGGCGTGCAATTTTCGTGTCACCATCAGTTTCAAAACGGGAGCCACCGAAAGAAGGGCAGATTTCGTACCAATGTTGAAACTGTCGAAATACGACATACTAACGGGTAAATAATAAAGATATACAAATTTGCGGTGAACGTGATAGTTGTTTCCACATTTCTCTTCATTTGTTGTGGTAGAATCCAGTTTGAAAGGAATGACTCGAAGTTACTCTGAGGATGTGTGTCCGAACACGTTGTACTCCACAGCAACAGAGTATACAAAGATCACATTTAATTTTTGGTTCAATTCTACAGGGTAACGAAAAAGCTTCTGAATATTCAAGGTGTTTGTGATGTGTGATATGAACTGGCCCTTGACCATCTTGAAGTATCCACCCAAAATGTCAAAAAATTCAGGACAAAATGTAATGGACAAAGTTCGCGTTTCTTTTATAGATCTTGCAGAGAAGAACTCTGTGAAGGAATGGTCACTGTTGTGGTTGATGATGTGATGTGGGCATGATGGCACTCATTTTAATGGTCGATGATTTGAGACGCGTCGATCCAAGAATCGAAACTGGGAGGATATCCTTTCCAACCTACTTTGACTTCTCTGACAGACATTTCGTTTTCTCACTCTATGTGTTCTTTGACCGAGAATGCTTTCGATGTCGTACAATTTGTATTCTTTGTTGGTCACTCGCTATAGCTCGGACAAGCAAAATGTTCCTTTAAAAGCTTCCCATTTATAGGCGGCAGGATGAAAGGCACGCACTTGTTCAATGACACGAAACAATTATGTGGTCCAGTTGGGTAAGTAACCTTTGTCGAAAGTGAGTTTGGATTAACTAATGTGCACCAAATCTCCTGGGGTCACCACTCCATCCTTCTTAGGGACAGCCACAATCGGGGTCCTAACAAACAGGCGCCCAAAGACGCTCACTTCGTTGTTAGGAGACACATCTTCAGGGGCACGTCCGATAATCCGATAGTATGATTAGTTTTATGCTTTGTCCAAATGCGGTATGACGTGGATGTACTTGATAGTGTGTTGATGTGTAAAATATTTCCACGTCAGTTCTTTCATGATGCGTGGAAATCGTTCAATGATGCTGGATTTGGTTTCAGGATTCTCATCGGTAAAAAAATGAATGTATGGTTTCTTAAATTCTTTTTAAAAGGCTTGGTTTAGAAAGTCAGTGTCTTTGTTGGTTTGCTATCGAATAGGGTAACGACTCCTTTGTTTCTACAGTTTTAGGAATCGCATTAACTCAGTGCTCAATTTGGACGTCAATGGCACTACCCTGGCAACGATGGCACAAAACAAATATTTGTGGCCACGATTGGAGGTGGCCAAATGAGACACATTGGTCAAATCGGTTTACCATTATGATCGATGACCACCACTCAAGTGCAATTTCTGGAATATTGTCGTGGAATGGATTTGTGTAAGGTGTACGAGCTTGTTCTTGTAACCATCGTTGCACCTTAGATATAAACAGACAATTTTCAGTCGAGTTTTGGCAGCCAGATACACTCATCCGTATCCCACAGGATAGGATGGATCGTAGTAAATGATGCAACAATCTTACTAGAGACGGGGAGCTGCTGACGCTGTTTGAAAGATTTCTTGTTTCTCCTCCTCAGGCATCTGCGGGGCTGTGTCTATCTTGGTTACTGGGGGGTGATGGTGATGGACATTTCATCAGGGTCTTGGATAAAGAATTTAATTCGTTACAACTCATAACCGTATGGTTGCGATTTTTCCATTCCATTAAAGATTTTAAATTCGTTTTGTAACTGGGATATCTCGGTCAAATAGGGTTTGGGAGGGAAATGAGTGGTCAATTGGTCTTGACAACGATGGAATTTCATCCATCGTTTGTAAGGGACTAAAGTAGACTTTTTATCAGATTCCAAATGTCACGTCAGAGATCTTTTATCCAGAGGTCCCTTTAATCTTCTTGGTCTTTTTTATCTTTAATCCATCATTTGTGAAGCATCTCCAGCGATGAGTATTGAAATCATTGTCCTTTTTCTTTTTTATATTATATCCACCATTTGTGAAGCAGCTCCAGTCATGAGTCCTAATATCATTGTTCCCAACGTTCCTTTCAGCAAGGATACTGACAACAGGTGCACAGGACAAACGACAAGACTGTCCTTTTCTTTGTACTTTTCATTTTTCGAGAAAAGAAAAACGATAGTGGTTGTGTGCGCTTCTGGTAGGTGACATCTTTTTCTAGTTCAAGAGCACAGAAACACTGTTCCTGTTCTTCTCTATAGTGGTGGAATACGTTGCCACTGATTATCGGTTCCGTCGTATTATCGTCATGTGAAGCATTACTCGATATTGAGTGGTTCGCAACAGACTAAATAGGGACAGTTCTCGCTTGTATAAATCCAGAAAACTCGGTTTTGGGGTCACAGTACTTTTTTAGCAGTTGCCGCAACAACTAAAGAGTGTGTCACCGATGGAGAAGTTCCTGAAGACATGGGTTTCCGAATTTTCATCAAATTAGGAAAGACGTGTGTCAAAAATTGGGTTTGGCTGACATCACAAGAAACGGAGAAGTGGAAGAATTTGAAGCTACTGAAAACCCTGTCACCATCGCTACAGGTCGTGACTTGGGGATGTAAGTTTGCGTCCTGGCCTCAGTGACTCTCTTGCGGATAGAATCTGATTTATTGGGTCTTCTCTTGTGATCTTTTTATATCTGGGTCTTTTATTTTTATAGGTCTGTAACCTGATCTTAACGCCACTGCTCTTTTTCTTCTGGGAAGGTTTGGTACGTGGAGTGGCTTTTTCTTAGATATGACTTTGGGGGTATTGGTATTCCATTTTAAGAGGTAGCGAATAATAATACCTCCTAGAAAACTACTACCTCCAGGTTTCAAATTATATTTTTGTTTGGTTTTAATGTCGGTGCGGGAATATGCCAGTTGCCTGAAGGCGACTTTGTCTCAAAAAGCATTTGGTCTGATGAGGGATGTGAATGGTCCCTTAAAGTAATTGACATGCTATCATCGTAAACCATAGTAAGATTTCTCTGAGACTTTAAGACACGCGCCTGTATTTGTAGAATGTTTTTCGTGTTACGTGTATGAAATTCAAATACTTGTTTGTTAACTTTAATTACTCTTAAAAAAAATTTTTCATTACGAACTTCATTCATTGGATTTGACATTTTTCCAGAAAATTCAGTTCAGACCTTTTTATTTTAGTAATAGGACGTATATTTTTAGATTCTATGATAATATTTGGTTTATGTTCAAAAACCGTAAGTCCTTTTTCATATTTTTACCTTGTTTTCTAGGGAAATAAATTATTCAAATTATTCAATTGAAATTTACAAAGCATGTTGGCTTCACTCTTTTTTTGGTTACTTTTGTACGTTCCTGCATGTTGCATTCGTGATTAATGCCTTCAAAAGCACGAATCAAATTGACGGGAAGATAAGACTTAAGGGACATCATGTTTAGGATATGTCAAACAGAACAAAAGTGTCCGATATTTTTATAGATATTTTTAAGTCGACGACGACGTATGCATGAAAAGTCCTCCATTTTTGCACTAGAGGTGGTCAAACAGATGTGGAATGAATTGCAAGTAATCGGGGGTAGTGGGTTTTAAATCCAGAAGTAAAGAGTCGTGAGGTCTTTAAATGGGATCGTCGTAAGCATGAGTCAGTCAAAGATTTTCTAACTGTTTGGCTAAAGCTTGAACAGCTCCGGATCAATGAGGCTAAACATAAACGTCAGCAGAGGAAAAGCAAAGTCAGCGCAAACCCTCAATCTATTCAGGCCTTGACAATTCCCTTCCCTCATTGCCCTATATTCTTCAGAGCGCGGATTGACTTTACAAGCCATCTGCGCACTCACAGACCAGTCCAGACGTGAAGTCATGGTCGTCTTCGAGAATGAAGGTGATGTGATGTTATTATGATCTTTGACGTAGCTTTACCAATTTCTCAGTCATGTCTGCAGCGACAGTTTACAGTTATGTAGAGCAACTGGTCATCGTTCCGCAGACATATTGCATAATGTCCAACCTAGTCACATTATCCTAACACAAGGACTACCAGTCCTAACGCTAACCTCTTAATGCTGAGCGTCAAGCGAGGCAGCTGTTAGTACTATTTTTGTAAGACTTTGGCATGACTCGACCGGGGATAGAACACACGACCTTTATTATTTGAGGAGGACGATCTAACCACTAGGCCACTGGAGCGGTTCGAGAACGAAGGACGAACAACAACAGCAGGATAATGTTCTCTGATTGCCACTCGTTGTAACACTATATGATACACTGAGGTGGACAATCGATCAAATGCCTTTCATGTTTGATCAAACATTTGACAAATTTAGTTTTGCCTAAACCGCTGGGTCCAAAAATTAAAATGTTAAAGAGATTGTAAAGATACAAGGCATTGAAAGAGAAGGAATAAGTAGCAAAGAAAACAGAGGTAGCCATAGTAAAGGTGATGACAATTTTTTTTAATAAACAAAGACAAGACACGAGCTTTTATATTTTTTCATGGAATTTTATTTCATAATTTTTAAAACTGAACACGAAAGATAAAAATACATAAAAGTCTAATGCTTATGAACATAGATACAATTCACATCAAACAATCAAAGTGGAGTGTAAACAAGTCAATGTACAATTTTTTGTGACGAAAGCATGGTGACCTAGGGACACTGAGTAATGTTCTTAGAGTCTATACACTTGACACAGATACACAAATGGCCTCCAAGAATGGCTTTTCGGAGGGGTCCATGTCATTGATGGTCTTCTCCTGATTAGGGTTGTTTTCCTCTGTGTCGGATTCTTCTGGCACTTTGGCTAACACAGGTTTTAAAGTTAACTTTTTCATTGGACACTTCAAGTTCACTTTTTCCTTCGAATGCATAACACAACTCTTTGACAATATAAGCAACTGCTTTCATCCAATCCTCGAAAGCAAGACTTTTCCAGTCACGTACAAACGTTCAGTGATAGTGTAACCAATAACATATACACCCATCTTTATAAGCGTCCGTAGTAACTACAATTTCACAAAGAAACCTTTCTTCAAACAGAGGTCGAGAACTTTCGAGATTAAAGCGCAACGCTTTTAGCAGAGTTAATTTCTTGTGCGTATTTAAAGGAAACACCATCATGTTATTATTGTGGTAGGTACAGAGCTTAAAGAACCCATATAGAATCGGATAGTAAACGAAATCCCAGAAAGGAAGTCACTAAGATAAACATCACACGAAGACCCCAATTCAAAGCTCTCGTAAAACAAATGTTGGTAATCCTCCACAGTCTCAATAGTGTGATTGATTTCTTTCCACGGAATCTGTTATATCACTAATGATAAAAGTCGTGGCACAGTTGCTAGTTTTATACCATCATTTTTCGGAGGAAATAAAGGTATTTTCTGCACAGAAATGATCGTACTTCAGGAGTGGATCTAAATTTCTTTGTCACTAATTTGCACACCACACACCGTACAGAAGTTTCCTCTTGAACCAATATTAGATTGTTTAAAAGATTTGGGTAAAACTCTAACTCTTCCTCTGGAATTTGTTGCAGTATGTCTACCTCGTAGTAAATATAATCAGTAGCAAACAAATCCTTCTGGTCTTTGTGTAGTTGATCAATGTCTGAGCGCCCGATTATCAAAGTCGCAGATTCCAGATATGAGCAAAAGGGAACAAATATGCTTCTTCACGTGTTCTCTTCGATGATGGTGCAAACAGAAGTTGTTTGCAGCAATCATGGATGACATCCGTAGGGTGGTATTTGCATTGTTTCTCGTGGAGGATGACATTGACCTTGAAAACCAGTAGAGTCCACGATAACGAGTGGCATCGCTTTCGCTACTGTCAGGTTTGACACGCATAGTATCACTTTCCATGGTAGGTGTGATAATAGTAGTAATAGAAGTAGTAGCAGTAGCCATAGTCAAGTTCCTTATTGTTGTGCTGAATTGATATGGTCACAGCGTAGGCATCCTTGCAATAGCAAGACATTGCATTGCACTCCAATTGAGAAGCGCCGAATGTGAATTGTGTCTGTTTAAAAGGATTCATCTATCTCGCTTGGCAATTGTAGCCACAATGAACTATCGGTGTTGGACATTTTCCCTTTCCATATACTGACCAATATCGACGTGTCGGTAAGGCAAAGTAAAATGGTAGGGAAGATTCACTAGCTTCTGGTACACGATCTAATACTATTTTTCCAAAGGTCGACTGACGATTTGGTGTGTGGCTAAACTTGCAATCATGTGAGGCTCGTAGGTGGTCACTTTAAAATGTTTATCCTCTCCAGACTGCAAGGGTTCTTTAAATACCCAAAAGTTCACCATTTGACTGGTGCGATAATTTAGAGTCAATCCTTTTATTATGCACTCTGTGTGCACTTTTCCTCGTCGGTCCTGTTATTCGTAACAGTAATTTTTGTGACTGACACTAGCAAATGTTAGAACGTTGGCGTCGGAGTGCTCGTCCATCCAGGCCCCTAAACGGCCTCCTTCGATATCAGGGTGACAGTGACCAAGACAATCGATGTAGATGCAACTATTCGTGTCAAATACAGGATGGATGCGATCTCCTATTAGTTATAAAGCTTCGTACAATTTTAAGCGAGCATGGGCTGTCACGTAGGCCGCAGTGGTAACATTTCCAAATTCGTCGGCCTGTAAAACTCTAGTTCTTTTTCGTAATTCACCTGGATCAGGTCTTCACGAAGGATGCCCACGTGATTTGTGTATTTTGCTTTGTCGTGAATCATCTGAAAGTAGCAAGAAGGTACCGTCAAATACTCCGTCTTGGGTAAAAAGGACGTTGTGCCATATTTTCCCCACAAACAATGTATCATCACTTTGACAAACGATCGTCGACCTTCTTTTTCTCGATGTGAAGTAAGGTGATGCCTTCCTGCTCCAAGTATTTCTCTTTTATTTTTTATTTTTTGCTTTTTTTTTGGTCTTTGCGACTGTGGCACCAGGATGGATAGCCGCTGACTTCTTGTTTCAGTTTCAAAAAGGCATACACGTAGCCTTAAGAAATGCCTTTCCGAGACTTGTCGCCCTTGTGGTACTTTTCTGTCTTGGGAAAGTGGTATATTTCGTACACTTCTAACAATTCGTATCCCAGGTCCAGAGCTTTAAACAATTCCACGCTGACCCACGTTCCTGCCGAAGCTCTTTCTTTTTTGAGTGTGTTGATCTTAATTGCACCTTTTGGCATACGTACGGCACAAAGGAACATCTGTTTTCCTTGGTAATAGTGAGATAAAAGGGGAAGAAACAAATCTTTGGGAGACAATACTTTACATTTAATCAATACTTCGTATTGTCGAATGTTATCTAGGTCAATGTTTTACGTCAGCAATTATGGGTGCTATGCGGAAAAAATGACAATATTTACACACGTAAGGATAGAGCGAACACACGTCCAGGTACTTGATTTCTTCTCCTTTCTCCACGTCAGCGCGGCACAGCAAACAGGCGGCATTCGACCTTCCTCCGAACAAAATGTCCCGTGGGTTCAGAGGGTCCACACACTTGTAACTTTCCACGATGTTGTTAAATTTGAGATCGGTTTTTAGTGATCATACTCGTGTTCCCACATTTCCACGACTTATTATCCTTGATGTTCTAACTTGAGACATCACTGATAAAAGGCCCTTTACAAGTCTTCTATGATACTATGATACGTTGTAAAACTTTGGGTGTACTATATTGAACATCCGTGAAATAATCAGCCGTTTAACTCGTACACGATCTTAGTGTTTTCCAAGTCCCAGCCATCCACAGAATACGTTGATTGCCTTCGGTATTGAAAAATTGCGGAAAATAACCTTTGGCCATTTCTGTCACTACAAATGTTTTAGGCATTCTATTTAAAGGCACGGCGAAGTAACTCGTTGAATCTTTGAACTACACTTGTCCCACTTACTTTGATCCGTTTAAAGTGCCTTAAGGACGCTCGGTGCTTTGTTCCGTATACTATTTCAGAAGAAACTGTCCATCGTATCCCGGGAAATTGAGAGCCATCACGCTCGATGCCCTCTTGATTCCACGTTTCGTCGCTAGGGTCTATGATCCATTGGGCAAAATCAGACAGTAATGTTAGGTCCCCGAAAGATTTTTTCACGTCTTGCTACGGTGAGAGCAATGACTAAAGATTGGCTGTTGGATGCACTTCTCGCAAGCTTGATTAGTCATGCAGAAATTAGGAACGTGAATGACGGTTTCTTTCATGCAATCAAAACAGATGAAATTTTATTTCGTCTTGTGGTCATCTTCTTCCTCCTCCTGTTGCGGTTGGTTGGTATTTTTTAATGAAGTATTGGTGTTCTAAGTCCACAATTTGGTGACAACAGTGACATCGTTTATTCCTTGAGCATACGTGAGCCTTGGCACCATTTGTTCATATTCCTTGTCCACTTGTAGGGTACAATCCCAAGAGTTGACAAGCACTTGCCTGCTATGAACCTTGCGTCTACAGATGATGATGGTAACATGTAGGTCTGACAAAAGTTCGCTTACAAGCTTTACAATGAACTCTTTGTCCTTCGCCATCTCAGGGTTTTGAGGCAAAACATCATGGGCATTTCTATCCACAATAGTCGTGTTACTCTCGATTGTTGTAACTATAGTCACATTTCTCACAACAGTAACCATATCCGAGAAATGTAGTGATACTGCTAATTGTATCACAATGTTAATCGTGATGAAATATGAGACTGTATTTTCCGTCTTCGAAATTCTTGCCTTTAAAGAAGATAGGTTCATGCACCTCTTGAGGGCGCACTTCAAACGTGTAGTGTGGATCCAAGATGTCTTGCAAATTTTACATTTCAGAAATACCACAGGGTGTGTCTTTGGACAGTCCATCTTGCTTGCACATGACCTCTGGTTCTTTTTTTGTTTGGTTCGGTCAGAACGTTAAATATTTTTGCATGTTCTTTTCCATTCTGTTGTGTTGTTCTTGTTAGCATACATTCTTCCTACGACTATGACACGAGCAAAACACATCTTATCTTGAGGGTTGTTAATTGGGACAAGTCTACGCTTGATTCTGCGAAGGTTGTATACCAATAACACTTTTCTGCGTTATCCGGTCCCGTTCAGAAGAGAAACGAGGGCCATGTACAGCTCGAACTTCTGCTGCATAATGCTCAGTGCTAGACATCACGATATACTGCCACACTAAGAACCTCGTAACGATATGACTGAAAAATTGTTCAAGCTACGTTAAAAATACACACTAACACACCAACATACACACATACATACACATATATACACACACATTCTTGTAAAACCTATAAGGCGGAGACATATGACTACCATCAAAATTGGGACATTTTCATTTTAATTTTAACAAATAATGGGCGATAAAAATCTATTTTATTATGCATTTGATATCTCATGTCATTAATAAATGATTTGTAGTTGATTTCCAAGAAACGCTGTATCATAATCTTTATCATCAGAACGAGGACACAAACATATGCAAAGTGTCAGAAATTATACAATCAGAAAGGGGTCATTCACTAAGTATGTATTTTATTCTAAATAGAAATCAATTCAATCTAAATACTGTATTAATCTCACCTCATCCACATAGTTTGCATACATATTAACAAACTACATTAAAATTATCATGTTGGATTTTATATTAAGTTTGTTGTTTATATATATATATATATATATATATATATATATATATATATATATATATATATATATATATATATATATATATATATATATATATATATATATATATATATATATATAAGTAAAACATACGTCCAGGACTTTGAAGAAGTTTAATTTTCATAGTTGTGTGAAGATACAGAGAATGTTCCTCTTTTTCTAAAATTAAATAATCAAAGATCTGCATGCCGATCCTCAGTTAAAATAATTTTATTAGCAGGACTACGGTTTAGAATTTAAAATGTCCCACAAAATAACACATTTCAAACCTTAGAGTACAAACATTTGCCATTTTAGAACAATCCTCTTCATTAATGAGATCTCTTCTATATGAAACACACGAATAATAATAATATCTATGTGATATTTTCCAGTGCATTTCTTATTCAAATGTGCATGGCTAAGAGGTGAATAGGAGATGAAATATACAAACATAGATGAATAACTGTAATCTCTTGCCCATCGTAAAAACCGTGCGTAATTTCTTATGAAACTTTTTATTCAGTGTTCCCGATCTAATTTGGCGAAATGTCACTAATGTTGGACTACCCAATAGTGAACATGTATATCAATATTACTCTCTGTTTTTAAAATGGAAAATATATCACATATATTTGTCTTTGTTCACAAAAATGATTTAAATCCTGTTAGCTCTTCTTGATGTCATCTTAGGTGAGTAATTCGAAAGCAAAACTGAGCAAGCCGATAGAAAAATAGTGTGAATTTTTATCTTGTAATTGGAGACGAAGTTTTCCGATTGATACACACGAGGTTTTGAGTAGAGTAAGAATTGTGTATTGTCATGTATAGCACAATTTGAAAATATACATTTAAATACTGAGATACGCTTATTTTAAAGTCTTTATTAATACATAAGTCCTTGGCATTCCATTTAAGCCAACATTACAAAGAGTGAACATCCCCGGTTCGGGGTGTAGTAGTATGGATAGTTGATAATCCTTTCACAGAGACCCCCTTCCCCAAACCTTATACGTTAACACTTTTGTCAGCAGCCTATTTAGCTAAACATGATGACGTTCTGACAAAATATGTTTTGTTCAGTGGAGGGGGTCTCCGATATAGGATCAACTCAACTATCTGTACTAATTTACAGTCTCTTATACTTATCAGCAAAAAAATATTATTTTAGACACAATGCCATATTAAATAAGTAAAATGTTTTATATAACGTTTTATTGTAAACCGTCAAGTTGGATTTGATTTGACAGATTTTGTAAGAGATTTAATTTCATAGAGTCAGCGTAAAGTTATACTGGTATAAAACCTAAAAAAAATATAAGCTATTGTATTAAAAAAGTAGGTTACCAAATATCACCAAACTATGGGTCGGTATGGTTATTCGCGACTGAAAATGATATGAGAATATCGGGTTTGGTAGACGATCTAATGACCTTTATTGATAATATAGTCGATATTTTATTTGATAATGATAATAATAAAGTTACGCAAAATTAAACATCTACTGTTGTAATCCATGAAAATACACCAGAACTAGTCGTTAGCAGAGTAGATATGATATCACTCAAAGTATTCTGGCATAGTATTTGTAACAATTTTTACACACCAAAGCTTTTTTTAATGATAATATCTGTAATATTGCATTAACGCGTGAACATATTCTTTTGGAATGTTTTCTAAAATATAATTAAAATCAACTATATTTTTTCATCATATAATATTTGTTTACATATTTTATACTATTATCTAAATAATTAATTGAGGAATTTCAGCTACAAATTAAACAAACCACCAGTAAGTCGCTGCGATTAATATTTTATCATATGATATAAGCTTAAATATTTCTTCGGTATCTTTATTTAACACTACAGATACAGTTCCAGAAAAAATATCAGTTGAATGACGCTATATATATATATATATATATATATATATATATATATATATATATATATATATATATATATATATATATATATATATATATATATATATATATATATATATATATATATATATATATATATATATGGGGGGGTAAATATACTAAATTTTGCAGCGCTAAATATGGACAGCCTATACATACTAGTAACTTCCGCGATATGTTTAATAGTGTTATCTTGCGGTGTCAATGTCGCTAATTCTGATAATGCTGTATACCACATTGTTAGCTCGTCCGTGAGGAATTTTAACAAAATTAGTTTTTTGAACGATATTAAGAATGCCACTGAAAATGTTGAGTCTAGCTTTTTTAATATCAACGAGTTTAATATCAATAGTTGGTGGACTTCCAAAACATTCATTAGTAGTTCTGTTCAGGTTTCTGCGAAAATACATGAACAATTGTGCATGATTAGAAAAATCAATCCTAAATGCAGTAATTCCATCACTGTTGTTAACGAAGTTGTTATTGGAATTTCCTTATTATCAACGTATTTTTAGTTGCAGCTTCGAAATTTGTTTCTGGTGTTCTGAGATTATTAATACCATCATTGTTCGTATTGATAAATGCACGCATAATACCACCGCGCACTAATACGTACTTAGATTATTGACCATCAACGTATTGTTTTCGCTGCGTCTGACTCTGCGGTTGGATTTCCAAGGTATGTATTTTAAAAAAAATTCCCTGCATAATAATATCACCAGCAAATGAGTCAACAGATTTCTTAACATTTTCGTTAACTGACTTACCGATATCTTGTATTTTACCTTGATCAGCAAAAGTAACTATATTATTAACAACCGCTGCGGTAATTCGTTTAAGTACATCTGACTGTTGCATATTACTTGTCTTTAATCGTCTTTCTTTATCTTGAAAAATAACAACTTCATTTTGATCAACACTTGTGATATTTAATAAATTATTGATTCCATTTCAGAGCTGATCAAGAGTTGCATATTTAGATAAATCAACTTGATCCTACTGATGTTCTAAAGTTTGAATTAAAGCTCATTATGTATTTATTTTTTGACAAAATTAAATAACATAAAAATGAATAACAATAATGACAAAATCTTCTCTATTAAATTTTGATACAGAGCGTTTGATGAAACATAGACATAACAATGAGCTTCCAGATTGTCATTTTCTGATAGTTGGAAGAACTGGATCGGGGAAACAAACTTACTTATGAATTTACTTCTCGGAGATAAATTTTAACTACAATCGCGTTTATACACAATTAATCCACAAATAATACACAACAGAATAAGTACTTAACAATTACAATAACAAACTTCGTGATGACCTTAAGGCTGGCGAATATAATTTTATTATCAGACAACCAGAAGAACTTATTCCAGTTAATCAACTTGAGTACACCGAACACAATGACACTGAAGAAATGAATAATATCAGATCGTATTTTTCATTATCACGAAAAAAGAAAAGTAATTATTATATGCTCATCTTTTTTCTCCGTTAACTTTACATTGTCAGAATCGTTCAATATCCGGCGATATTGAACACCTTCTTATTACACTCCCACGTGACTGATGCACGTGAATGAAGAACTACTTTCTATAGTAAACAAACAATGGACGCAGACGCCAGTACTTTAGATTTATTGTGTTTGTCGGTGGATAAAGTAAACCAACTGTTTGGACCATTTGAAAGTAGAGATGCCAAAGTTGAGAGTGTGGATGAATTCATAGATTCACAGAAGAAATTTTTAACGAAGCTGGCGACTGAACGTGATATCAGAAATGTTCAGCGATGGCTGTATGAA
Source organism: Potamilus streckersoni (assembly GCA_016746295.1). Classification (NCBI taxonomy): domain Eukaryota; kingdom Metazoa; phylum Mollusca; class Bivalvia; order Unionida; family Unionidae; genus Potamilus; species Potamilus streckersoni. The sequence continues at coordinate 442,418 of JAEAOA010000065.1, read as the reverse complement.
ATATAAACAAAAGAAAAAGGAGTAACAATTTCTTTAGACAATGCAAAGAATGAATGAAAAAAAAATTACATAACATAAAACAAAAAATATGGGGAAAATATGTAATGAATTGTATAATCTGCACACACGAAACCGTTTTCACCATGAAATACATTAATCAACATTGCCAAATATAAGAAAACTGGTTTTTATGTCAGGTGCATTAGATTATTAAATTAAATATAACATATTCGCGATGTAAATGTTAAAAATTGCTGGTATTATCCGAGACCAATGGGGATTAATCAGCTTGGAACTCTGATGAAACGAGCAGCCGAAAGGACACAAATCCAGGAGAGAAGTACCAATCATTCTGTAAGGAAGACTACTGTGACAAACCTGTCAAAAGCTGGGGTCCCTCCAACAAAGATAATGCAAGTGACTGGGCATAAAAATATGTCATATATAACTGGTAATAGTAATAAAAATAAATCTACTTGCCTTTTTGCCTCTTTAATCTCCTCAAAATGTACTTTGTACTTTGTGGACTTTTTCTGCTAATAAGAATTACGTATTTCCAAATACTGTTACACATCTGTATACTTATAATATATAGGCCTATAGAATCCAGACTACATTGTTGAAATCGAAATCACATTCCATAGTAGACTGTACTTAACTCCGCAACAAATGAATCTGTTGTTCACAAAAAATAAACAATATTGAAACAAGCATCTTCTTAAGAATTTATGTTTAAAAACTTTCATATTTTTTCCAGTTTACGATTCCAAACTATCCATAGCAGAACAGAAACAGTTATGCAGATTGTTGTCATCGCCAGTCCCAAAAGTCACACGTATATTGTGCGGAAAACACACAGACGGAGATAATCAGAATTTGGCTGTATTGACAGAGAAACAAAATCTCTCAATTTCTGACCAGCTGGGAACTTTGTTCAATGGCGCAGTCATTCATAATATGACTTTAAATTTCAATTTCAGATAGACCAAAATGGGATTTCTTTTTTAAATGAGCGAGTGCGCGGTACGCTATGAAGTCAAAAGGTCGATGGGCGGAGCTATATGCGCATAAATACTATTACTGTGTATTTAAGGAGAATTTACGATTGTCAACTTATTTATTTTAATGATAAAATAATAAATTTTATTATTAAATATATTTTGTTGTGAATTTTATTATTAAGTCTTTGATAATGAAACAAAAATGAGCATATAATAAAAAGGTTACTGCATTTGAATGGGAAAATATGAACTCGTTTTTTTTCGGATGGCTATACTACACTCCCACGGTCGTGCAGTATAGCTATCCAAAAAAACTCGTTCATATTTTTCCATACAAATGCAGTAACCTATAATTATATTTATCTCGCTCAGGAATATTATAATGTTGACAGATTTATTAGGCTAAATACTGGTTGATTTATAGTATTTCCTGGACTTGACAATGTTGACGTTAAAAATATCGTCAACGAACAATGTGGTGATGTAAAAAAAAGATAAATTTATTGAACTATATCATCAAGCAGCAGCGATCAAGTATGATTTTTGTTTAATAAATTATCAAATAATGCGAAAAAATGTTTCGATGTAGTACTGAAAAATATTTACAGTATATAATAAATGAAAGATAAGCAAAGAATAGAAAACATATTCGTGTGTGAGTCTTTGTGATTTGGATTTGTAAGGTAACTTAAAATATTTTCAGTCAATTCGCTACGATGTCGGTAGTGTGGCAGTTTATAGCGATGTCTAGCACTGGAGCATCATGCCAAAGACATGTAGTATCATGTCCCACTAAGTCACATGATCATGACACCAGGCCAACATTTCCTAAAACTAACATCTTAATGCTGGCAGCCAAGCGATACCATTTTTATGTCTTTGTTATGACTCGGCCAGGATTAGAACCAGCGACCACCCGCATTTGACGTTTAGGCTCTAATTACTTAGAACAAGGAATGGATCTCTAAGAATGAGGGTTCACACTATATCTTAACGAGATGCATAAATTTATACAAAGAGTGGTATATCACTCATACAAAGTAGATACTTTACATACAAATACACTTCACATCTGTACTTTCTAAATGAACTTAATATGGAACACAATTTAATCGCAATCTTTTCTGTTTTTCCGTTCCCAAAACCACTATCACGTTTAAGAAGTAAAATACGCAGAAACCTGGAGTGAAAGAAAAAAGTTTGAGCTGAATGAAAATCTTGAAATAAAACTTACACCAATTAACCTCCAACAATATGGTTCGTTATGATCATATGTCTGAAATTTATTTGGAATTTATTGACATTGTTTATAAAATAAATTATACAAATTTGCAAACCCTGGTGCAATAATACGGATAATTTCTCGGTTATGATGTACACATGCTGTGATAATGTTTAATGGGTTTTTTTCTTCTTGTTATATGTTAAACCTATTATAATGTTCTGAAAATTGACTAATATTTATTAATAAAACATGAAACGGTCCAAAGCCCATCAACGCACCTCTCTCTATCTCTCTCTCTCTCTCTCTCTCTCTCTCTCTCTCTCTCTCTCTCTCTCTCTCTCTCTCTCTCTCTCTCTCTCTCTCTCTCTCTCTCTCTCTCTCTCTCTCTCTCTCTCTCTCTCTCTCTCTCATGTATGATTACGAACGCTTTTATTATCAATTAATTTCTAATTTTGATTGATATAAAACTCAACTCAAATCTTTAAAGATTCTATTAAAATAAAAATGAATTTATCCAAGCAGCAAATGAGCTTTAACATAATTTGGACACATGACTACCATCACATTTCAATTAATAATAATAATAATAATAATAATAATAATAATAATAATAATAATAATAATAATAATAATAATAATAATAATAATAATAATAATAATAATAATAATAATAATAATAATAATAATAGCAACAACAACAACAATAATGTGCCAGTCATCAAATATCTAATTTTACATTAATAAAACAGACTATCGATCAATATGTGCACCAAAAGAAGACGAAACCTTTGACTTTAAAAAAAAAAGAAAAGTTAGTAGATTTAAAGTCGTATCGTGCACTAGAACAAATAAACTTCCTACACCAACTTCCTTAAGACTCTGGCTGTGACCAGACATATAGAGATGTCCTTTTCGACATCCAAATGTTACATAGCAACAGCATAAATGAAGGAAGAGAAAGCTCTCGAGATGACAGGATATTCTGAAGTAACAGTAAGCAAGCGTTACAACTTCTGACTTTATAAGATTGGAAATGATAAGTTAAATAAGTACAAAGAGTAGTAAGGTTAATTGATGTCCTTTTTCAGAGGACCCCTGCCCTACCCCCCCCAAAAAAAAAGTTATATGTTAACATTTTTGTCAGCAGCCTTTGTTAGCTCAAAAGGATGAATATTACATGATAAGGCTTTTTCTAACAACATTTCTTGACAAAAATATATTTTGTCAGGGCAGGGTTGTCTCTGAGCTAGGATATAACAACTAACCTTACTACTATGACAGTCTTTCATACTTATTAGTCAAAATGTTATATTGAACAAAGAAAATATATATAATGTTTTATTATAAACCATCAATAAGACGTGTTGGATTTGATCTAACAGATTTTGTAAAAGATTTAATTCAATCATAGCAGCGTCAGGTTATACTGGTATAAAACCTAATATAATAAGCGATTACATTAAAAATGCAGGCGATCATATATTGCCGAAATATTAGTCAGTAATGTTATTCGCGACTAAGAATGATATGAGAATAGCGGAGTGGGAAGATGATGTGATGCCATTTATTGACAACATGGTTGATATATTATGTGATAAGGATATTACTAAACAAAAATAAACAGCGCTGGGTGACCTTCGATCTATCATTCCACGAGTTATATCAGACAAACCTAGTGAGGTTCCAAATCTTTGTTTAGACATTTACCCTCAAGAGAATCCCTAGATATCCGAAACCGAAGCTTTAGATACTCAGGGCGTTGTCAGCGCATGTGTAGGTCTTATTTTAGTGACCAACCAGATTTGTTGTCCTAGGAGAATTCCTAGATATCCGTAACCGAATCTCTAGACACTCAAAGGCTGAAGGTCTGTTGTGACGAGGAATCTCATTAAGTTTATTTTTAGTTTTGCAATTGTCTTTTGGAATGGCCCTTGTGTGGGGTACCCCTTGAGTGAAGTCACAAGGTCACGACCTCACATTACCCTCGCTGCTTATTTTTGATGATGATGATGATATGATATGATATATGATATGATATGATGATATGACGTCTTCACGTCAAAACACCCACCCCAATGATCAAGATATGGGTGAGTCACAAAAGTGAATACACCATGTGTAGACATAGTGTATTAGGGTACTCACATAAAGACGGGGTCGGAGCCCCCAATAGATTACAAATCTTGGCTTAGAATAGCCTTCGAAGACAATTTGTCATTCACGAGTTTCAAACAAGGTACCTTGAGCAAGAAAATCCAGTTACTATATAGTTACCAAAAACTGCACAACATTATCTGATTTTGAAAACACGTAATTTTGCATTATATTTTCTGTTTTAAAAACGATATATTGTAAATTATTCGTGAAACATATAAATTTTAATTGCACATTACACATTCAAGCAACATTTAATGCTGGCAGTATAGGACTTTACAATGACACTCGCTTACTATGTCTAGGCTAAACTACGTGACAAAAATGATATTTTAAAAAAATATCTAATTTTAAAGACATTATCATAAATAAAATTTAGAAATACATTATTTGTTGTATATAAAGCAAATTACCCAGTGCTGCCTAAACATAAAATGAATTGCGTGGCCAAAGTAATTATCTTATTAAGACCAGCAGACAAAATTGTCAGTTTATATGGCTACCGTACGAACTACAGAGAAAAAATCAATATTTTATATGTACAGTATATTATTTACGTAAAGGGAATTGCTAGTTACACGGATTTGTAAGTCTTAAAAATGCTGTCATATTTACAATCATATTGCATTTCGTTAAGAAATAAAAAGCAATATTACAGTATATATTTTATGCCTGACAACTAATGCAAATTTTAAACTAAACCCTAGCGTTATTATCTCTTTTTAAGCTTTTAAGCATGTAGAAGTATGAAAATTATAATTCTGAACCGATCATCAATATGTCCACAGTCGCTATTAAGTATAGCGTGTTATCGTAATTATAAAACAGAAATTTAAATTCTGCCAGATATCTTGCGGTGACACTCAAACATTTCTTTCATTATTTTATCAAGAAGATATTTACTGCCTTTTGCAAAAACCTTTGTTCTGTCTAAGTCGATGTTGACTTTTGTGTACCGATCTTGGTTTATTGGATCATGTAAATTTTCATATTTCAATGAAAGTTCATTTTGTAAATTTTCGAGATATGGAAAATACTCGCTATCGTCTGTTCTGATAAGAGAAAGATTTATTCTGTCAAATTTTCTAAAACAAATGCCTCCTGAAATTTCATCATTAAATTAAAATGAAAATTATTGGTTATTTACCATTATTTTTTTTTTACTTTGCTATTAACTCCATCGGCTAGTGTAAAATTTTCAAACATTTTTTTTCTGATGCTTAGACAATACTACTTAAATAATGTTCAAGCACGAAAGTATTAATTCCGTCTTTGCAACAACTTTTATCATCGATGTTCTTGTTTTATTCGAAACTTGTACGCCAAAAGCGTATTTACTAAAACCATCGACAACATTAAAAATATATCTCCACGGAGCGCCATCAGCGCCAACGTTAAATTGAATTCGATTTGACTTATCAACTAAATCTACCGCCCAAATGTCATCAAAGGCATTTGCAACAACTTTACGTCGCGGAAACATTGTTTAGGTCTGTGTAGCTCTACTGTCAGGTTATCATATAAGTCTCTACCGAGGCCAAGTTTATATTTTGATCCAATAAAATCCTGTACCAACCCTCGGTCAACACGTTCTCGCATATATACTGGTTTCATTTCACGAAGTTCGTCTAACATTACTTTATGGCACCTGTGTTTTGTTCCGCCGCTAGGAAGTTCAATATCTCTGTAGCAGATATTAGGACATGTTGCTATTGAGTCAGCCTGATTGTAGGGCTCTTGTCCTGGCAGCGGATTATCATTTTCGCCAAGTTGTTCGTCAAGCGGATTTCACGAGCCAGAATATTTATGGTCTGACAATGTCCAACCGCCCTTTAGTTTCGGCATTTTGACGATTAATTTATGTATATCTATACCCGTTCCAATTATTTCTGTTATTGCATTTCCGGCAATATGTAACACTTTTTTCTGCTCGAGACATAAATCTGTATCAGCATCGTAGTCGATGTCATTATTTATTTATAACTGACAAATTATTTTATAAAATTGGAGGGGGTAAATTCTGACTTTTTGCTCGTTTTTTATTCAAATTTCTGGCTTTTTGAGGGTCAAAACCCAAGGGTTTTTCAGAATAAATGTTATCAGTTTTTAGTATTTTCATACATTTTATCATTTGGTATTATTTTTCATACAAAATTAAACAAGATTGAACGATATCAAGCAATAAGTCATTGTGCTAGTGAATGTCTTGGTCTCTATCATATGTTGACAGGTTTTGCATCTTTTATCGCCACAGGGTCCAGATTGACTAGGTTGGTTTTGACTAGCGATTGACGTTAGCTTTGCCCTGACTAGGATGTCCTTTAGGTTTTTTGGTCTTCGGTAAGCTACTACAGGTTTGTTCGGAAGTATTAGGTTTAGTATGTCTGACGATTGCACGGTTGGCCAGTGGTTTGCGGTGATTTTACCTACTTTGGGATTGTCTGGGTGATAGGTCAGAATAAATGGTATCCTATCAACCTTTTCTTTCTGTCCATATCCGAGTAGGTCAAAGATATATATATATATATATATATATATATATATATATATATATATATATATATATATATATATATATATATATATATATATATATATAATTTATATCACATACAAATACAGCTCACATCCTTGCCATTCACAGATATCTTTACTTATAAGTGACAAATGTTTTTTCTTTTTTAATTTTTTTTTATTCACATTAATTAAATGAAAAATCATTATATGAGACACTTATGATTTAAATATGGAAGATGGTTTTAATCAAGAAAGTAGAGCACTACAAACACTGAACTCACGGCCATTCACATACTGGTGGATACAAATAAATGTGGTGTAGAAACTAATCGAAATGACGAACTAACAGGAGTTTATTGATATGTTTAAAATTTGTATAGTTGATTCAAGTCATTATTCTGTTTTAATCAACATCACCATAACTCTCTCTCTCTCTCTCTCTCTCTCTCTCTCTCTCTCTCTCTCTCTCTCTCTCTCTCTCTCTCTCTCTCTCTCTCTCTCTCTCTCTCTCTCTCTCTCTCTCTCTCTCTCTCTCTCTCTCTCTCTCTCTCTCTCTCTCTCTCTCCAGTTATTCGGTTTGACCTAACTTATACCATCATGTATGGGTCCATTGGTCGCTTTTTCTCTTTTTTTTGAGTCAGATTAAACCAATGGCTAAAACTATAATTTACAAGCTCCATTTTCATTACTAGTCGCAGTTCTGCATAAACAGACATACCCAAATCTTCCCCACATATTTCCTGTGACTTCTTCTCAAAGTACACACATTTTTAAACCACGTGGTGACTTGCTTAAAGGGCTTATCAACAGGTTCAGCATACCTTCAAGTATAAGTTTCGTACATTTTACTTACAGCTACTAGTTCCATTTTTATGTCTTTGCTTTGACGCGGCCGAGGTTCAAACCTGCAAACTCTCAAATCCGAGGCGGATTTTCTAAGCATTTAAGCCACCGACGAGATCACTGAATTTGACAAACTCGGTGTGCTTTCTTTTTCCGAGTTTATTTACTAAGTATAATATACATTAAGTTAGATATAAATATTATACAATATTGAAAGCTATATATGTAATTATATAGATGTTAATTTAGACTCGATGTGCATTTATGATATTCACGAAAATGAGAGAGAGAGAGAGAAAGAGAGAGAGAGAGAGAGAGAGAGAGAGAGAGAGAGAGAGAGAGAGAGAGAGAGAGAGAGAGAGAGAGAGAGAGAGAGAGAGAGAGAGAGAGAGAGTAATAAAATTCAGGTTTAAGTGTTTGTGTATACACATTTTGTAATATACTCTTGGATTGTTTGATTGTGATCCGTGAAAAATTATGACATATCGCGATGACCGGCCATCACAGGCACATTAACACTTCCAACGTTTACATTATTTTGGAATGCTACAAAAATTTATTCAGAACTTTTAGTCATTATGGCTTAGATTAGAAATTCTAGAATTATTTTGGATCTAATCCGCAATACTGTAAGTTTGTTTTTAGTTAGTTAGTTAGTTAGTTAGTTAGTTAGTTAGTTAGTTAGTTAGTTAGTTAGTTAGTTAGTTAGTTAGTTAGTTAGTTAGTTAGTTAGTTATATTTTAATAGTTTTTTATATTAATATTTTCACTTTGTATTCTAGGGTAATGAATTAGTTGTTACATTTTATAAAGCTTGTTGCTTCTCATTCTTTTCTATTTCTTGTTTTAAGATCATAGAGTTGTAATAGTGTGTGTGCATTATGACAATCTAATGGTTGTAGTGCATTTGTCGGATATATCTTCGTAAAACATCCCAATATTTTATTGATATAATCTACATCATATATAACTTATGTCGTGCCTATAGTCATTTTGGAGTATTATTAACCCGATTTGGGTGCCTAAAAATGGCCATATGACCGATTACTGTATATATTAACCTCAGGCCATTCAGAGTTCCTGTATATTTTTCTTGCCAATTAGTTATGTGTGACGTTATCTACGGCAATAATGGGAGTCGTAATTTTGACCCCAAAAATAAACGTAGTAATCTTAACAAATTCAAACTTTTAATTCATTTTTTCACACACCCCTCACACACACCCAAAACACCAATTAAAACAGCAACAATAACCAAAATAGCATTTTAAATGTATAGTCAATTATACTCTTTTTCTGTAAGATCTTGTGATTTTGAAAACTGGAAATATCAGCTTAGTAAAGTTCTACAATATATCAGCAAATGAGTCTGAATAGATTCGTTTTGGTTAAAGAAATTAACTTTCAAAATGATTCGCTTCTTCAACCTCCTCGGATTGTATCTACATAGACCAACAAGTAAGTCTCTGCTTTTTTTCTGACAGTAGAAAAAAAAAATAGCAGAGACCTACTTGTTGGTCTAGTATCTACATTGATCCAAGGCTTGGGCTTTAAACCTAAGACGGGAAACCCATGTATACTTATGAGTTACCTCCCTTAACAGCCTCATTTGGACGTTGTTACCATTAGCAACAGGTAAATTTGTTGCCATCTTGCAGGTGCTATGCACTGTGGATGATATTAGAATTTTGTTTTCCTTTTTCTGAACACTCTTATATACAAGCCAAGCGGTAAGATTTTAAACTTAACCATATTTAAAGCATTATATTCAATTGCACAAGTGTTTATTGAGTTTCAGGGCGTTGCCTTTACTGGAAATTAGTTAAGTGACAGACGAGAGAACAGAACAATGTTGACGGGGGTGGGTTATATTTTTGTTCTTCTTGTTGTTAGCTTTCTGTTTATCGAAGACATTTTGAATTTGTTTATCAAACTCTTTTCTTCAGGTGGACATTTAGACTAGCAATATTTATTATAAATGTACAGAAAATATAGTTTAAAAAATCAATCCCAAAATATCTTACGAAACTACCGTCCATCCAGATATATTTATATGTTATATTAGGTCTTACTTCCAGCACAAGTAGCGTGTTGCGCATTTCTCGGTCAACTGACCGGGAAACTTGAGGGTGAATTATATCTCGTACACTTGGTAGACCATATTGACACTTTGGCACAAATTAAAGTCAAGTTGCTTTAGTCGGACTACTTAATTTAGTGTCTTTTTCCAGATGGAATCAAAACCCAACACAAGCAAGTGGACAAATTTTCGAGTTCTGTTAAAATACATTTCATAGAAATGTAAAGATGGTCAAAAATGAACAAAGTCTGAGTTGAAGTTGGGGTAGGTTTCTTTAACAAAGCAAAGAAAACCACATTGTATTTGAAGTGATTGGATAGCTTCTTTTTAATTAAAGAAAATTTGCCACTATTTTAGCCAACTCAGGGGAACATACCATAAAGCATCATCTTTTTGCTGGAAATAAGCTGTCACATCCCATTTGAAAGTATTTGGATTGACAGTTACATTTTAGGACTAAGCTGGAACAAGAATGAATGAAGCAAAATCTGCACATATACTTAGTCCTACAATGTAAGAACTTGTTTTTGATATTAAGGTTTGTGCATCGAGATCTTACTATCTAAACATCGGTACTGTGTATTATGTTTTGATGTAAAATGACATTGAAACGAAAGTAAAACTTTCAGGAATATGTCACACACTTGCAGCCCATAATGGTGCTTTAAAAAAAATTAAAAGTTATAATGTATTAGTTAGACTTTACTTACTTTGATGTATTTTTCCTAATAAATTCAAATTCTCACACAAGCAAATGGACCTGTTGTCAAGTTTTGTTGGCCTACATTTCAGTTGGCTGGAAAATGATTGAAGCTGGGAATGCTGAAATCAGGTTAAGATGAAGGACTATTATTTTTTACTGAAATGAATAAAATATGCTTTATGTCAGTAGTGCCTATTGGAACAATAAGTAACATTTGATTTTGTTAGAGAAACATCTGCACATGAACCTACTTGAACATACTTTGACATACCTTGACTACTGTAGCATTAAAACAATTTCAAAAGTACGTCAACAAAACATGAAAATGCATTGATTTGCTAGTGTTAGATTTGATTCCATCAGGAAAAAGACAGCACAGTAATTATTTTAATTACACATAAATTTGTGGAATAGTGTCGATATGGGCACCAAAATGTGAGATATTCTTCAAACTTTGACTATTTGTTCCAATGTTAGCATAAGAACATGCTTCACAAGGCCATTATTTGGGCAGTAAGACATAGCACTAAAGCATAAATAACATGTGATATGTCTTACATTGTAGAACTACATATATACTCTACTACCAAAGGACAAGTTAAAATTATTCATTGAGGGATATTTAATATTTTTTTTTAACAATCCCCGGTAAATGAAATGTATAGCTCTAGCTTATAAATCTTGACCTCATATAAGAATATATCAAAAGAAAATTAATAATGGCAAATGTTTTCATTGTGGCACATATCTTCAATATTCTTATCACAACAAGGACCCAATGCTTCATTTGCTTTTGTCCATTTTTGTTGGTTTGTATGAGAACTGCTGTAAATTTATGAGTCAAGAAATGTTATTTTGATGAAATCTCAAAAATGATCTACTAACATAAACTGGAAATTATTTTTGGTAACAAAGTTGGCAGTGTCTTGGCATATTTGTCTTCATTAACATTTGATGCAGATTAAGCAAACATGGATTTCAGTAATGGGATATTTATTGTCACATTTATTATGTTTTAATATGCTGCATGACATGTAATGTCCTTGCCAACACAGCAGATGTTAAAATCAGTTTTACAGGAAGGCCAAAATGCATATTCATCCTTTAATTTGATTCCATCCAGTGAAATTTTCATTTTCAGCCACCATTAATTATTTATGATATAGCTTATGTTTTGGTGTTTTGAGAGATAATGCACACATCTTGACAAACTAAAAATACTAAACCAAGCAATCCCTGTTTTATGCTGACTGAGCTTTTTTGTAATCCAGACATAATCAGTTGATCTCGAATCCTTTTAAAATTACTTGTATTCACACATCTTTTATTCCATGTTGACAAACTTCAAACATTGAATCCAACCAACCCTGTCAGCAGAACCAAAAAGATGTTAATTGTTTTATACTGCTTGAAATCATCAACTGAACAACCTTACCTTGCTCAAACTAGTTCACTGTCATGTAATATGAGGCAGTATTACAGCAAATATATTACACAGAAAATGCAGGTGTGTGAAAAAAGGTGGTGAAAAAAATTGTGAACACGCAGGAGATTTTAATGAGCAACTGCAGGGACCAAAGACACTGCTCAACACAAGAGAAAAACCCTATTATGTGAGAGGTTCACATGAATGTATGCATTAAAGTATATTTTAGACAATATCATATACAGTGCATAAATTAATGTAAAATAAGCAATAAATGTTCCATATTTGTTGATGTAATTTAAGATAACTTCAGTTTTGATTTAGTACCAAAAATATCTTGACATTTTCATCAAAAAGTCAGAGATTACAGTAGGTAAAAAATGCAGATTTTCCAGGACTGATGTTATAGCCAGCAGCAGATGTATGTGAGGAGAGAGAAAGAGAGTTGTTTATAATTTTGTTTGCTGACACATTTGCACATACCTCTGTATTGTTTAATCTGAAAGATGCCTGTTTATTCTTTTTCATTATATAAATGAATTGTACACTCTGCTTAGTTCTGCAGCTGTAACATACAAGCCAGTAAACAAGTGACAGCAAATATACATATGAAAGTGTCAAATAATACATGTATACAGTGTTCTTTTATACATTTTATGTCTTCTTCATACATAATCCATGCCAGGTTGTACAAATTCTTGCATAAACTATTGCAAATACAGTTTACATTTGTACAATCATCAATACTAGATGGTTCAGCCTCTTCACACACAGATATCTTTTCCTTTTACTTTCAAGATGTCCTCCTTTTCTCCATGTATTTTCCTTTATTTTATATTCTATTTTTGTCTTTTTCTTTGCTTCTTGTCTTTGTCATTTAGGCCCCCTACCTCCCAAAAAGAAAACCCCAACAACATTATGATTTTTTTCTGGCTGGCTGACATCCCTGTTTCTGCTAAATGAAACACTTTTTCCTGCATGAAAAAATACACATATACACATGATATATATATATATATATATATATATATATATATATATATATATATATATATATATATATATATATATATATATGCACTGGGACAGTTTTAATTCAAAAGATGTCAGTGAAAGCTGGATAGATGTTTCTTTAGAGATGAATTGTGATGGCATAACCTGGATTTTGTCAGTCTCATCTGGATTCATCTAGCATGGTGCAGTCTTGATTTATTGCAGGTCTCTTTTAGTTTTGCTGGAGAGAACAAATAATCAATTACATCAGACAAAATTACAGGATATTTCAGGATATTTAGTATTGGTTTGATGCCGGGTGCCAAATCCAAGGTTCAGATTGATGGAATTAGCTTTTATGTTTAGGGTCCCAATAATTCTATCATCAAAATGCTGCATGATGTGGGTAGTAAGTGGAGGAAGTCCAAAAAGCTGATAATGGTTTTCTCAGGCCAGTTTAACTACATCAGAGTTGATATGGCTATTATGGTTATCCATCACCAGCAAAACTGAGCAATCTTTTCCAAAATTAAGAATAAATAGGTCTGCAAACTTTGCCAGGAAATGATTCAGACTGATGTTCCAAGAACTATTTACCTGATACATCTTCTTTATATGCAGTGTGGTGGAATTATTTTTCAATAATGAAAGAAGTAGGAAATGACCTTTCACATCTTTTGTCTTGGTTGGTAAATTTCTCTCCAGCCTATCTCATTGCAATTGAATATTCAGTCTGGTTCCTTTTCTACCTCCAGCCTATCTCATTGCAATTGAATATTCAGTCTGGTTCCTTTTCTACCTCCAGCCTATCTCATTGCAATTGAATATTCAGTCTGGTTCCTTTTCTACCTCCAGCTTCTTCATGACTTTACTGATAACATTTTTGACTCCTTTCAGTTATTTCACATTGTGTTCTGAATGGGACTCAAGAATTCTCTGAACCATTTATTATGCTGATCTTTCTTTCTTTCTTTCTTTCTTTAATATGAAAAATAACTATCTTTCATTATTCTTTAGAAAAATCAAATATACTATCTAGAAATAGCCCATGTCATTGGGAACCACTGTAACTTATATAACTAAAGCAAATTCATCTGTTACATCCAGCATTCAGTTTGGTCCAGGCACATGTTTTTCATAGCAACCTGTAAGAGTATTTACAGTTGTTTTCTTGGAATATTGCAATCCCAGGAGGCTTGACTGCATGTGAGCTGTGGTTTCTTCACAGAAAAGAATGCAGACATAATTACCATAAACATGCTTAATATACTTAAACATGAAGGTAAGAAGCAGAAATAACATTAAACATCATGTGCTCTAAGTACATCACCAGATAAAAAAATACTAAAGGTTTATATAAATTGCATAATATGAACAAAAAACTGTTGTGAATTTTTCTAAGGTCAAAATCAAAACTGAATCTATAAGTAAAATTCAAGCAAAGATGTTTGCCATTACATGTAATAATGATCTGAATATTTAATCTACAACCATAGAGAAAGGTTTTGTAATATATTCTGTTGTTTACAAAATAAATAACACAGGTAAAGTACACCATGAACTTGATTCTGGAGAAGGTCAAATACAGAATATAGCTTTACATAACATAGATATAATCATTTATGAAAAGCCAACAAATAATACAAATTAAATATTCGTAACAATTTTGCAAGAGTTATTGCCCTTCTTATCAAATCTGGATGAAGTGTGCAAACGAATTTTGTGAATGCAACTGCTCTTGCTGTGAAAGTTTGTTTTTGTTATGATTGTCAGAAGATTGACATGTTGACCAGCTGTTAAGTTCACACAGTTTTGTCAAGCATTATGCCACTGTTTTAATTATACACTTGTCTCCATCACTGGGTAGGTGTAGGATGCAGGAGACATAGAGGTATATTTATGTGAATTAATTTCTCACTCTTCTTCTGCTTTTAGCTATTATTTTATTTTACTATTCATCAAAACTTTAATTAACACTTTAATTAAACCTATATATTCTTTCTACTCAATGCTGTTTTGAGCTCTTGGGCAATAATTCAAGAATCTTTAAATTATTCTTCTGCAGGAAAAATATGACAGAATACTAAAAGAAAAAAGAATTCCAAACCTCTCTGCTTTCACAGCCTGTATGTTTCATTTGAAACAGATGTATGCACCCTCCATATACATTTTAGTACAGCAAAAAACAGACATGACTGCCAAGCATATAGAATGCAACAAGATATGTACATGAACATTTCATATACATGTATATTGAATATGGGAAAACATGAATGGCAGTCATTTGTATAGAATATGGTGCACATGTATAAATAGCCTTTCCTTGAAAGATTTTTCCAATGGCTATATATTGTGATATTATTCTTTTTTTAAAACTAAGTTTTAAATCCTGAAGAATATTAAATTTACTGAGAACTGTTTAAAGATTTTTTTTACTATAAGATTGACTTACTTATGAGCTGTATTTTACAGGGATAAGTTTTCAAAATGCCAAGACCAAGGTCTGCCCGCTCAGATACAAGCGATGTGGATATGGAGGGGATTGCAGAGCAGGAACTTCAGAAGCTCCAGCGGCAATATCGCATCATGGAAGGGGACAGAGCAGCGTACACAGAGGAGTCCCAGAACATTATTAGGAAACAGAAGTGAGTGAACTGTGCAAATCTCATGAAGATTACCATATATGCTTGCTTATAAGTTGAGTCTAACTGCAGACAGCATAGACCCTAATCTGTCATCATGTAATGTGCCAGCAGATTAAAGTGTCTGTTGTTTTACTGACTACACCTAACAAACTGCATAGACCCTAATCTGCCATCATATAATGTGCCAGCAGATTAGGGTCTCTGTTGTTCTACTGACTGCACCTAACAAACTCCATAGACTCAAATCTGGGTCTGTACAATTTACAGTTCAACTTGATGAACTTGGTTTTGACACAAATATGCACTTCCCTTTGGGAACTCCATTCATTTTATGTCAGACTGATTACAGCATGCAAATAAAATAATCTAGACTCCTGTTCTTCTAAGTATGTTGACAACCCATTGTCAGAAAGTTCACATATTATGTCTTTTGCTGCACTTCTTCTTTTCATTTTCCTTCTGGCCATTGCACTCACATATATGTAATTCATAGCAACAATAAATAGGAGAGCAACATGTATATAAAAGAAAAGACAGGTTAATCAGGAAAATCAGCAAAAGAAACTTAATTTAACATTTCTACACCTGTTATTAATGTTATGTTTGTGATTTTTATTTGATGATAAGAAAAGAACCTTTTTGACTTGTGAGTAGATTATGTTGCATTTATGTTGAGAATTATTTATAACTATTAACTTAACATTGTTTACACTAAGAACCTGCCTATTAAATGTACTATTTTGGAACTAAAAAGAAATACTTAATGGCATTTGTTTTAACTAATTTCACTCCAAGCTAAAACATTTTGAACTAGAAAAAAAGGTTTTATTTTATTATTTCCACTATCTTCAAAATAAAGAAAAGAAAGTGGTATAGGTAAAAAAAAAGAAAAGTCAGGTAAGAAAAAGGAAAATAACTACTTTTCAAACAAAACTTAATTTACCATCAGGTAGAAATAGGTAACATGTGGATGGAAATAAGTAATTAAATATAAAAGTCATTGTAAAAACTTTTCCTTGTAAATATGCCCAGGTTGCAATAACAGTGATACACTACTAAAATCAACAACAGCTCCACATTAACTTTTAAAATGCAGTATATCATTTAAAATGGGTGATTTGTTTTGGATTTAAATTTGACACATCATTGGCTGTATGATGCCAAGGAAATGAAAGGTAAGTGCCTTTCCCAAGGACACAATGAGGCAGGCAACTCAGAATCAACCTGGTGGGTAACAAACTAGCTACTTTTTAATTGAGTCCAGTGCACTACCAGATAAGCTACTGAATTTCCCATTCTAAAATCATTGTTACTGATGCAGCTTTCCACTGTGAATCACATGGTTATTGTATACAGATTAGTTGACTCAGTGCCTGTTATGGTGGGAAGTTGATTTCCCCTTTGGAGCATTTTTGTAAAGTAGTAAGATTTTTGTGAAGATTTACTGAGTGAGGAGTTATTATTGTATGTACTGTTGCTTCAACTGTTAATTATTTGATTTTCAGATTTTGTCTGTCAGTGTGGAATAATATTGAACAATGTAAACAAATGGTGTAGTCATGATGCCATTGCACTTTCTCCTGAACTGACAATAAAAGGAACATCAAAACACAAGACAGGATATTATTACAGTGTTATATTTAATTGATATTGTGTGCTTGACCTTTGTGATAGAAGGTACGGGTTTTGGCCTACCTGACTATTGTCATTTTTAAAAAGCTGTTTGATGGAATTTGAGTTCAACAACTAGCCTTGCTTATGACCTTTGAATGTTCTGGAGCAAAGCTGTTGAAAATAGTTTGGAATTTTTCCATTTTTGAAATGATCTACATCCAGTGTCAGGTGAGTTTGTATATCACTAAAGCTTGTAAACAAGGTCTTCATTCCTAAATTAAGAAAAGTCTGATAAATCAGTTTTAGTTGTGATCATTTACAATTTGAGAGGAATTATACATTTAAATTATTTACTGGAATTGCAAAGTGCTCATTGACTTTTGGGATTAAAATGCTAATTTGGGATTATTGAAGGCTCATTTAAAGACATTCTAGATTATATCATGTGATACAGCAAGCTACTGGTACATCAGTACATTCAAAACTATTGGCATATTAACAGATTCAAGACTGTTAGAATTTGTTTAGAACATTATATACTTTTGGATTATTTTGGATTTAATTCACAATAATGTAAGTGCCTTTTGATTGTTCTCTTTGTATACTAGGAAAATAAATTGTTTATTAATTTTTCATATAAGTAAAATACCATTTGTTTTTTGAATTGTATAACTCTTTTAGATTTGAAAGAAATGTTTGTATCAGTATGTGACTGGCTTTTTGTTTGAAAGACAGTTCTCTAACAGGTGATATATGGGACCATATGGAACTATAATGTAATGATGGGACTTCCACTTTTAACAGAAAGGCATGAATAAATATCATCTTGTGTTTTGTTTACAATTTATGATCAGATGACTGTTTTATTTTGTTAAACAAATTGCTGTACAGATTTTGTGGACCTCCATACTTTGGATGCATCGCAAGATAACATTTGACCAGAAAGCCTGATACATGTAGCTGAACCAAGCAAATATGGAAAACTGTGTCATTAATAGTGAGGAATATCTTTGATTGAACTAATATAAGACTGTTGTGTGTTGCAGGTCTGAGGTAGGTCAGTTGGAGGGGGAGAAACAAGAGCTTTTAAAGGAATTGAGACTGGCTGAAAGTCGTACCAATCAGGTGATGGATGAGGAACACACTGATAATCTGATGACTCTTGCTGAATCAAAAGGTTAGCTTTAAATAATGTGAATAACAGTGTCAGATATTCAGTGCAGATTCAAGTGTCATAATTTTGTAAGTATATACAGAAATGTTCAAGAATATTGAATATTTGGCCGTAAAAGGCAAATTTTTTTTGTTACCCTCAGATGGAGATGGTGAAACTCCTTTTCTACAGTAGAATCAAAGAGTTCATAGTGTATCTTTTGTAAAATAGTTATAATTTTCATTGAAACATATTTTGCAGAGGATATGAAGATTTATTCTTATTGTTGTAAGAATCCTTACTGCTTGCTATATTTATGATTTCAAGCATTGTAGACTGATAGTTTGATGAATTATGTGACAAGACATGTAACACTGCTATTGGCCAAAAACTGAATGTTTGATCATTTCAGTGGACTATAAACATGGTAAATATGGTCAGTAATGGTTAAACTTGATGTTTGATTCCTTTAGAGGACTATGAACAAGAAATTGAGGAAGAGAAGAGAAAGTCCATGGAACTTGATGCCAGGATTCGGGACTGGGAGAAGAAGATCAAACAGCAGCACAAGAATATGGGGGGAGTCCACATGTCATCCCAGCACACAGTGCAAATGCAAAAAACCATTCGTGTCCAGGAAAACAGACTTGACCAAGTATTGACTTTAATTCTCCCATGATAAACCCATTCTTAATACTGACTTTTCACACTTTTGAAATTTTGGTCAGTTTTTAATTTGAGAAACCTTTCACCATTTATAACCTCATGTCCCATTGCTTAACAAATTACAAGGTAGGCCACATGAATTTATCATATGATATATTTTAAACATTTGTTCAACTTTCTCTTTACAAACATTACCCTCCTTCCATCCTTCATTTTTTTTGGTAGTTTATTGAAGGGACATACTATTGAGGTCATCTGTCCAGAAAGGCCAG
The DNA here is from genome assembly GCA_016746295.1 of Potamilus streckersoni. NCBI lineage: Eukaryota > Metazoa > Mollusca > Bivalvia > Unionida > Unionidae > Potamilus > Potamilus streckersoni. The sequence goes on along the minus strand of JAEAOA010000065.1, from coordinate 423,127 downwards.
TCCATTAGGGTTATCATTATAAACAGGTCCAGCTGAAAATGTTATTACATTAAGTTCATAAGGTGCAAAACAATAAAAAAAAAATTTTGCTTGAATTACTAGAAAGACTGGACCTTGTTCAGTTAATCTTCTAAATGTAATTATTTCCACATGTACCAAAGATTGTATATATTGACATAAACATATTTTGTTAGATTTTATTGAAGTAACATGCACACTCACAGACATTGACATGTTCTGTAAGATCTTATTGAAGTAATACACACATATTTTGTTGTGTTTAAGAAAGACATATGTAGGGAGTCACATACACACAATGAGCTTGTGTTCTGTTACATTCAATTGAAATAATACTGACCTTAAATATAACTCATTTCATTAAAATATGACTTATTACATTAAAAGTCAACATCATTAGTTCATCTTAACCTTCAATATGTTAAGTATTGCCTTATGTTGATATAACTCTGCAGTTTATACTGTAACTAAATTGTTTATTTTTCACAGTGCAAGAAAAGGTTTAATACCATCCTGACAGAAAATGCAAAGTTGAGAGATGAAATAGAAAGCTTGAGAGTAGAGAGAAATCGCTTTGACCAACTTTATAAGAAACTGGACAAAGAGCTTCAGTCACTGAGACGACAGAAAGGTCAACTGATTGAGGAGTCCACACAGGCTTATGATGCTCGGTAAGCTATCCCAGAATAATCAGACTTTGTTTGCATCCATAAATAATAATACAACTACAGAATACAACAGATTTCTCATCATTCAAATTAGCTGCACAACACCTTTTAGTTTTCATGAAATTTGTATGTACAGGGAAACTTCAAAACATGCCATTTAAAACTGTTAAAGTTCTCACAATGTTTTATAATGTAGCAAGAGAATATTATATATATATATATATATATATATATATATATATATATATATATATATATATATATATATATATATATATATATATATATATATATTCTTACTTTGATGAAGTTAATACACTAATCATCATTATAGATTCATTGAGAACTCCAACCATTTAAGAACCTTTTTAAATAAAAAAAATCAGAACACTCATTCATAATGCATCATTGATCTATTTTCAGTGATGATGCCCAACAGAAGATGATCATCTTGAAGGAAAAAGCGGACAAGGATCTTCAACAACATAATGCTGAAATGAAGGAGCTGCTAAGAATTATTGACCATGATCGCAACTTGCGAGAATTCATGGGAATCAAGGGACAGGAGAGACAAGAGGATCCACAGCTGGTTGCTTGGAGATCGAGGAAAGGTAGGAACAGGATTAAAACACTGTCAAATCTCTTTTCCTTATCTCAGCCTCTCCATGGACAGCTTAGATTATATATATATATATATATATATATATATATATATATATATATATATATATATATCCCCGCAAAAATATTGGTCATTAGTTCATTAGAATACATTGTATAATGTATACAATGGTAATAATGCTAATTCCATTTTTATGAGACCACCCATGATGAGGACCCCCCCCAAAAAAACATTATATTTTATAATAAATCGGGATAAAATTATAAATATGTATTATGTTGGTGATGAATGATTTGGTCTATATTAAGATGTGGTCTCTCTTTTAAAGTTACTGATAAGAGGATAACTAATGTAATTGGAAAAGAACTGAAAAACAAACCCCCAGTGTCTGTTAGAAGTTACCACATAGTTTAAAAAATATTGAAAGTAGAGTAGAACTCAGAAAGCACAAAACAGTTATGAAATTAGAAAAAGAGAAACATATCATTCTTCCCATGTATTAGATGAAAAGTTTGTAATAAACATTAGAAGCCTAGGTTTTTTAATGATTTAACTGTAACTCAAGTATTTTTTAACAACTTGTAATAAATGCTGCTTTTTCACCTTAATTGTACTTTCTATTTATAAAGAAAGAAAGAATTGAATTGAATGAGAGGTAATTGTTAATTAAGGCATTGATGTCTGGATCTTATGAATTTTTAAAAAAGCTTCTCTGGAATTGAAGAGGTTCTGGAGTGAACTCTCTTCAGGCCATGCATTTTGTTAAGTTTATTGCATATTACTAACAATGAGTGTAGCCTCTTGTCTGCATCCAAGACTCGACCCACACACACAGAGGTGATATATCAATGTTCTGTAAAGGTTATATTCTTAAATCACTCAGCCACCTGAGGCCCCAATTAACAGTTTGAATTTTCACCTACACACACATACACACATAGAGAATGGGGATATAAGTTAGAGAGCATATAGGTAGAAAAGAGTCATGTTCAAGTAATCGGACTCAAGAGCCATTATATTTTGTAGCAAAAAGGTGTTTGACATTAGGAAGCACAAGATAAATGTATAGTGGAAAGTATTCAATATTTTGTAATGATTCAGTATGTTACTGTGCTTAATGCCAGTAATTATAGAGGTTCTCTATTGTATTACTAGTTTAGGCATGTGCTGGCTCAGCTGTAATGAAATATATCACATGACTAGTCTTAAACATGGCATGACATTTGGCAGGAATGTGGCATGATACCTGGCAGACACCATTCACCTGAAAATATCAGACAATAGACAGTTCATACATGCTTATAATAAACTGAATCTAAACATTGTGACTAGGTCTAGAAATGTGTAAAACTCGTTAATGTCACTTGTGGTTGATGATAACCACCATGTTATATAAGTGCCATACATTCATACGAGTTTATCTTTATCACCTAATAGAAGCACAAGAAACTGATCGCAAGAAAGAGAGTCAAGAAGACTCAGTGGAGACATATGAAGCTGCTTTTGAGAAGATCAAAGAAATGACGGGAGAAGAAGATCTTGATCTTCTAGTGGCCAAATTCATAGAAGTGGAAGATCGTAACTTTGCTCTCTTCAACTTTGTTAATGAACAAAACAATGAGATTGAGACATTGAATGAACAGATACAAGAGGTAAATATAATTCCAATCTATAAATCTACAAGGAAAATATACATGTTTTTAATAAACATTAAGCTTAAAAGATGGATTTAAAAATAGATTTTATAATGCAAGAAAAATTATATATGATATTCTTATTCTTGCAACAACTCTGTTAAGATTTATTTCACATCTGCTTGCACTTTAAATAATTTAATGGGCTTTTTTTTAAATTTGGAAAACATTTAAGAAGTGTCAGCCATCCAAACTCATTGAAAGAGATGCAGATGGTTACGATCATTTGTTGTTGTTGTAGGGTAATGCCATTTTTCAGCACAAGATAGGCTATACATGGCGGCCAGTATAAATGGTGGAAGAAGAACCCGGGAAAACTCAGATAGAACCACTGACCCATGAGAAGCTAATGGCAAACTTTCTCAAGTACCCCTATTGACTGAGCCCGAGACTTGAACCCACATATGAGGTAAAACAACAGTGATCCATAATGGTGAGCACTTTAGACCACTCAGCCACTCTGGGACACAAGATCATTTGAGTTAAGATAATTGACAAAGGACAAAACACTTGATAGATGATTTAAATAATTTTGATGTGTACCATCAAGGTTAAGTTGACCCTTTTATTTCAAAACCTGTTTACAGAAGAAGGATGAGATAGAGAAGTTCAAGTTGCAAGGAATTGAGTTGGAGGACAAGAGAAAGCGAATTCTGAAAGATCTGGAGGATAAACAGGCCAGGGCTTCCAAGGAAGCTGATGAATATGACAAGAAACACAAGGAAATCTCTAAAATCCTTGACCAGCTCAGAGCAGGTATATCTTTGATAAACTTGGAACAGGTAAATTCATTGTCAATTCAGAGTATGTGTAACTTGTTAGCATTATTCAGAGATTGAGTTTGTTCCTAGCTTAGTATTGTATTCCTCAAATGAAGATATATTTGAAACTAAAATTCCCTTTCAGTTCTTATTATGCCTTTTTGTAATAGTTGATATTGTTTATAACAGATGTTATTTAATGTTTGTTTAGCAAGTTGGAAGTAATATTGTTTAATATATTCAATGAACTTCACTAAAATTGATATCAGGTCCAAACTACTTGTAAACTAAGCTTGACCAGTAATGTGTTACAGAGCATTGATTAAAGACTTTGCTCTTTTGGCAGGCCAGTGAAATTTGTACTGCCAATTCTAGTATTATATACGTCTACATTCAGATAAAGATGGATTAACTGCATAACTTTAAAAACTCAAGTTACAACTGATGTTGATAGCTCCAGTTTTGTTTTGACTTATCCTTGTTAACAGATTAGAGGATGTTATACAATGGAATTGTGCATTGAGTGGTGTCATGATATGGCATGTATAGCTTGTTCAGGGTTGTAGATTAGAGAGTATTGTCAAGAATTGCCATGATTGATGTTTGACTTGTCCAGTGTCATATACAGGAAAATGCTTTACACTCAGACTTGGCAAGTCATTTGGTTTGTGCCAAACTTTGGTTGCAAGGGTCATGTCTGTACATACCTAAATAAGGAAATTTTGTTGTTGATACACTTTTATGAATCATCTAATTATAGAAATATATTAAATTTTTATGTGCAATTTTTGTAATGCCTGCCTTAATCAAAGCTCAACACTGTAACCACTTGGTTGTCCATATGTCTGCACATCCATGTACCCATCTATATCATAGATTAACCTAAATATTCAGATTTTATATGTCAGTAATATGGTCAGTTATACATATATGGCTTGCAAGAGTTATATTACCTGGTATGTGGATACATTTTGATGTACTCACTGAAAAGAAAAATGACACACATTGAGAAAAACTCAGAATACAAAACCATTCATTGGCAAAAAAGGGGGAGAACATTTGAAATAAAGCAAAGTCAGCTTTATTTGCTCCAAGCATTTGTGTTAAATAAGAGGCATTGTGATAATTATTTGGTCTGAATTACTCCCTTGTCAATTTTGTAGCATATCTGGAAATGGTTATTTCTGTTTTATTTAACAAAGGGTTGAGACTGTCTGTCATATTTACTTACAATGTTATATACAGACAGGATGAACTTAATTACTTGCTAATGATGATAACATTACCTTAAATTATTTATTTGTTTGTTTTTATTTTATCAGGTATTGAATCTCTCTTCAATAAGATTAACTGTGATAGGTCAGCTATTGATGATATGTTGGGAGCAGCATCAGGTGTGACAGATAGTAATATGATACAGTACCTGGGAATTATAGAGCAGAGAACTAATGAACTACTTGCAATACATTCATATGTTACCTCCAAGGTAAGAAATTCTGATATTTCACAAATTATTGATTACATGTTTATTTTTCATATTCCTAGCAATATGTATTGATGATAATAGTTTAACAAGTTCTTAAAGTTAAATCAAAATAACACTTGTCTTAAATTTAAGTATTTACAATATTTATTACAATCACTTGCCATACTCCAGTATATTACAAAATCTGATAATGATCAATATTTGTCTTGTTTTACTTGAATCAGCAGAATCAAAACTACTTAACATCATATTTCTGGCATTTTCAGTATAAATGCAGAACATAAAGGGGACAAAAATAAAATTAAGAGTGACTGTGCCAAAAAGTAATAATTGTATTTGTTTTATTACATTAAAATTTATTGACTAGTCATGTGTCAGCCAGTGTTGAAAAGAATTTATCATTTATTTTTTCAGATGTGTTCCCCCATGTTGAAATGAATAGATTATTCATTGATTCTAATATGTTAGCCATTGTTGATACAAAATTTTTGAAGCTGGTTTAAATGAAATATATCATTTGTTGCAGGAATTTTGTGGCACATGTTTTTGTTAAACTCATTTCAGGAACACACATTAAATCTTCCAGACATTTAGTATCTCATTTCCTTTCTTTTCCATTTTTCAGGATCTGGATAGGTATGAACAGAAGGGACCTTCTCTTCTTGGAGAAGGACCAGCACCACCACAACAACAGTTCCCTGTCATCCCTCCCACAGTGGGGTAAGCTTTTATCCCGATGTTTTTATGAGCTTTTAATCTCAAGTATATTTTGAATGGTTATTCAGTCCTTTTAGTAATTGAAATTTGCTTATTAACTTCTGATCCTAAAAAGTTAACTGTCAACTTGCAAATGGTGTTATTGTAATTAACCACTGTCATTCCTGAATAGTGCTATTGTAACTGAACACTCATTCCTGAATAGTGCAATTGTAACTGAACACTGTCATTCCTGAATAGTGCTATTGTAACTGAACAGTCATTCCTGAATAGTGCTATTGTAACTGAACACTGTCATTCCTGAATAGTGCTATTGTAACTGAACACTGTCATTCCAGAATAGTGCTATTGTTACTGAACACTGTCATTTCTCAATGGTGCTATTACTGCTGAAGTTAATTGTTTATACACTCATTGTAAGAAACTTTCCATTAGATCAAAGCTACTTTTATGAAAAGCCATTACAAGTTATATTTGATATTAATGTACATTTGGCCAGTGCTGGGAGAAGTTCAGCCTTAAGGTTCCACATGGCTGCAACATTAGCCAATAAGGTAGGATGTTGCTTTTTTGCAGTTGACATTGCATATCATTTACACCCAAGTTTGTGTTAAGTATATTTATAATTAAATCTCTAAGCATAAAATTTTTCTATATGCATGGCTTGATTCCAGTTTTGACATAGCATTGGCCTCCCCAATCCTGCTTGCAGCAGCATACCTACCTTCTTTCATCTTTTATATGCTTTTACTCCCAATTTTTGGTCCATTTCAGAGATGAATATGAGAGTGAAGCAAGTGAAGCAAGTGATGATGAAGCAAGACCTATGACACGGAATGAACTCCAACAAAAAGTAATGAAAACAGTTCGTAAACGTGAATCTGCTGCCAAAAAAGAAGGATTCCGCTATGATTTGGCACAATCCAAGGCCTCCAAAAACAAGAAGGACAAGAAATGATGATATTTGAGATAATAATTTTCAAACTGAGACAAGTTTTGTAAATGGAGAATATATAAACTGGATGAGAAAATATATTTCTTTTATATTTTTCGATATCCAAGGAATATGAAGTGACTAAATACTGAACAAGGGAGACTAAGATGGATGAATAAAAATGTATGCATTTTCCCAGTGATGTGCATCATTATTTGTAGATAAATTTAAATCCACACAACACATAATTAATCTCTTCAAAGCTAATTTTTTTAATTAGGTAGCAGATATTTCTCTAAGAATTTTTTAATTATTAAATTTTCACCAAATTAGCAGAAGTGGGTTCACGCCTTCATAGGTGGACAGTACTAAATCATGTGATAAAATTTAGTTATGGGACCATAACCTCAGGCAGACTTTCTTGGACTGTAACTAATATACAGCTTTGAAGATCAAGAGTTTGAATTTTCCGTTATCAATTCTTATAGTGAAAAGCTAGGATATCAAATCTAAGCGACATAATTGTTTATTCTCCTCTTTGTAAACAACACAATTAATGAACATCTTATAAAATTTTAGGATATTCATGGGTCTTGTAGTAAGTTATGTACAGTTATTATATTCATATATTTCCTGTGATATTGAATTTCTTTGCGATGTTATTTATGTATCATCAATTTTTTCAACTTTACATTGCTGTTTTGTTACGATATGCAAATAAATAAATTTTGCAATACATTAGCGTGCTACAGTCTTTTACTCAGTTTTAAGCTGTAATGCTGGAATTCAGAACTTGCTGAAATCTACACTTTATATTTGACTCGTATAAATTAGTCTTTTCTCATATGTTCAGTAACATTAATAAATAAATACAAGCACATTCATTTTTGTTGAATGTAATTAATTTAGTCTGTTTCAAAATTTCTAAATATGCAAATAGCCAAAAAGAATTTGTGGAAAGCAAGCAAACAAATCAAATATATTTGTAACAGCCATGGGCTATTTAATCAATAAAGAATGATTTCCCCTTAAAATTATCATTTCAAAGCATGATTTGTTTCTGTATTAATGATATACTGGAAAGTAGCCAGTTCATCTGAAAACATACTATACATATACTAATTGGATTAACACTAATCTGCATCAAAATCAACACAGCATGCATGGCTTTCACTAAACAATAACATACATGGATGCTTCATTTCTAACAAAATTGTAACTACTTTAAGATTGATTTAAAATGAAAATTGGTGGTAATACAGGCGATAATCAACTGTCAGAAAGTGTCAAGTCATTGGGACTTTATGACAGTCTGATGAAGGATAGTGGTGCCTCCTCTTGAATGATCCCTAGACCAGCAGACTACTTTTTACAGCCCAAGTTTCTTGTCACTGGCGAATTTGTGTTCAGAAGTAACAATTTTGGATGGCCACCCTTGAGGCCAGTATATTAGTACAAAAAATTGTCAATTTTACTCCTCGCAAATGGACAGTGTGATTTTAAAATCTTAGGAATAATAGACAATTTCTAAATTCAACACACTGATATTTGTCAAAAAAGTAGTAAAACAATAAAGTACCTAACTTTCATACATGTGACAGAACAGAAATTACCTTAGTAGAAATTGGGAGATTTACAAAATTTTGTCTGGAGTTTTGACTTCAAATGAGAGAGGATTTGCAAAGAGAATGGTGAATTTGTCATTGTTGTATTTTTGTCCATTTGAACCCTTTTGTATGAGAACTTTTGTGCAATTTCTGAGTCCAGAAACATTATTTTGACTAGATCTGAAAATGATCAGCTACAATAAACAGGAGATTTGTTGGCTAACATTGGCAGTGTCAAGGCACATCCACATTTAATGCAGAAATTCAGTGATCACATAGTTGTCACATTTATCATGTATTAATATGCTGCATAATGCATAATGTCCTTCCTGCTACTTAAACTTATCAATGAAGCCAAACCAACCCTATTTTCTGCTGATTGAGCAATTTAGTAATCCAGCCATACTCAATCTATTCATTCCTTTCCAGATCCTGATTACATTTAGTATAATCCATGATAGTAAATTTCAAATGTTGAAGTCAACAGACCATGCTTACAGAATCAATTGTTTATGCTTCTTGAAATTGTTTGTCCTACTTAAGATAGTTCAGTCACATGACCACAGGCAGTATTACCATAAATATACTACACTGAAAGCAAGATGTCAAAATTTAAAAATAAAATCTGTCAATAATTATGTGTACATGGAAGATTTTAGTTGGTAACAAGTGGGACACTCCTCATCTCAAGAGGAAATTTCTCATTTTAAGGTTGACTTCTATAATACAGAGATGTAAGCAAGCTGATTATCTTTACTGCTGTATGCCCTTTTGATGTTGTTGTTGTTGTTGTTGGGCTTAACGCCATTTTTCAGCACATGATAGGCTATTCATGGCGGCCAGTATTAATGGTGGAGGAAAAAACCGGGAAATCACCGGAAAGAACCACCGACCCATGAGAAGCAACTGGCAAGCTTTCTCACATATCCACATTCACATAATCCTAGACTCGAACACACACAGACAGAGGTGAGATGGCAGTGATCTGTAACGGTCATCGCTTTAGACCACTCGGCTACTCGGGGCCCCCATTTTGATGTAATGTTCTGTCACATTGATAACAACTTCATAATTTTACTTCAGATAATTATCAAGATGAAAACAACAATTGAATAGCACAGTAATGTTCAACTCAAGTAAACACAGCATCAAGTCACCATAAAGCAAACTTTGTACATTAGCCATTGTGAATTCTGTCACAGATTAAAAAATGTATTTAAGAGTACCAAAACTAAAACAAAAATAACAAGCACACTTCCACTGTAAAAGTGAATATTGTGCAATTAGTTTAACAGTATTAACAGTTCCCAACGAAGGATTGATTTGATTTTGTGGGTTTAATGCCTTTTTCAGGACATGATAGGCTATACATGGGACCAGTATATTTGGTGGAGGAAGAACCTAGGAGGAACCACTGACCCACATGAAGCTACTGGCAAGCTTTCTCACATATCCACATCTGTCAAGAGATGTATATTTATTTTACGCAAGTCTTTCGTATGTACCCTGCTGGTGCCATGAAGGGAATTTATTATGCAAAATTGGAAAAATAAGGTGATTGTGGAAGGAGTGCGACCTAAAATAAATCCCCATTCTATTGATCAATCAACAAAATTAGTGGTTTTGGCAATCATGTTTTATATCTTGTCTCACACCCAGTTAGTGTAAATATTCTTGATGAATAGTTTTGGATAATGCGAGCATGAAGGCTCATGATCAAACCAAATGTTCATGTTTGCAGCCAGCATAGAGTTATTTTGTCACCTACATTATATCTATGGAATATTTTCATGGTGCTTAAATTTTACATCACAAGATGTAAGGACTAAATCTTTCATCTTCTGCAGCTTAAGCAATAACTCTCATGGTGTTTCCTCAGTAGCTGTCAAAAGTAATCATTTCATATACATTACCAAAACTCTCAAACTATAAGTTTCACTTATAAATGTAATCCATGTTATAATAAAAGTCAGCTTCCTCAGGTCACCCATTATGTGATCAGACTTGTGTATAATAACCATTAAGGGTCAGTAAGTTTTCAATATTAATAGGTAGTGCTTATAGGCAGGTAAACATAATTTGTATAAATTTAACTAAACAGATTTGAACTTTATACACAGGTGATCCTTTCAGATTGGTGTGTGGTTCTTAAAACAGGTTTGATTGTAAAAATGCTTTACTCCATATATATCACTTTAATCACCAAGGTCAGTTTCTGCAAGATCAACACAGGTTAGCAATTGACTACTAATGTGACATACAAAGGTCCTGGAGCTAACATTACATCAGGGATTTTTCTGGGCCCCTTTTCATGCTGAAATTTGGCCCATTCTCCATACCATATTTCCCATTTTAAGTATAAAAAAATTGGAAATCAGAAACAAAAAATTCATATTTCTATACCATACTGATTGGGAGAAAAATTATGGGTGGATTTGTTCTTGGTTTTAATGGCCTGTTTGAAACATTTACTGCTAATTATAGGTGGAATTGTTCTTGGTTTTAATGGCACTTTTAAGATATTAATTGCTAATTATGGGTGCAATTGTTCTTGGTTTTAATGGCACTTTTAAGACATTAACTGCTAATTATGGGTGGATTTGTTCTTGGTTTTAATGGCACTTTTAAGACATTAATTGCTAATTATGGGTGGAATTGTTCTTGGTTTTAATGGCACTTTTAAGACATTAATTGCTAATTATGGGTGCAATTGTTCTTGGTTTTAATGGCACTTTTAAGACATTAACTGCTAATTATGGGTGGATTTGTTCTTGGCTTTAATAGACCTTTTAAGACATTAATAACTAATTATGGGTAGATTTGTTCTTGGCTTTAATAGAGCTTTTAAGACATTAACTGCTAATTATGGGTAGATTTGTTCTTGGCTTTAATAGACCTTTTAAGACATTAATTGCTAATTATGGGTAGATTTGTTCTTGGCTTTAATAGACCTTTTAAGACATTAATTGTTAATTATGGGTGGATTTGTTCTTGGTTTTAATGGCACTTTTAAGACATTAATAACTAATTATGGGTAGATTTGTTCTTGGCTTTAATAGACCTTTTAAGACATTAACTGCTAATTATGGGTAGATTTGTTCTTGGCTTTAATAGACCTTTTAAGACATTAATTGCTAATTATGGGTAGATTTGTTCTTGGCTTTAATAGACCTTTTAAGACATTAATGGCTAATTATGGGTGGATTTGTTCTTGGTTCTAATGGTCTTTTAAGACATTAATTGCTAATTATGGGTGGATTTGTTCTTGGTTTTAATGGCACAAGACATTAATTGCTAATTATGGGTGGATTTGTTCGTGGTTTTAATGGTCTTTTAAGACAATAATTGCTAATTATGGGTAGATTTGTTCTTGGTTTTAATGGCACAAGTGTACTTTTATGTCATAGTTACTCAGAAGCAATCTTTTACAGAAAACATTTTGTGTGATTAGTGGGATGTTAATAAAAATGAGAAAACAAATTAATTTTTTTGGGAGGAGGATATACTAAAAAGCTCAATCAAAGTACATTTACATGTAAGGCATAATTTAGTGAAAAAAAAGCGTAGTGATTACGCCAAAAGCGTCATAGTTGGCATGTATGACTTCCCAAAGACACATGAAGGCAAATGACCTGGAATGGTACTGAAACTATGACCCTTGGGTGACAAGCCTAACACTTTACCAACTAAGCTACTGCACCTCCCTATAACAGGCGAATAAGGAATTTAAAAAGTCAAAGCAACCAAGCCTAAAATTTGACCAGGTCCATGAAACAACTTCTCTAACCTGCCAGAATGGGTTATAATGACCTACAATATAGTGAAGCGGGTGTAAAAAATATATAATGTTCAAAACAGTCACTTTAAACTTCTGTTTGTACATATTTTCACAATGGACAATTAAAATACTATTATTTTTTAATTGATTTAATTATCCATAAATTCTTTTTATTTTTCCTTCTCTACTGTAGTTGTGTAACATAAAATAACTTTGAAAATAGGTAAGTCAATAATTAGCAACAGTTTCGATCATAGAAGTCCTCTATTCACATTTATTGGATGAAATAGTGAATAAAATAGCCAATCCTAATAGCAATATATCCACACAGTAATAATTAACTTCTGATTTGGCAACAAGGTTAAATTTTCACTCTTATTTTCAATTATCATGGGAACATTTTTGGGCAGGAGTTCTATAGATAGTAATTCTGCCATTTATGATATCCAGTTATCACCAATATTGACTAGAGAGCATAAAACATTAAACCATTGATTATTATTGCATTAAACACTGAATCAAAAGGGGTTGGGAGAATGTTCTGAATACAATGCCAGGTGAAAAGAACTTTGTGTATTATGACTATTTCAGTGAAATGAAAGACTTGAGTGTAACTGTTTCATCCAAGATTACTCAATTCTTTTAAGGACCAAGAATCTTTTCTTTGTAAATATGTCTAAAATAAATGTGTCCAAATAATTAAAAATTTGCCAATTCTGCCTTTTCTATGCATAAAAATTCCCAATTCTATGAATCTTGAGCCCCATTTTAAAAATGATAGAAAAATCACTGTATGGCTATGGTAACTAGATCTAAAAGCCCTCTTCTATTTTGAATTTCCAATCACTCTGCAAAGCCTTCTACTTCTTCAGGCTTACATGTTACAACAATAACAAATTAAATTTCTAAACCTTTTTTTCAAGCATTTGCTTTAACTTGAGATATATTAGTAAAAGTTTTGCACAATTATACAGAACCAGTGATAGTTATGAAATATAATTTGTTTCTATTTAGCAACTACACCCTTGTTTGCATCATCAATCCAATGACATTTTGTCTGTCTTTAAAAAAAGCAAACATAAAACAATTTTTTAAAAGTTTTCATGCTTTTATTTTATCATTTCTATCCATATCTATATAATGTAAACAAAAATACATAACATAAATTATTTTAATATCTTGTACATGTTTTGGTTAATATGTACAATTTATCACAGAAGAACAGTGCTCACTAAATATATGAGGTTAAAAATTTTATTTTTTCGGACGGAGTGACTAAAATCTTTAAAATACAGGTTAAATAGTTATATCAAGAAAATATGGAAGTGATCTTTGAAATAAATTGCAGTCAAATAAGGTATGCTCAAAGACTAATGGGTCTACAAATGTCAAAAAAGGTATGCTCAAAGACTAATAGGTCTATAACAGTCAAAAAAAGGTATCCTCAAAGACTAATAGGTCCATATTAGTCAAATGAAGTATGCTCCAAGACTAATAGGTCCATATTAGTCAAATGAGACATGCTCAAAGACTGAAACAGATGGAGCATTGTCAAAGACTAATATGTCAAAGATAGATATGGCATGTGCATACACTCATAGGTCTCAACATATTTCAAATGTCCTTACCACATTTAATATCATAAATATTACAATGATGAGAAAAACAAGTCTATATACAGTCATGATATTTTAAGTGCAGTGCTTCAGACTGTTTCATGTAAACAGAACCAAAAGTTTGGTAGTAAACTGAGTTTGAAATGACATTAGGATGGAAAACCTGGCAAAAATGTTTACACTGAAAACCTCATTAGATACATAAATGATACAGCATGTATTCATTTGGTCACTAATATACATGCAAAATTGAAAATATATATCACAAGCAACATTTACATGCCTTGTGTATTTTATCAATATCTGCATATATTTTTACTCCATGTCAGTTTTAAATATAAAAAACAAATAATCAGTGATTTGGCAAAATTATTTTTTCCAAAAAACATTCAGAGACAGCTTTGGGTCTGTAATATAGCCAGGAATATTTTTGAATTAATTATAATTAATTTTTCCTATTGTGTACTATTTTTAATCTTAAAATAGACATATACCATTAAGGAAACACAATCAACTTCAGTAACTAGTACAACGCTATGCAATTTTCCATAAATTTTAACATGAGAGTATTTTTTTAAAAAATGTTATTGTTTTCTTTCAATAAAACTGAATTATAATTATAAATTTATACATATCATTTGATGTTTGCCATAATTCTTTTGGAAAAGAAAAGTTCACTGCCATCAACCTTTTTATGATCTATAGTTCTTTTGGTGTAAACATATACTTGGTAGACAATTAGATGTTAGCCATTCTATCCTAAGACATGTTCTCATTTGGTCTCATCATCACTGTCATTTCAAAATTTCAGAACAAAAGTTCTCTATTCATTAAGAATATCAATTAATCAATATTTCTGAAAGATTGACAGGAGAAACTATCATGTGTAAAATGACTCAGTAGTAGGATATCCTAGTCTTGGTCACAAGGACACTTGTTCTAATGTTTTATGTATTGTCAGACAAACATCTCTGGGACAAAGACTGTAAATCTCTTATGTCATTTCATTATTACACAATTTTAGAATATTAGGCCAAACTGATAAATTGTTAGAAATAGATGAAATTGTTACAAGTGTTGGTTTATTGTATTAAAATACCTGCTGATTCTGAAACAAAACAAGTGGAAGCAAGGATTTCATTCTACACCAGGAGGTACCTTGACCATAAACACATCAAATGAAAAAATAATGTGGAAACAGCAATGGTGCACCAAAACAGCAATGGTGCACCATCAATCTGAAGCTCTTGAAGTGCAAGTCATAGAAACATCAGCACCTTTACCAAAATCAAAGAAAGTAATTTCTATGAAAGTACATTAGAAACTTGTTCTTTTATGTACTTTTAAGAATAAAATTTCCCACATTAAAATGGAAAACCTGATCTAGAGAATTTACTCACAGACCTTTCTTCCTGCTGAATTAAGTTTTTGATGTTTTTGATATGGGTTGACAGATGCTGTTTTATATATGAAAATGTTTAATCCAGGCCATAAAATCAAATATCCACTTTCTTGCCATCTAATCTATGTCTAGGGCACTAAATATAATAACCACTTTCTTGTCATCTAGTCTAGATGCTAAAGGCACCTAATTTATTGAAACTGTCCCAGTTTTCCTTGTTATGATTTTTACCTCAGAAACTTGACAAAAATATCTGTATCCAAATTGAACATGGTCAAGCCAGCATATAGATTTCACTGCAACAATCACATTTCCATACTACTTGACAATTCGTCTATGTTCATAAGATTATATAATTTTTAACATCCATCACATTGAATAAGAGTTCATTGAGTCACTCCACTAGTGCCTGATAGTAAATACTCTGACTGGGAGTTTAACGGGTCACCAAGCTACTGCTTGATATTAAATAATTTGACTTGGTTTACCAAGTCACCCAGCTACTACCTGAGAGTAAATACTGTTGTCCCCATATTATAAGGTGCTCTTTCACTTGGACATGATGAACTTGTAAGAAGAGTGGTGAATAATGCCAGGGTAGAGAGGTAAAATAAAGCACAACCTCACCAGAGGGTATCCTAAAACTGAGAGGGATCTTATATTCGGGAACCACTGTATACACATTATCCTAGGAGTTCATAACTTGCACTTGTGACAGATCTGTGCCCTTGTCAAACCATCTGATATCAAAAAGCATTCTCTGAAATGGACAAAACCTGAGTTAGCTAAATGCAGTCCATAACTACAATATATTAGTGAAATGTTCATTTCATTCATTCAGCTAGTTGCAACCATTCTCTGGTACACTGCTGCCACTCTGAATGTTTCTTCATTCTTGTCATCTTCATCATTAATAAAAACCAAGATCTCCGCTGTTCCTGGTTGCATGACAGGAACAAATCGCAACCCAATTGTACAGATAGCACCACCATCTATCTCAAGTCTTGATTCCTTAAATTGAAGCAGATCCTGTCTATTAGTATGAAGTAGAACATTTTTGCGATGAGGGTATGGATTTGTGTACGTAATCTTCTTGCTGGAACCTTTCCCACCTCCCACTGGCAATACAACATCAAACGCTCTTGAGATCATTGGAGCACGAGCATTCACACATATAAGCCATGAGCATATGAGCTGATGAAATTCCACATCAACAACATTGAGGTAAAGAGTTTTGTGACCCTCAACCATTGGCCGAATGGCGATGTTTATTTCATGCACTGCTCCAGCAGCTAACATAAACTGCTCTTCTGGGTACAATGACATTTCTTGAGGATGAGATGAGAAGCACTTAACAAGTCTAGATGACTGTGTTCCTCTGAAAATATTGAAACAAATAATTTGCTATAAGGACAATTAGTGAACTCTAAATATAAGTTAAAATGTTTTCCAAGCCAATACTTCAAACCCCAATGTCCTTAACTAAGGAATCCCAAGAAAATCCCATAAAAATAATTGTACTCAAGGTGAATGGTCACTGTATTAAAAAATATGAAAAGAAGGTGGGATCACCTACTTACAACTGGCTTACATATGAAGAAATTCAAAATCTTGTCACAAAAACTGAAGTCCAATGTCTTAAACATACAAACATAGAAAAATTGGATTTTAAAGTATAACAAGATACACACATAACTCATTTTGTCTCAAAGGATCCTTTACCAGTTATCTTTCGCAAATTTACTTGAACTCTATCCCTTAGCTCCAAAAATTCATATGGGATCTTCCATGCCCCCACATCCCAAAACTATGTGAATATCTAGAGACAACATGGTTACATAGTTATCTCCATAAAAGAAAACATTTATTAGTCAATTATATTTCTTGAGAACAACTTATCTGATAACAATAATTTTATGAAAATAAACTTCGCAACATTTTGAATCAAGTCCTCCTGAAAAGATGACAGAGCATTATATATATATATATATATATATATATATATATATATATATATATATATATATACATACTCACACTCACACACACACACACCATATATATAAAGGGAATAAACTCTTATACATTACCTACATATCACCCCTCTACAAATGAAGGTTCTAGCCAAGACTTTTCATGCCTGAAATGACTACTCTACAAAAATTTGTTTGACATTGGATTCTGTGGTGGTGGCTTACATCCCAAAATGGAGTGGGTAGGGTCACCAAATCATATGACTTAGTTATTTTGGTTTGGATATTTCTGCATTGGTAATCTAAGCTAAATAAATCTGCACAAATCAGACACATTCCTTCCAGGTAATTCCTCCAGATCCCATGTGCCAATGACCATGCCAAAGCATAGTTATGAGTGTCTCTAATTGCTGGCATCCATACATAGCATAATTTCCAGATGAGGCTTTCTTAAATGGAACCATGCAATGAGCCAGCCTTTGTTGCATGAACTCTCTTGATGTAATCCAATGCCTGTTGGAAACTGATGCTGCCAGTCTGATAATCCATACCATACGTACATTAGAAAAATGAACAAGCTTCAGATTTATAAAAAAAAAAACTCAATCTCTAACACTACTCTTGCCAGTTCAATGAAAAACCAAAGCAATCTAATAGGTATAAGAGATTGTTCCTGTCCATCATCAGAACAGAACTCACCATGTTATTCCAGACATGCTGTAGATGCTATTGACAAAGTCAACTAAAACAGGTTGAAAATGAGGTTGATTTTTGTGAAATCCCATGTACTTTAATGTTGGGACCAAATGGGAGTGCACAAAACTTATTCTTATTTCCTTAGTTGGCAAACCGAAGGAACTTGTGTGTGGCCAGATGAATACAGAAGTAGAAATATCTGTTGGTAAAGTCTACAAATTTGTTTCCATCATAAACTTAAGCAACACAATTTCTTGAGACAGATGAGGTCAATGATTGGCTTGAGTTTTCTGCTTTGATACTAGAAAGAGACTAGAATACAACTCTGGAGAGGCCAGCTTTTGACTGATCTGTACAATTCAGCTGTCAAGTAGCAGAGATTAGCATCTGAAAGTGGAAGATGAAAGAGGAGTGAACTAAAAGGATCAAATGTGATATCCCTCAGAAACAATTTGGATTATCCTTTGTTTTGCAAATATAGGTCAATCTACTGCTGATAGAAATGAAGTAATCTGGCATGAAGCAGTAGGTTGGGGGGGGTGAGTCAACAGTGATTGCTAGGAGTCTTTTGGGTTGATTTTGTTCCACAAGCGAGTCCAGTTTTCAGCAAGGTTTAACAAAATAGCATGTAAAGTTTCAAAACATGCATTTAAAAAGTTCAGAAGCTATATTCAAGACTAATAGAGTGACAGTAAATATTCAACCAAGAAGTCTGTAAAGTACACTTAGGTCTTAATTACCTCCAATACAGTTCACAAAATTCAGTTTCAAAACCATATGGAACACTGTGGCTTCTTGTTATCTATCAATTTGACATAATTCTTGCAATTTTTCAGTTTCACATCTTGACAGCAATCATATCTTCTGCCACACGACATATTCAAATTAATACATATCCAACAAATGCAATTGTTGCCCTTCCTACTTTTCCCCCAAGAATCTGAATATTCATTTTATTCTTCTGTGATGACTATTAACATTTTCTAAGATGCTTATTTTCCCTTTTGTCTTGAGTATCTATTGCTTGTTGGACATTACTTTTTTAAATTCTATAGCAACAGCTTGATCATGCAGCCATTTTGCATGAAAAATTGCATTGTAATGCATCCGAGGTACTCCTGTAAAGTTTGTCTAGTTCACTGACCACATCCACTAAATCTAATATTAAATTGAAAATGGTCAAACCAGCATCTGGATTTCACAGCAACAATCATATTTCTATTTTTTCGAAATTCTGCATGTCTGTATTTTAAGGGCCATTTTTTAAGGATTTAGGTTAAATCATGGGGGTTGACATCCAGTATATTTCTTTTACAGCTTCTTTAAGACCAAACTGTTCCAGACTTGGATCTAACTGTGTCAAGATATTGAAGTTATGCCCACACTCACTATGTCAGTCTCATCAGGTCTATTATTCCTAAATGTATCATGGTATTACTCTCATGGATATGCTCACTGGTAAGGTGACTGGGTATATTTTGCCAATGTGGATGGATGGAGAATGTAATGATCAGCAGAACTGCTTGCTGGCTGGTAAGAATGGCTATTAGCTGGGAGGTCAGTTGGACAGTCACTTTTGGAACAGCCCATGTAGAATATCCAGTGAAACCGACAGACCTGTCAGTATGATCATTGTATGGTTCCACATTCCACTATGCTATCAGCTGGTATGTGGAATGATCCCCTGAAGTGACAGATCTCCAGTCTATAGGTATGACTGGACTGGATAGTCAGCAGCTAAAAAAGCATCATACAGCATTAAAGAATATTGAAACAGATCATGAGAAAAAAAAAACATGCATCCAGACTACTATCAAATGCCATGCTCTTGTGGGGACTTATGCCTATATATGTGAGGATACTCCCCTATAAGCTCTAAATTATGCATGGAGGTTTACTAAGAACACAATAGGCAAGAACTATGCCAAATTTAGCAATTTCATCACCATTTCCTGCACCTGTCAAGGCATCTGCAGTTATAGCAGTGTCTGGGATGAAATGAATGACTGCAATTTCAAAACCCTTTTCCATCCAATTCTACTGATGTGACTGTCACAGTTGGCATCCTACATCTAATTCTGGATCAGAGAACATTGTTGACATCTTCCATTATCTCCCACAAACAATACTGTCTTCAGGAAAAGACTCAAAACATCACATTATTCCTTACAAGACTTCACACACTTCTCCTTGCTTGGGATACTTTTATGTGACATGTTGGACCATATATTTTCTTCATCATAAAATACACTCACTGCATGTTGAGGCCAAAGAACATATTGTACAAGTGATGTAAACCTCATGCAAGTCCTCACTTACTTTAAATCTCTTGCGTTTACTGCATTTCATCATAATTCTTTAAATAAAACGAAGAGAATAACAATAGAAAGGAAAATAAGAGCCTGAAAGCATCCACAAATTTATAATAACAAAATTCTTAGTTAAGAATGTGGACTTATATATGCAGTGCATAAAAAATAAAACCAACACATACCAATGAGACACAAGGTCAGAATAACTGAAGTAAACACTATGTAAACAATTCATATAAATACTGATCAAAAGTGAAAAATAATGTTTATGACTTGCATGAATAAAACTTGACTGAACAAACCTTCTGGATGGATGGGTTGAAATCACATATTTTGTATGGCTTTCTGGAGGCCTTGCAGGACTATGACAGCAACACCTAGTATAGGTCAAGAGGAGGTAATACATAAGAGTTTCTTTCCTTTGTCTGTTTGGTACAAGACAGAAAATACAAATTATTAGTCTTTTCAGTAGGGTTGGATTTGGGAGGCAGCCAAGTTTGCTTAAAATTGTTGATGTGATCAGGGAATGTATTCAATAAAGAAACTAGAGCAGCAAAAAAATTTGTATGGCCAAAGGTATCAGTAGGTTATGTACCACAGGAGTTGAAAATAACAACAGACATCCCTGTTAAGCATGTTTACCTTTGTATCAAAGAGAAACGACTGGTCTGTCCCTCCACAGCAGCAACATCTACCCTCTGTAAGGCATGGGCATAAATCTGCCAGATTTGGACAGGCTTGGACAGGAAAGAATCAAGATACACTGCCATGAAGAAACGCTTGATCTGCGGGGATGAGCCAATAGGAACCTAGGTGTAAAAAAATATCAAGTCATGAATAAATAAGAAGAATGAATAAGAAGAAATATACCATAATAGCTGACTGCTTTTGCAGTAGAAATATACATCCAATAATTATGTCTCTGATATACTGCCTTTATACAGTAAATGTAAATTATGTCATCAGACAAACTGATTTAAAAACGTATTAGACAATTATCTCAACCTAGTACAGTGAAACCTTGCACATTTGATTTAATATTTAATTTTTTCAGATAAAAGTGTAAAATAACTCACATGAAAATCTTAACTAATGTTCTCTTGACATTTTTTTTTATATTAATTAGGCATTATCTAGTTTTTGTTTCAAAAGCCCAGATTTATTCATTAAAATCTACATCAACATCGTAAATTTAATTACATTATGTAAAATTCTGTGAATATTTTCAACAAAAGACTGAAAAAGTGTTTTAAAAATGACTTTGGATAAAAATTTCATCTTGATTAAAATGATCTTTAAACTTAAAAAAGACTAAATTCGAAAAACAAATATTTGCAAGTTGTAATGTCTAGAAAATCTCTTCCTCAATAAATTATAAGTTAATCTTAATGTTTTCTATATCTATAATGTATGGATGCATGCTATCTAGAGTTAGTGATATTTTTTCAAAACTTTTACTCCTGAAAAAATTTATTATTACTATTTATGTGTTAACTCAATACTGTGTCTGGGCAGATACTGACTTTGAAGAAGATGTCATGTGGTTCACCAGGCTGGGTACCCTTGGAATCACTGATCACATTGGGGTCACTACATCTGATAAATGCCTGTACCACTCCACTTCCTCCAACTGGGACTCCTGGAGGAAAAATACAACTATTAATAATGTGGTTGACAAAAATCAGCTGCTGAGACTTAACATCTCACAATTCAACTTTCAACCATGGTGAAATTAGAAGCAACTGGTCTAAGCTGGCTTGAGGTCCCTCATCTTGGCTGATACATATTGCCAAAGTCAGTTGGTCTAGACATCTGGATTACTATAAACCCTTTCTGACATTAAAAAGTTTTATATGTTTAGCACTGGCAACCATAATGATGGTGATTTAGCATCAATTCTCCAAGAGTTTGAAAAACCTTGTGCAAAATCCCTTTTCTAAAATTTGTTCAACTTTAGTAGACAAGTCCTTATATGAAAGTTCAAAGATTTTTCAGTTTTTAATAATAATAGCCATATTGAACATTAGATTAGTATCAAACCTTACAAACTTTAAAGGACTTGCCATGTGATATATTAAATCTGATCCAATTCTGATTTGCAAATCTTATGGAACAAATATTTTTAAAGTGTTTCTTTTCTAACAAGAGCTGCTATTTATTTTTTTTGTAGAAATTAACAATGCCTTCATGCCAGGATGTTTTCTGTTTTCATATTTTTGCTGCAGTTTATGAGAGCTTACTTAAAAGTTTTAAAAAATGGCAGCCACATCTGGAAGGTCAGCATCATTTGCAGACCTTTATTCCAGGATGTTTTCGGGTCAATTTCATCCAATTTATTGGTTAAGCAATTTTTTGAAACAAAAATCATTAGCTTTTTTAAACTTTAGTTATGTGACCAAACTGACTGCAAATCAGCATATTTTGAATCTACAGTGGTTCCACACTTATGCAATGGCCGTACAAGATGAGTAGCCTTTCCAAAGAGGGACTATATTTGTGAGAAGTAAGGTGTATATATATGTAGTGAAAAAGTTACATATTACTTCGATTAAATATCTTCATTCAAAAGTAGCATTAATTATGAAAAGTTTCTTCTTAAGAATGGACTTATTTTAAGTCAACATAACTTAATAATTCTTATTCTTAAGTGTGAAATGTAAGCTGGGTATTGTCATCATTGTATAAACCATTTAAAAACATTATTTAAATCCTAGTACATACATTGAATAGCATTTAAATTAATTCTCTTTCCATTACTCCATTTTCCCATTGCTGCAGAATATTCTCCTTATCTGTTACGATGTTGTTTGGTTCCCCAAGTGGCTGAGTGGTACGGATCACTGCCATCTCTTTCTGTCTGCATGGGTATGTGTCTTGGGCTCAGCTAATGTGGATATGTGAGAAAACCTGCCAGTAGCTTCTCATGGGTCAGTGGTTCTTTCATGGGGTTTTTCATGAAACTTCCTCCACCATTTATACTGGCTGCCATGTACAGCCTATATTGTGCTGAAAAATGGCATTAAACCATAGAAAAACAATAACAAGGAAGTTGTTTAAGTCTTCCCGATATAACGTTTTTGGCAAGAACTCTTCAACTCTCCCCATTGTTGTCAAGTTAAATAACTTTTACAGTTTCTTCAAAAGTATAAATTCTCTATTTATGTGATGACAAATTAAACTTTTATGATGTTGCTCATTGTACAGTACTGTAAATTTAATTATGAAGATAACACTTTTGTAGAGTAGTCAAAAAGGATTGTTTTCAAAGGATGTGACACATATACTGTCACATGATTTTTCAGTCTTTGACTGGTACCCTATTCTGTTCAAAGTTAATTTCTGTCAATGTTATTCAAAGTTAATTTCTGTCAATGTTAAACCACAAAATCTATATTTAGCCTATGCTGTCTTTGTTATGATCTTGATAATACTATCCATTTGTAATCATAAAAGAAAAAAAAATTGACCTCTGTGTGAAACCCAAAATTTTATCACAACATTGTCGACCCATTTCCTGTAAATGTCAGCATTAATGATATATTAGCCCTAGTGGTTCATGTATTTTAGCCAACACTTCTTTCAGTAATGAAAACCTGATATCAGGAAACAGATATCAGTTTATATGATCAAATTATTTACCTTATAATTAAACATTGGTTATGGACACATGTTAAAATAAAAACGTAGCTACTTGTTAGGGGTAAATTCATCATTTTTTTGGCTGCTTGTCACATTAGAAATATGACCTTTATGAGGGGTACTTTTGAACATCAAAATCATCAGTACCAAGGGATTCTATCCATAATTAATGGGTGGCTGCTAGTCGGAGGGGGGTATTCATGAGGGGGACTACTGTACTTAAAAGAAATTCCAAGTCAGATTGCTTTCGATCAAATTTGGTACAACTCAAGTTAGTGACTTGAGAAAAGAATGTGTTTAAATGTTTCTTAATTTTTCTCCAAAAGTTTTTTTAGAAGTTGTCGTTAAAGCTTCTTTGTCAAGAAATGGTTTTGTTTTCTTTAGAAATAGTGGCCTTATCTGATGCCATATCCACATCATTTGTACAAAACTGAAAGGTCTACTCTCTGTAAAACTCAAACAAAATCATTTAGAAGCTGAAAACATATTTTGTTAATGGATGACTTACAACATGGGCTAGACACAGAACCATACCAAAAGCTTATCTGACCCAAATTTACTATTATACAATAACAGCATAGTCTCCAATTAAACACCAAATCCAAAATCTGAACTATGATCCTTTCTTGCCCAAATTAAATGTATCTGCATTGAGGACCCTTACTGAGCTCATTCTATGTACTGAGTCAGTAAAAGTAGTTGATTAAACACTTTCCTGCATTAAAATACATCAATATTATAGTTAGCTACTTGTTAGTGAGTCTAGGTGTAGGTTCTGTGGGACTCAAGAATCTTATAATTGCATTGCAAGATAATTTTCATATATGAACAAAAACTTGATTTGATGGATCAAGCTATAAGTAAGTTAAAAATAGACTGTATTAAGTAGCTAGCTTAATGTAGAAAAGTCAAGGGATGTTAGATATGGGCACATACATGCTAGATGTGAAGTGAAATTTAATGTTTTCTGCTAGCGTGACCCGAATTAAGGTCAGGACATGTCATGTCCATCTCTGTAAACATAGAAATTAGTGAACGAGTGAGTGCGACAGAATTATGCATTTTATTTTCTGAGCCAAGTTAATGTACAAATATAGATATATACTTGGAAAGGTGACTTACTGTCTATTTCGGGACATTTTATTTATTTAAGGAAACAGCTTCCTGAAATTTCCTGTACAAATTCCAAGTACCAGAGCAAATTCTGAGCAAGAAGTCCAGGTCTAGAGACGAGCGTTAAATCGTTTAAGTTTCAACTGGCAAGAGTCTAGGTCCAGACGACTAAACAAAGGTTGGCTGTGCAGGGACAAATGGAAGATTCAATGTCCAGATAAGATAGGTGATGATGTCGTTCATCGTTGAACTCAATCATAACGTGAAAATTTGTATAGTTTTATTTGAGTACATGTTAGTACATTTTTCTTCTTTTGTAACAATGAAATTGATTTCTTCCATTTGAAATTATGTTGTTGAATTGATTAAATTTTATATTTCTTCATTGAAAGGGGCTCCATGTGTTTATTTCTTCAATATACTTGTTCAGAGATCTGCATTCTTCTTTCTATCCATCGACACTGGGTCATTCCCTAGCAATGAACCGTAGTGGAAGAGGTTGGTGTTTTTTGAATGCCACCAATTTACCACATAGTCATCAATATGCATCGTCTCACTAAGCTTCATAATTCTAAGTATAACAGTATGCATATAACATGCCTACAAAAAAAATGCTGTATCATGAGCTAAACACAAAAATGTAACCTACTCTAATAAAAAATATAAATGTAGGTCACAATGACATTTTTTTGTTGTATGGATGTGATACCAATAGAGATGAATACAATAATTTAGTTTCTTAATTCAAGTATGATCCTGGCATGAGAAATAAACATAAAACACAATATCGAACTTAAGATAGTAAAGTGTGAAATATGGTTCACAGTGATATAAAAACCACTAAAAACTGTTGTCTACAATCTACAAAAAAAAAGTATGGTTGAGATACAAAGTTGATGTCCATATGTATATGACGTTATATGTGTGATAGCAAACACAAACTCTGATGAAGATAACATGGGTAATACAAGAATGCTCCTTTACTTCACAGAGGCAAGCTCACAACTGACCTAGACATGAAACTTGAATGTATTGATGGTCATTTAGACAGATTAACAGACAAGAGTAAGGATATTCATGCTGAGGTATAAACCATGAACACATTACCTGGCAGAGTGTTGTCACATTTTAGCCTTATAGACCTTTTGAGGAAGCTCTGTTCAGGATGGTGGAAACGGAAGGTCTGGTTCACAATGTGAGGCTGTGGCTCTACCTTCAGCAGTAAAATGGCCATTGGCTTATCCTCTTCACCTTTGAAAGAAACCTGGAAACAGGGTCACACAAAAAATTCACTGACATTATTTCCAGTAGGGCATTTTATTTACAAGAATGCCTTAAAACTCATAAAGAAACTGCCTCAGAGCAATCATCATATAATGTTTCTGACAATATGGAAAGCAGAAGAATGAGAGATAATATCAACAGATGGGTGCAGAAAGATAGATGCATATATAATACAACAGAGACCAACTTTATATACACAGGGAATGCAATGATTGATAAAACATTACTGAGGCAAAATATCAAACACATAATAAACATGCCCTGTAATGCCTTATGCATTGGTTCCATCATACAAAATGTAATGTGGCACTGTAATGCCTTATGCATTGGTTCCATCATACAAAATGTAATGTGGCACTGTAATGCCTTATGCATTGGTTCCATCATACAAAATGTAATGTGGCTCTGTAATGCCTTATGCATTGGTTCCATCATACAAAATGTAATGTGGCACTGTAATGCCTTATGCATTGGTTCCATCATGCAAAATGTAATGTGGCACTGTAATACCTTATGCATTGGTTCCATCATATAAAATGTAACTTTTGTAAAGAATGCTATTTACATTTTAAAACACTGACCTTGTATTTTAAGTAGTTTGCTTAATTTTCATGTTATCTTGGGTTTTTTGGGGGGATACATATATTTACTTGGCACTAAATGGCCAGGATTGTGCTGACATGCCATCAAATCTTATGCATAATTTCAATAAACAACTGCAATCTATGACTTTGACTACTGACCTAATTAACCTTCAAATTCCTGGATGTTCATTTAATTCCCTTGATCATGTCAGCAAAGTGTGTTGATAATAAACTATGCTGACAAGAGATATCCAACTTAATTTAAATTACCTTTTCATTATAATAAAGACATAACAGTATTGAATTTTAGACAGTTTCAATTTGTTATTAATTATTCAACACCCATATTTCTTACAATACATTTCATGACATTTTCATGTCAAAAATCAACACCTCCATGACAGTTTCAAAATTCAACATTTTGATGACATCTTAATGTGTCTTTAAGCACAAAAAACAACTCTGAGACTGCTTCAAAAGGTTTACATGAAAGTTCTACCTGCTAAAAAGCATTATTCCTTTAATCTTCAAGATGACAAGATATGACCAGGCAAAATGTGGTTAAGAGTCAGTTAATAATTCAAGGCAAAAATCTTTCTCATATATATATATATATATATATATATATATATATATATATATATATATATATATATATATATATAAAGAATACAAATCATATGGCGAATAACAACCCTTTCAATTGTACTGGATCCACCAAGGGATCATGTGTGTCAGGGATTGATTAAAATAGATGCAATAAACTGATGACGAACAGTACGAAACTAGTAACTAACCTAAGCGCTTTTGACTCTTAATGAGTCTTTTTCGAAGGCAAATACAAAACATATATACGACAAACAAATAAACACAAAAACGTTGTGATTGTAAACCTCTTCCAAAAGGACCAAACAAACAAACCGTGATGACCTACTCAGATATGGACAGAAAGAAAAGGTTGATAGGATACCATTTATTCTGACCTATCACCCAGACAATCCCAAAGTAGGTAAAATCATCACAAACCATTGGCCAACTGTGCAATCGTCAGACATACTAAACCTAATACTTCCGAACAAACCTGTAGTAGCTTACCAGAGACCAAAAAACCTAAAGAACATTCTAGTCAGGGCAAAGCTAACGCCAATCGCTAGTCAAAACCAACCTAGTCAATCTGGACCCTGTGGCGATAAAAGATGCAAAACCTGTCAACATATGATAGAAACCAAGACATTCACTAGCACAGTGAGTAAAGAAAAACTAAACATACATGGTCCAAACAAAACGTGCAAAACAGAGAATGTGATTTATCTCATCACATGTAAGATCTGTGGCCTTCAGTATGTCGGAGAAACTGAAAAGCTACATAAAAGGATAAACCTTCATAGATCTGATTGGATGACAAAAAAGCTGTACAGAAGCCCGGTCGCAGAACACTTTTTTTTTGGCCACACTTTCAGTGATATAATACTTATCGCTATTGCTAACAACCACAGCTGGAGTTCTGAAACCAGGAAGGAAAAGGAATCATACTGGATACACCGCCTTAGAACATTGAAACCAAGCAGTCTAAACCAAGAAGACTAGAAAATGAAAACTATGCACTAGTAGAATTTAACATTTTCTAAATCTTCTTATTATCCTTCAATTTTTACTATAAGAATAACCGGTATAGAATCAAATATCCGGGATATAATCTGCTTTACATAAATGTACAAAAAGTAAAAATAGATGTCGCTTTGGCTTGTAGACTTTTAGGGAATTATACACCGTTTTCAGTTTCCGCAACTAGTCTATACAAGCTGGTTGTATTTATAGTTTTAACAGCTGGTTGTATTTATAGTTTTAACACATGTGGAGACAGCCATGAAGAGATTTACAAACACAACATTTTTGTGTTTATTTGTTTGTTGTATATATGTTTTGTATTTGCCTTTGAAAAAGACTCATTAAGAGTCAAAAGCGCTTAGGCTAGTTAGTTACTAGTTTCATACTGTTTTTGTCGTCAGTTTATTGCATATATATATATATATATATATATATATATATATATATATATATATATATATATATATATATGTGTGTGTGTGTGTATGTATATACATCAAATCTAAAAATCTAAAAATAAACAGATTCTCCAATCCAATGTGAAAAAGGTAAGAATGATCTCATAAATTTTCTAGCCTTTCTAAGAAAAGACTAAAATTGTATAACTTCTTTTTGCTTCTATTTTACATAAAATAAATTTCTTGTTTGTTTAAAAGTACAAAATTCTTACCTTCACAACTCTCTCTTTCAGGCTGTCAAACTGTTTAGTTTTGGTCTTCCTCTCTTGTTGGAAAGGATCGACAGGACCCTGTAGATATAAACTTACTTATGAATGTACATCTATAACTTCTACACATGGTCTAGTAAAAATTGTTTTCTATAAGTGACTGTAGTGATATATTTCTGCAGGTGAGAAAATTTTTTTGTAAATTATGTGTTCTCTGAAAATACTCACCTGATCACATTAACATGGAAATTACTCTTTGCTGCCTCCAAATCCAGTCCTTCCTGAAAGACATCTTTCTGTCTATATGTCACAGAGATGAAGGGAAGTAACACTTAATGAGTAGGTCACAACCCATATCTTGGATGGTTGCAGTTTAAGCTTGAGTGAAACCTCTAACAAGATGCTTATATTTTCAGGGAAGAGTGGGATGCATTTCTAGGAAAATTAATGTGATCAAATCATAACATACAAAAAAAAATCCTTCATCAAAGACATTACATGATCACATTAACCTGAATATGCCAGAAGAGGAGGAAATGCTTGAGCATATAACATTTACACACATCACCCTGTAAAAGCATGATGACTGTTCAAACAAAATGGATGAATTTCTTCTAACACGAGTTTATCACTACTGAAGATGTTGCATTTTTACATATGCTTCAGGTTAACCCTGTGAGATCTCACACCTGCTACTACCTTAAATTCAAATGTTTCTCCAGCAAATCCAGGGAAAGTTGCAAGGTTATGCCTGGCTTTGCATGGTAATAATCAAGTTAACTACCAGTGGCCCAGCAAGATTTAGATCTCTCCTTTGCAAGGCCATGTCATGCAAACTGATGCTGGAGAGATTAGACTGAGCATGCCAACCAACTGAGAAATTACATTATAAGTCTATGTTCATTTTAAATCACTTACATTTTTTTCATGTGCTGAAATCTTCACAAGTCACACCTGATCATGTGAGCATTCCAGGTATGCTAATGTAATAACTTACTTACCCCAGTGTTCGTGGTATTAACTCTTGTTTTGTCTTTGAGAGTATATAGAGGCTGCTGAAGCTTTCTTAAGGCAAAAAAGCTGATAGTTATTTGCTGAATTTCTATCAATCTTAACCTGTTTTAACAAATTAAACTTTGTTGTGTTAATAATTAAGGCTGAGTCACCAGAATAGAACTACATGTAGTTCCCATATGGAGATAGCACTGGGAATAAGTCTTCTATGATAACTGCTTCAGGAAGGTGGAAAACAGGGACTTGAACGTAAACATGTCAAGACCGAAGAGAGATTCCATTCTGGCAAAAAGTTGAGTTTGCATGGTATGAATATATCAAAATTGGATAATAGGTCAAAATGGTCACTGCTGCAGAAAATACTGTTTTTCCATGATGTCTTAACATGTCTGATATCACGGAATGAGATCTCCTGACTGTGATAGGGCAAGTTTCTTGTCTTAAAAAAAATGAGAGAAGTTAGTCAGTTGGGGATGGAAGCTGACAGTGGGTAAGCAAACAAAGGTAATCCCATTCCATAATTCAAAGATTTGATGATTTCATGGCTACCCCTCTGGCGTTGCATGTAAAAGGTTCTACCTGTCAGATATGCTAGTAAGGCTAGCTAAGACATGTCCAGCACAGTCCAGCTAAGGAATACTGGTCTGATACAGCATAGTCAGAAGAACTCGGATAGACAGATGGATGGTTGGCTCCAGTTGTAATGCTAGTTTACAATGCATTACAATGGTTATGCTCGGTCGAACTGGTCAGCTGATTGGTCATCCAGGTTGGTCTGCCAGACATAGGTTGCTGTTACTGGAAGAATTGTCTGAGATGAGAGATTCATGACTATCAAAATTATACACTGATTGTCCAGATGGCAGACCCTATTGATTAGCTGCCAGAATGGTGTATGGCAAATGAGAGACCAGGCCAGTATGTAAAGTCGGAAGATCCTAAGTTGATACACAGATGGACTTATATCCAATGAGCATTGGGTTAAAATGGTCCTAGCTTCATCCAACTTTTGCTTGTCACCATTCTAAATGAGAGATTGCTGTATTATGTGTATTTTATGTGATTCCAATATGGTTTGAGTGGAATGACTTGGCATGGCTTCCACTGGAACTAAAGTAAACAATGCTGTAGGGGTGAAGGTAGCATTTTGACAGACCTTATATGACATGACATTTATTTTGAATTCATATGAATGTTTAACACTTCATGTTTTATAAGGCATACCCAATTATCATGACCCTTCAAGATGTTGAGCCACACTATACATAGGTGTGAGGAAAAACATTTTGAACATGCAAGGCAAATCTTATTATTTTCCTCCACGACTTTAAAGTATCTGCATTTCTTGCATTTGATTGTCATCTTTGTAATGAAAAAGAGATGAAAAAGTAAACAAGTGCATCCAACAAAAATACAAACTGTTCCAAAAAGCAAATTTTGTATTAACAAGGCAATTCAACATAACAGATCAAGATCATATGGACAATAATGACTAGCATAAAATGCATTTTATGCACAACAACATAATACTGCATTGTACAAGAAATGCTTTATGAAAAAAAAGGATACATGAGTACATGAATTCATCTCTCTCCCTTTCTCTCAAACATACCACTATTCATTATTGCAAATATTTTACAACATCAAACTCAAAACTAAAATAATATCAATACTTAATTTAAATATTTTAAAATATTTGGCTTTCTCTTTGGGGGCTACTCATTGGTTAGAATCTGAATGTGAAAGAATGATTCCCAATCAGTGTTAAGCTGATCGTAGCCTTACTGTGTATTCTGGACTGATCCCAGCTCAAGTAGAATTGGTGCTAGGCTGATCCCAGCTTACTGTAAAAGACTGATTTCCAATCGGTGCTAGGCTGATCTCAGCATTACTGTGTATTCTGGGCTGATCCCAGCTTGAGTAGAATTGGTGCTAGGCAGAATCCCAGCTCAATATAAAAAACTGATTTCCAATCGGTGCTAGGCTGATCCCAGCATTACAGTGTATTCTGGGCTGATCCCATCTTAACCAAGTCAATGCTGGGCTGATTCCCACCTAATAGTGTATTCTAGGTTGATTCCAGATTCATGGAATAGAATTAGACTGATCCCAGCATGAAATAAATATTCTTATATTTTTCCTATTAACTGTAAAAGGAATGTATTTAATGGGCATGACCTTTATGTCATTAGTATAGCTTATGAGTATTGAATTGGGGAAAAATTATCCTATCCCATGGTAGCCCAATTTGGATGAACAATATAAGGGCACAACCCATGATGTATTCATTAATTGGCAGAGACTGGGGTGGTGGCGGGCCAGCATAAATTGATAAGAAAAGTTTGATGGCAGAGACTCAAAATCCATTGTTTGTACCTTTGAAAAGCCAGAGTTAAAATCTATACATTCATTGTCTGTACATTTGAAAAACCTGAGATGTGACTGATCACATTGTACTCCATCTGACTCAGCAATGTTCCATGAGATTATCTAATTTGGTTGGCTCTTTGAATTCTGCTGCCAATGCCAACCAATGGGAATAGTTCTGTTCAATTCCCCCCTCCCAAGATCCATAAAACAGCCAGTGGTTACTAACAGTCTCTTGCATAATTCTCAGGTCAGGTCTGCCTCTCAGTTTGAAGGTACATATATCCAAGTGTTACCCACTGACTAAGTATTATAATTTGACATGACATCATCTTACCAGTGGCAGTTCCTCCCTTAATGGTCTTTATCTGACAAACCCCATTGCAACATTGGCAATGTATACCTACAAAAACTCAAGATGATTAAGTTGTGCATAAACTAAAATTTTAATAAATTATCATAAATTCTCCACGAAAAATGCGAATGTTGTATAACAAACTCTAACTTAATATACTACTGAAAATAAATGTTGGCTGGTGAAAAATGATTATAAATTGCAGTGGATTCTTCAGAGGCATGCAAAGTTTAAACCGTTAACATTCAGTCATGGATGGCTACCTTGCAGCAGCAAGTTCTGTTAAAGAATTGCTTCCCTTCATCTGTAAGACATATCGATGGAAAGACATTTTTCATCTTTCAGGGCAGCCTGGATTTGGAGGTAGCAAAAAAAAATTTTCTTACTGTAATGTATTGACAGAAAACAAATTTTGTCACAATTTCAATTCATCTGCATGCCTCATATATGGAAAAAAGTGTAAAACTGTTCCTCAAGTCTTTGTATTAATGAAAAACATCAACCACAAAATCCACAAAAATTAGTATGGAAACCTATTTTTTATAATAAAAAACTATTTTAGACTTAAGCAGTTGATAAATTTTTCTCAAAACAAAGCTTGGAAAATCAGGTGCATAATGAACTATTGCATTAATTGTGATCTTTTCTCTTGAAACCAAAAAAATATTATGCTCTTAAAGAATCATGATCATAATCAATGAGAACCAAATTAGGGATAAGTTACAGCAAGATCATCCACACTAAGGAAAAATCATCTCTGCACAGTATGGCACAAAGAAAACATGGTAAATATTTTGAAAGTAACAGTGGACTGACACCAAAAGCAGCTTTCCAAAACGAAAATTGGTAAAGATTTTGTTCAAGTATGGGTCTATCATATTGACTGGAATGAAGATTCTGAATTCAAATAGAGAAAGTTACAAATGAAGAGAAATAATTCACATATTAGGTGACATAAATAGGAACCTCCTAAATGAACAAATAAAGAAATTATATTTGTTGGATTTTGTTGAACCTTTAGAGATTTTACAATTAGTTGATGAACCCACTAGGACAACATTCAATTCCACAACACTTACAGACCATATATATACACAAATACTAAAGAAAGTGTTTAAATAATTTCTGTTCCAAAAATTGGTTTAATTGATCATTTTGCAATTTTCTTAAAATAAAAACATAACATATGAGAAAAGAATGTTCATAAATCTATCACATACAGGTTTTTTGAAACTTTCAATAGTGAAAATTTCTTAAAGGACTGAGAGAAAATACACTCAGATACTATCAAAATTTCTGATGATACTGAAGATATTTTAAACACTTGGTCTTATCTGTTTGTGGAAATTGCTAATAAGCATGCATTTTTGAAGACAAATTGAGCTAAGTACAAACATCAACCTGCCTGGGTGAGCACATAAATGTTTAGATATTATGAAGAGATGAGACCACTTGAAATCAGTGGTAATGAAGCTGAATACAAAATCTAGAGAAATAAAGTAAGCAATGTAATTAAACAAGGAAAGAGAAACCACTGCCAAAAACTTTTTGATGACAAAAAAGAAACAACCCCAAAATTATCTGGAAAATTTCTAAGGAAACATTTGTAGGAGGAAATCACAAAAATAAGACAGATATATCATCCAAAATTAATGAAGGGAACCATGTTTATCATACATATGACGACACTGCAAATATTTAAATGAAGTCACAGTTAACATTGTCTTCAAGATTAAAGAACACAACTTACACTCTAATCATTTAGAACTAAGATGTTTTTGTTTCACTAAAATTCCAAATAATACTAAATTTGAAATTCCTAAATTCAGTAATATTTCTAAATCTATAGACATGACATGACAGAACCATGGCTTCTTAAGGCAGCTGCAACTGTCATTGCTGATAGTATTACCTTTCTGTGTAATCACAGTTCAAGAATAAGTCTATGTCCCCAATCATGGAAAACAGCCTAAGTAAGACCACTACATAGAGCTGGATCATAAGAGGACTTAAATAGACCAATGTAAATCCCCCATCCCTTTCCAAATTATTAGAAAAGCATATACACTATAGACCAATATATTTTCCCCCATCCCTTTCCAAATTACAATAAAAAAAGCATGTACACTACAGACCAATATAAATTCCACCATCCCTTTCCAAATTACTATAAAAAGCATATACACTATAGACCAATATAAATTCCACCATCCCTTTCCAAATTACTAGAAAAGTATGTACACTATAGACCAATAGAAATTCCCCCTTCCCTTTCCAAATTATTATAAAAAGCATGTACACTACAGACCAATATAAATTTCTCCATCCCTTTCCAAATTTCTATAAAAAGCATATACACTATAGACCAATATAAATTCCCCCATCCCTTTCCAAATTACTATAAAAAGCATATACACTATAGACCAATATAAATTCCCCCATCCCTTTCCAAATTACTATAAAAAGCATGTACACTACAGACCAATATAAATTCACCCATCCCTTTCCAAATTACTATAAAAAGCATATACACTATAGACCAATATAAATTCCCCCATCCCTTTCCAAATTACTATAAAAAGCATGTACACTACAGACCAATATAAATTCACCCATCCCTTTCCAAATTACTATAAAAAGCATGTACACTACAGACCAATATAAATTTCCCCATCCCTTTCCAAATTACTATAAAAAGCATGTACACTACAGACCAATATAAATTTCCCCATCCCTTTCCAAATTACTATAAAAAGCATATACACTATAGACCAATATAAATTCCCCCATCCCTTTCCAAATTACTATAAAAAGCATATACACTATAGACCAATATAAATTCCCCCATCCCTTTCCAAATTACTATAAAAAGCATGTACACTACAGACCAATATAAATTCCCCCATCCCTTTCCAAATTACTATAAAAAGCATGTACACTACAGACCAATATAAATTTCCCCATCCCTTTCCAAATTACTATAAAAAGCATGTACACTACAGACCAATATAAATTCCCCCATCCCTTTCCAAATTACTATAGAAAGCATGTACACTACAGACCAATATAAATTCCCCCATCCCTTTCCAAATTACTAGAAAAGCATATACACTATAGACCAATATAAATTCCCCCATCCATTTCCATATTACTACAAAAGCATGTACACTATAAACCAATATAAATTCCCCCATCCCTTTCCAAATTACTATAAAAAGCTTGTACACTACAGACCAATATAAATTCCCCCATCCCTTTCCAAATTACTATAAAAAGCATGTACACTACAGACCAATATAAATTCCCCCATCCCTTTCCAAATTACTATAAAAAGCTTGTACACTACAGACCAATATAAATTCCCCCATCCCTTTCCAAATTACTAGAAAAGCTTGTACTCTACAGACCAATATAAATTCCCCCATCCCTTTCCAAATTACTAGAAAAGCATGTACACTATAAACCAATATAAATTCCCCCATCCCTTTCCAAATTACTAGAAAAGCTTGTACACTACAGACCAATATAAATTCCCCCATCCCTTTCCAAATTACTAGAAAAGCTTGTACACTGTTCTTTTATGAACTATCCCAATGATCAGAACCTACTTCATGAAAATGAATCTGGCTTTCAAAAAGATCACTCTTGTGAAACTGCACTTATCCCTATGACTGGAATCATTAGATGGAAGAAAGTTATTTAGTACTGTAATGATTAATTTTCAAAAGGCTTTCAACCTAGTAAATCATGAAATTCTTCCTGAAAAGTTAACAAAATCTATCAATGTAGTGATGACAAAAAAATATAGGTTTGCATCCTACTTGAGCAATCTGTCTAAATAGGAATCATTAATTGGACACATATCTGAACCTAAAATAAGTTGTAAATTGCTATAAGGTTCTATCTTGGGGCCCTTGTTATGTTTTGTTGATAAATGACCTACCCCTAAAAATAGGAGATGCAGTCTCATCAACTGACATAGAAGTTGAAAAAAAACTTTCAAACCGCTCCCATCAGACTTCAAATATGGTATAATGCTCAACATGGATAAAACAAAATGTCTTGTAGATAGCTACACAACAGAAAAAAGCAAGACTGCACACTGATATGCTACATGTTATCTATGATAACAAGTTACATTCAACTGCATCTTGACTACTGTAATACATTTTAGGGAAATACAACTTCTACAAATATGAAACAAAAACTGTTCAAACTGCAATGCTTAAGTTTAGCGTATTACCAAGACATGAAAGAATAATTTTGAGAAAAGCCAAAATTTATCAATCTGCTCTAACTTACCTAAACACCTTTTTCCAGGAAAGATAATGTACTTTTAACCCAATTCTAAAATAATTAAAATGGGCAAAATTTCAAAGTACCCAAGGCAAAACATGAGCATTCAATTTTCAGATGCACTTGTTAGGACTAATATTCACATGATATTATATCAGTTCAAAGCAAATGATCTCTTCCTTCCACAATAGGTGTGTGTTAGATTGAAGAAATCATAAAAAAAATGGTGTACTTATTAAAGTACATGATACACCATCCACCTCATGTGCATCATTTTCATTCTGCAGCAATGTACCATTTAATATGTGAATAGTTCTACACATGCTGTGCATATGTGTGTGTGTGTTTTTTGTTATTTGCTTGTCTTATATGTACATAAGAGGGCCACAAGGTAGATTAGTTCCTCACTTGTAACTGAGTCACCCTCTAAAAAAACTTATTATTATTATTATTATTATTATTATTATTATTATTATTATTATTATTATTATTATTATTATTATTGCTATGTAAATTATAGGGTAGACATATATTTGATTATAAGTCAAGTCCAACTGTAAACTGCACAAACTCAGACCTGTTACCATATAATACACCTGCAGATCTTGGTTTATGCAGTTTATTAGGAGTAATCAATGGAACAAACAACATAAACCCTGATAGGCTTGCAATATATATGACACTAGATCTTGGTTTGTTTAATGGAAACTACTAATAAACAAGTAAATACTGTGTGTTAATTAAACAGATAAAAAAAGGCCTCTATGCTAGAAAGTTTCAGATGATTGCTGCAAGGATCCCTTTTTTCAGCTTTTTTCTTTTGTCCTTGTAAAAAATGAAATAAACTTTCCTTAGATAATAATCCTTACAGTGACTTTACATAAAATTCTATACTGTCCTCTGTCTACTTTCTAAACCAGAACTGCAAGGTCAAGGTCACTTTCTATCCTGACTATTAAAAGAGGACCAATCTAAAACAGCCTAAAGGTTACCTGTGGCTGAACAGACTGATCTGCCTGAAATGTGAGGAACTTGAAAGGGATGTTGACTGTCTCCTTTGGCCTCATGAAAATCTCTACATAATGACTTTTAGGTTCCTTGTTGAACATTCCCTCCTCTATTGGGGTGGACAATTGATTCAGCTGCTTAAAGTAACGCCATTCTCTTGCATCTGTTACAACCCTGTAGAGACAAATCTAAAAAGTTCATACCAGACAAAAACTGCATTGGTCAAAACATGTTAAAAAAACATTTATTCACCGCTTCAATCAGCCAAAAGGTAGACTCTATTACTGTCTACATTCTCTATTTTAACACTTTCCTAACTTCATTAGTCTCTTTTTTCTACAACCATAAGGTAGTTTCAAAACTTTTAATATAAATCTAACTTGTCTATCACCAGTCCCAAGCCCTGGTGAGAAAGGAGGAGAGCTGTGCAGAGGGCTAGCACAACCACCACATAAAAAAAACATATTACGGTAGAAACTCAATGCATCAATAAAAACAACAGAGAATAGAGAATGAAGCAGACAAGCCAAACTCAAGAGACAGCTAATCTGCCAACAAATCTCTCCATCAAGACTGTTATAAGGACTGGGAAATGAAATATAAGAATGCTGAAGGAGGCAGAGAAAACAGGACAACTTGCCAAAGAGATGAAAAAGGTACACATTGGTGATTCTTAAAGCTAGTGAGATTCAATAAACATCAGGCCAAATCATCTTGGCATCAAAACTGCCCAATGACAACCATAAAATGGAACTCCTGTTCAACAGGAAACTAAGAAGAAGCTTAATGAAAGGGGAAATACTGAGAATTTTGACAGTCTGTTACCAGTCAAAGTTTAAATAACCATTTTGCAGTGCTTTGCTCCAATGAACCTTGTACACAAGTAAACCAAAAAAAATTTTCATAAACAACTACAGAGCATGTTATACAGAGTATAGTACCAAACTGAGGCATCACACTTACAATGGGTGCCATTAATACATAAGTGGTCATTAACAACATATAGTAATTTATCATGGGTAAAGATGGCCATGGAGAGGTGATGACTCTGTCAGCTGAATGATGTTATGATTGGTGGGAAAGTTTTTCTCCATCACAGAACCAACAAGGTTGCATAGAAATCCCCAGATTGAGCAACAAGAATCAGCTCAACCTCCATCCTATCTCCCACTGCAGGAAGAGGACTTTGATGAATTTAAGAGGATTTTGATGAATTTAAGAGGACTTAAAAAGACTGATGGATATAAAAGAACTTTAACGAACTTTGATGGATTTATGAGGACTTTAATGGGTATAAAAGGACTTTGATGGATATAAAAAGACTTTAATGGATATAAAAGGACTTTGATGGATATAAAAGAACTTTGAGAGATATAAAAGGGCTTTTATGGATTTAAGAGGACTTTAATGGATATAAAAGGACTTTGATGGATATAAAATGACTTTGATGGATATAAAAGGACTTAGATGAATTTAAGAGGACTTTGACAGATTTATGAGCCTACAGAGAAGCAGATGCTCGACCAGATCAAGACCTGTAATTGTGAAAATGAAGGATAGAATTAGAAACATAAATTAGACTGACCTGCATACAACCATAATGTGACACCTCCAGGTTCATGACTATCAAGAAACAACATGAATTAACCATTTCCTTCTACAATAGGTTCCTGGCTCAAATCAACCTTCACAATGGCTTCATAGAAAACAATAGGGAATGAGTCTGAGTACATCAATATCATCCTATGAGGAGAATGCTGGGATTTAGAAGACAATATCAAAAGATGGCTGTCAGAAGATACGATCAAGAAGACTAAAGACTGACATGATTCAATACTTTTGCCATACCAATACACATATTGATACTAGAAATAGAGAAATGATACTTACCCTATCCATGTTACATATATATATTTATATATTTTTTTTAAGATGACACCATATCTTCCAAGTTCAAGTGAATACATAAAACTGGTAATAAGATGTTTTTAAAGCATACATTCAGTGCAAAACAAAGGGTCAAGATGAGTCTGATTTAAAGACTGAAATGACTGAAAAGGCTGAATTAAAAACACCGACAACTTACAGAAAGTCTTTTTGAAATCTTGTCATCGATGAGAATGGGGTATAAATAGATACTAAGTATATTTCTGTCCATAATTTGCATTCAGGAAATACAACCATACAGCTTGTCAGGAGGAATGAACATTTCAGCAGCTTGCTCAGGGGCATATCTGTCAAAACTCCATTCATTACAGAAGAGGGATAGGATGTGGAAATTAACAAAGGGAAGAGGTCATAC
This sequence comes from Potamilus streckersoni, assembly GCA_016746295.1. NCBI lineage: Eukaryota > Metazoa > Mollusca > Bivalvia > Unionida > Unionidae > Potamilus > Potamilus streckersoni. The sequence goes on along the minus strand of JAEAOA010000065.1, from coordinate 382,606 downwards.
AGGCAATCAGGCAAATCAGATTGCAAAACACCTGTTTCAGACAACATCCCACAAAAAGTCTTAATAAACAGATACCACTGTCACAGTAGACACCTTGACTGACCTTATACAATATATATATATATATATATATAAAACCATGCTGGTGGCCTAGTGGTTAGAGAGTTTGCCTCTGATGCGGGAGGTCGTGGGTTCGATCCCTGGTTGAGTCAGACCAAAGACTTACAAAAATGGTACTAGCAGCTGTCTCGCTTGGCTTTCAACATTAAGAGGTTAGTATTAGGACTGATCGGCCTGGTGTCAGGATAATGTGACTGGGTTGGACATCATGCTTCATGTCTGCAGCATGAAGCCCCAGAGCTAGACATCACTGTAAACTGCCACACTGCAGACATTGTAGCAATAAATTGTTAAAGCTAAGTTAAAAATCATAATCACAACACACACACACACAAATATGTTGATTAAACTTTAAGTGATCATAGATTGGTTACATGAATATTTGTGTTGAAAAAACAGAATATGGAAGAAGCAATTAAGCAATGACTATTGAGAAACTGTTTTTAATCCATGATGCTCTGTCTGTAGCAAAAACTGCATTATAGATTTTCAACAATAGCTGAATCTTCATTTGTACAGCTTTCAGAACTGAAGACAAACCTCAAATCTTTATCATCACATTGAATTTGAACCATATGCTGCACATTGAATGGATTGCGTAGCACAAATTCAAAGAACTCCGCTGTGCCAAAGGAAGGATGGATTGTATGCTCGGTTGAGATCGACTGACTCAGCATGCTCAAAATTCCATCTTTCTTGGTCTGCAGACGGTAGATCTCCATAGTCTTATAGTCCCTCATTCTCTCCGTCTTTCCTCGTTGAAGGTTCTGTCAATATATGACAGACAACAGATTAAGGCAGATGTCTATCTGGGCAGTTGAATAATGAAATATACTAACAAAAAGTGAATTGCAAAACTTTAAAATATATTTATATACTTATGTGTACATGTAGTAAGAAGTCTGATAGGTAGTGGATATTTAAATTGTCCGATAAAGACCAATGGTCAAGTAGGGAGTCAGGCAGATAGAAAAAACAGAGATAGTTAGATGGAGAAATAAATTAATAAAGACCTATAATAGTTAACTAAATTTACATAAGTTCACCTCATATATATATATATATATATATATATATATATATATATATATATATATATATATATATATATATATATATATTAGTGCCTAAGAAGGCACAGACAGACTAGAAGATATACAGAAATAAAGAATTGGCTTGAATACTTTATCATTAGTTTTGCTTGTGAAATGAATGAATGGGAAGATTGATGGAGAGAAAAATAATTAAAATCTATGACGATTTACCGTGATGGTAACCCCCTTGTTATCTTCGCCCTGCAGATTTCGAATGGCATTCATGCGTGCTAGTTTTCTCTGCCTCTCAGCATCAGTGTCATGGGGTGCCTCCACAGTGCAGGGTTCTACAATATGCTTTCTAGAAATAAGGAGAGATGATACCTCTCGGTTGTTTTCTGCAAGGTGTTGAGCCATACTCAAAGCCTTCTTCTTAGTTTGGCCTGGAATTTGATGGAAAAACAATAAACAACCACATCATTTATTTCATGCCTTACTTTCAGTGTTGAAATTATTGGTATGTAACAGATTAATTCAATGATATAATGAAAAGATAATTCTGAGGTTTTTTCCCAGAATTTTCTTGGTCATAAGTTAGTTCAAAAATAAAAGTATTTAATAAAACATAAAACTTATACAAGAAAATTACCACAAAGTATAAACTCTTATGGCATCTCTTAAATATGTTTTCTAAAAATTAAAATAAGTAATTATTTCAAAATTGTGAATATACATGTAATAATTGTTCCAATCAAGTGAAATACTTAACATTTACTTTAATTTTTTAAGAAAATATTATGGAACAAATGTTTTTTAGTGTGCAAAAAATGATAACTTGCAAACTGAAACTGAAAGTAACTGGATAAAAAGAAACTCTTTTCAAGCAGAGTTCTATAAAAATCTTATTAAATACAACAAGCAGCAACAGACATAAAATTATTGCTGAATGGCAACATAACTTTCAAAACACTGGATAAAGCACATGTATGAATTATATATCAAACACAGAAAAAAGGCTGACTGCAATATCTGTATAAAATTATAAAATAATACATTTAAATGAATGATGATACAGAACTGCAAGGCAATAGTATGTAATCTCATTTTAACTTCCTCACACTACATAATAAGAGCAAAAACAAGAGTCCCTTAAAGAGACTGATGCTCTTCTGGCCAGTGTTAAAACTATATCTGTAATATTCTTCAGTGATAACAAGATTGTTAAATCTGCTGCTGTGGTGGCTATAATGAATGTCAACACTATTTTGGTAATAATCCTAATATATATTCCAATAACAAAAATTATAGGATTAAGATTTTGAAGACAGCTGTCATAACAACCATATCAAATGTATGGCTGACACCATTTTTATTCAGGTCCTACTTGGTATCATAAGCAGACTACTGGTGAAAATGGACAACAAACCATTCCATAAGCTAACCTGGTCTATGACCAGAAGAGTTATAAATGCACTTGATCAAGAAAAATACAAAAAAGACTAAAAGCTACTAAAAATTGCAGCAATTATACTTGAAGTTATTATATAACTCATAAAAATATCATTGAAAATGTAAAGAAATAAATTGATCAAAAAGTTTCTATTATATGCATATTGAAGGTCTGTTTGCAGTACAAAATTGAGAAATCTGTTCTCAAAGTTTCATTTTATGATATTTTACTTGCCAGTCAGGATGTTACCACAAAAACTATGAGAATTATTTGATGTATACAGGTACCTAGGAATAAACATTTGGTTTTTCCCATGTTATTTTGAGGAATGGATCTTTCTAATGCTTGAAAGGTTGTTAATATAAATAATGAAGAAGAGTCATAAAAATTTTTATGACTGTTAAATATCAGGAATTAGTTTAATTTTTTCAATACCACTTTTAAAGAAAATCCTTCTTTATCCAACATCTATGGGTATATGATTGTGCTTATTCCAAAGTAAAATCAAAATCATGATAAAAAAATACTCTGAATGATATCATGAAATGGTTTGTCTAATGTCACTTTCAGAATAGAGGAAGCACACTCTTATTATGACTGTGGATATGGGGGAATGACACACTCTTATTATGACTGGGGATATTGGTGGTTGGCAAGTATACTTTTATTATGACTGGGGATATGGGCGGGGCAGGCACACTCTTATTATGACTATTGATATTGGTGGGAGGACACACTCTTATTATGACTGGGAATATGGGGGGGGCAGGCACTCTTATTATTGCCGAGGTAAATTGGGGGGGGGCACACTCTTATTATGACTGGGGATATAAGGGGGGCAGGCACACTCTTATTATAACTGGGGATATAAGGGGGCAGGCACACTCTTATTATGACTGGTGATATTGGTGGGGGGACACACTCTTATTATGACTGGGAATATTGGGAGGGCAGGCACACTCTTATTATTACTGAGATAAATTTATAGGGTCAGGCACACTCTTATTATGATTGTGGATATTGGTGGGGGGACAGGAACACTTATTATGACTGGGAATATGGGGGGGCAGGCACACTCTTATTATGACTGGAAAATTGGGGGGGGCAGGCACACTCTTATTATGACTGGAAAATTGGGGGGGCAGGCACACTCTTATTATGACTGGGGATATTGGTGGGGCAGGCACACTCTTATTATTACTGAGGTAAATTGGTGGGGTCAGGCACACTCTTATTATGACTGGGGATATTGGTGGGGCAGGCACACTCTTATTATGACTGGAAAATTGGGGGAGCAGGCACACTCTTATTATGACTGGGGATATTGGTGGGGCAGGCACACTCTTATTATTACTGAGGTAAATTGGTGGGGGGGGGCAGGCATGCTCTTATTATGACTGGGGATATTGGTTAGGGAGAGGGATGCACATTCACATGACTAGGAATACTACTGAATGAAAGATGAAAATGTAACTGAGCTAACTTCAATGACTGAAGAAGAATCTAATGGTTAGAAAAAAAGTGAAAATTTTAAATATTAGGATTTGCAAAAGCTGGTTTTTTATATGTGTATAAATAATGACTTCAAACATACATATCGCCAGCACAACACACTGCAACTCATGAAAAGCAAAATGCTAGAAGATATGTACACATTAAAAGGTTGAAAATCTTTCAACACAATGTGTTTATAAAGTATAATATCAGCAATTGTCAGCATATTTTTATACTTTCATTCACCCCCATATATCTTGCTTGGAGTAAGTTAAAGCAGAAATGAAATATTTACCACTAAACATTGAAAACAGCATGTACTTCAAACAAAAACAAAAGGTACTCTAATACACTTCATGGTCTTTAAATATAAAGGAAATCTGCTGTAATTCAAGTGTGTCATATGAAATGGGCATAGATTTTAAGAACATCATATTAGAACCCTGAGTTTTCACTGGTTCATTTCAAGTGGTGCATAAATGAACAAGAGTTTTTTAACTTCTTTGCATTAGAACGGAATAGTAAATGGAAAAGTACCAGTTTTAAAGATACAAAACCATGTAATAAACCAGAAATATGTTTCTTATAAAACAAATTTCCTACATTTTTAAAAACAAATTTTAATAATAGGTTGAATTGTTTTCCTGGGAAGCAAAAGATAACATAAAATTTATCTTATATTTTATATTGAATACTTTAAATATACTATACATATTAACTCAACTGCAAAGACTAAGTTCAACTGGAATTTATACAGTTGTTAAATCAGTAGAAAAAACAATGTAGACCCTGATCTGTAGGTGCATTATCCAATGGCAGACCAGAGTCAGAACTGTTTTAAACTGCAGCAAGTAAATACATTAAATGCATACATGCCAACCTCTGGCTAGGAAAAAACATAATCCAAGTGGACAAAAGGAGTAATCTGAGCAGAGAAAGCATAATCCAAATATAACATAACATTCAATGCACATATGTACAAAACACATGTATATTTTGGCATCAGGAAGCATCCATTTAAACATAGGACCAAAGTTGTATTCTACCACTAGTTGTAGTCAGTGTTCTATTAAGAGATCAGTAAATAATGCCCTTGAATTTATAAAAAAAATTCCACAATTTAGTTCTGCTGTAAAAAAGTTACCTTAGTATTGGAGTTAGTAAAATGATCTAATTCATGGCATCTGTTTTACACTATGACCAATATTAAAATCCTTTCCACACAGCCTGCAATGGGTGTGAAGCTTCCCTAGAATGGCACTGTATTGTGTTATTCTTGTATTCTTCTCTTAGTCTTTTTTATATTTGTTTTCCTTTCTAATCCATCTGTGAAATCATATGTTTAACATTTTTGCTGTAACATACGCATCAACTAGAATAAATAGGAAAATTTACAGCCAAATTCCATATGAATGGTTCTTTATCTCACATCATTTTTAACAAAGGATGTGTGAGCAAAGATTATAAATTAAAAAAATAATCTGTTCTGTCCTAAGCAAGACAGCTGCATTAGTAGAAACAGAAGTCTTCTTGGAAATAGGGCAGCTGCTATAAATAGAACATAACACATAGGAAGGTCACTGCTAGTCTATAGACAAGTGTACTTTTATGTCATAGTTACACAGAAGCCCTCTTTTCTAGAATCCATTCTGTGCAATTAATGTTATGTTAATAAAAATCAGAAAACAAATTATTAATTTTTTTGGGAGGTGGATCTACCGAAAAAGGGTAACCCAAATACATTTACATGTAAGGCATAATTTTGTGGGAAAAAAAAAAACATAATGAATACCCCAAAAGCTTAATGGTTGGCATGTATGTAAATGTGATACTGATTATAATCATCAACAGTTTATGATTTTTCTGTTTTTACATTACATTATCTTGCAATGTAATTTTAAATATATACATTTTAATTGTTGGGTCATATACATTTACTTGTCAAACACTCACATCTAAAATCTTAAACTGAATTGACAGAGAGCAAATGGATTCTAGTTGAAAGTTTTTACAATAAATGCTGAGGAACAACATACTAAACAAAAACTTTCCAAACAATATTTCACCACAGTAAAATACTGAAAAAACAAAAAATTAACATCAAAATTTAAAACTGTTACACTAAAACAAAGTTTTGTTTAAAAGGATTCCTGATTTAAAAGGTAATGAGTATAATATAAAAAAATACAGAATAAGTTGACTTTCTTAAATCTTCCTTCGTAAGTATGACTTCATGTGTATTATCATATATAACTTGACTGCATGTTATTAAACATCATATTCTTACCTTTCTTCTTCAAAATTTGATTTTTAATTATTTTCTGTTGGCTATAAACCTGACCTCAGTTTCATTATATTTTCTCATACTTTTCCTTCAAATGAGATTTCACAATGCCTTGCTTGTGATAGTGCTAACATTATTTGATACTCTTAGAGTTTCAAAAGCAAAAGGGACTGATATCAAGTTTTATGATAATGTAAATGAGAAAATCTTTTTATTTTTGCAACTTGAGTTTAAAAAGTTCTGCAATTTAATATTCCTAAAGAATAAAACAAGATATTTCCAAAACAGAATACAGTTCAGAATATAATGACTGTTTTAATCCAAGATATCTAGCAAAAATGTTACAAAAAAATTCCATTGCAAACCAAACCATTGCTACAAGACAATAAAAAAACTCTTTCAAATGGGCTGACACTATCTCAAAAGAGTGAGTCCCTCAAATGGACTGAAAATCTACTGTCTGAAAAAAGTTAGTTCCTCCAATGGACTGACACTCTAATGTCTGGAAAAAGTTCCAGGAATTAAAAATATTTTTTTTTCTTTTTACTGCTGAATATTGAACCCATCTATGATAATCTCAAGTGATAAGATTTTCCAATGTGGCATCCATATTGGACATAGAATTAACACCATTTTCAATTATGACAAACAAAACTCCACTAAAAGACTTTGAGTGAAATTTCAAGTTGATATGGCCATCCAACTAGCAACAAGATTTATCATTATGTTCAATGTGGCAGCCATATCTGGTGTCAGATCAACTAGACTAACTAGTCATCAAAATTAGCATTCTGGTATGACATTAATTTAAAAATGGATGGCACAGTGCCATAATGGATCTCAAATCAGTACCAATCAGTATCAGTATCTTAAGAATTCTTCATTTGAAAACCCATGCTGATATGAATATCAATCAAAGACAAAAAGTGATAACCAGATTTTTCAAGATGTCTGCCATGGCATGAATATCAGGCATCTAAATGGCATAAAGTAGACATTATACAAAGTCTTTAAGCAAAAATCCCATGTTGATAAGACCACACATTCCAAATGAGTAGCAATAACAAGATTTTCAAGATGACTAAAGTGACAGCCATATTGGAAGTCTGAATGGAATGACTTTCATTTAGACATGACTAGACATCTCAAGAAGTCTTCTGGTGAAAACACCATGCAACTTTTTTTTCAGGAAGAAAAGCAAAACCAAGATTTTCAAAATGGTCACTGGCTGTACCATCAATATGAATGTCAGATCAGAATAATTTCAATTAGGTCCAAGTAGACATCATAAGATGATTTGTAGTGAAACTGCCATGTTGATATGACTATCCATTTAAAAGCAGCATATTTTAAGATGACTGTCAGGGTGTCCATATTACAATGATTCAGGACAATCAAGATATAATAAGAAGTCTTTCAGTGAAAATCCCATGATGATATGACCTTCAATTTATGAGGAGACACAACAAAAAGATTTTCAACATGGCTGCTGCAGAAGCCATACTGGATATCTGAGCAGCAACATTTTAATTTACAACCACCTTGGGATGAATGGATGTATAAAGCTTCATGGCAATCCCACAAGTAGTTTAGGAATAGTGATAAAAAAAACTTGTGTTAATGGACAGATTGAATGATGATGAATGATTGACAAGATATTCAAACATCTCAGATAAGGAAAAATATGCAAAATGTCAGATGAAACTGGGTCAAAGTTCTAACAATATATTTTTTGTCCTCTCAATGACCCAAGTGTTATAAACTATTCTCGAGTTGGAGAATAAAAGGTCTTCAGGTGGGAAGTAAAGGCCTCGAGGTGGGGAAGTAACTGCCTTGAGGTGGGGAAGTAAAGGCCTTTAGGTGGGGAAGTAAAGGAATTGAGGTGGGGGAATATAAGCATTGATACGGAAGACAAAAGGCCTTGAATTCATAAAACTTATGAAACAGACTGATAATTTACTTGAAACATTCATGAGGTCAGAAATCTTCAAAGCTACTAATAATAACAGCATCAAAACAAAGTTTGGAACCATGATTTCTGATGACTGAGTTTCAAGTAAAAGTCTGAGCATTTTAATGGAAAAGTTTTATGACTTTCAGACCACAAAAATAACAGAAAACCAACATTCATCAGATTGGGAAACTAATGACATATGCACATGCTAACTTCAGGGTTGGAATCTGGGACAAAAAGCAGAGTGCTAGCAGTATATTATGTATGCTAAACATTCTAATGATAAAAATAATATTTTTAGCAAACATTTAAAAATCAGCTGCATTTATGACAAAAGAAAAAAATGATAGACTATATTAGCATTGATCTTATTAAAACAATTAAAACAATTCTCATAAGACTTTACTCAAACATGAAAGCAAAAGAATTGCAAGAGAAATTGCTTTTTAAATGTTACTGTGCTTAGCTATATATGCTAGGGCTTTTTCTGAACTTATCAAAGCATTTTGAAAACTCTATACCAAAGTTGTTTTACATGTTTTGTCAAAAGTATAAGGCATCATCTGTGGTAATGTGGATAGCATGTAAACAATAACAAATCAAATAACTTGTAACCCTGAAATTGTTAAATGTTCTTGAATGATTAAATATACAGCAAAGTGAAGCTTATAAAGTCATAGCATTTCCAAAGCCCAAAAATCATGCATCACTGCAGTCCTGTCAATGCAAACAAATGGAGGGGGTATTTACCATCATGACTTTGTCCATGAGCTGTAAGACTACCTCCAGCATACCCAGACTTACCAGCAAATTGTGACACAACAATGACAGTTTTACTGGGCAATGAAACATAGGCTGTAACAGAGTAACAGACAAAAGACTTGCAGAATGAGAGGTATGATTTGATTGTAATAATATGTGAAATTTTTCATGGATGTAGAATTATAAAAAAACTAAGATATTTTCTACTTGAGAACAAAATTTCTCATCATGCTGTGCAAAAAAAATTGCTCTTCTTTCATATTTAATATATATTTACTCCTGCCATCTTTTTTTATAGTTTTCAAAAAAAAAAAAAAATTTTAAGCTTCATTAGACTTCATAGCTACCTGTCTTGAATTTGGTGTCAGAAGCTGCCTTTATTAAAAAGTGAAATTTCTTGTGCCTTTTATCACACAATGTACAAAAGAAGCACTTGATGCATTTATAAGAAAACACAAGACATCAGAAATTGTTTGGACCGGTTGAAATTAATATTTGTATTAATATTTTTTTTTACCATAATGAATCTTGATATTGTAAAAATACATTTTTAAAAAAGTCAAAATGTTCTATTATTTCAACATAACAAATGGGTCTTTCATGAACAGGATGTGACATTGACATTTTTCATTACTGTATTTGTTATGTAAACTAACACAATATATCATAGTGACTTAATCAAATTTAATTGTTAAAGAAAAGTAAAATATGAAAGAAATGCAACAATTTTAGCTACATGAATATTATGAGAAATAATGAATGATAAATCAGTTATAGTTCCTACTGCAAAGTTTATAAGAACATATTTATTTCATTTTAATCATGCTCATTGAAATAAAGCTATTCAATTTTTACAAAATTTGAAAAGAAATTTATGATAGACAATAAATTTAAAAGTAGCAGTACACATTCAATTTTTAAAAAAAATTCATTGTGTTGTATAAATTTGCCCTATAGTAAAGTCATGCATGAAAGGCCATTAGTTTTACATTAACTTGTGAAAATCATTTACAATCATTTTATTCTCAAATAAATTTAAGCAGTAGGCTGAAAATTAAAGAATGGTAAAACAATATCTAAATTGGAAGAATGAATTTTTATCAAACCATTTTTGTACTATGTTTGTCTTCTGGTTTCATCATTCTCCAATGTGAGCTACATCCTAATGAGAAGTATACTGAATTTTAAACTTTACCACTTAAGCTTTAAACCTTGCATGTTTTGGGTATATCTGAACTTTTCTAACAAATGATAGCATTTGATTCAATGACATTTGTTTTCTGAACACTGAATATGTCTAGAAAAAGTCTGTAACAAATTTCCTATACCCATAATGCAGTTGCAAGATTACTTTTCTTGCAGAATATTAACTTCTCTGCAACTATTCTTGAATCTTCTTCTGACACAAATAATACACAAGGTGGGAGTGGTAACTAATCCAATTTGTCCACAATGCACTTTAAAATTATCTCCAAACTAACTTGATAAGGGGAGATAACTAAGTTCTAATTATTTTTATACCTGCATCTAGGTTGAATGCTTTAGGATCAACTGGGTGCCCAACGTTAGCCATTTGGAGATGTAGTTTTCCTTTCAGTGTGGTTTGATCATTTGTAGGTCGTACCCCAACAGCCGCCCCAACATCTCCCTGATGTAGGTCAGGATTGTCATACTCTGTAGCAATTACGTCCAATTCAAAGGTAGTCTGCACAGCTTCATATCCATTACGACACAAATACTGAGAAGAATGAAAAATCATATTTAACAAATGCCTTGGGATCACCATAATGAAAATTACACTAACATGATCAAAAGCCTTGGGTTCACCATAATGAAAATTACACTAACATGATCAAAAGCCTTGGGTTCACCATAATGAAAATTACACTTAACATGATCAAAAGCCTTGGCTTCACCTTAAAGAAAATTATATTGATCATGATCAAAAGCCGTGGGATCTTGATAAATCATGCAGCAGTTAGACTTCAATTGTGTTATGCAAAGTCTCCAATTTCCACAGTATAAATGATCATTTTTTACTGATATTACTGGTAGTATTTCAATGCATATGGCTTGAGAATTTAGAAAAGGTCGACTACACTGTCCTGTATGTCATAAAATGCATTTAAGGGAGTCTGAGTCTCTCTGTCTCTTTGTCTCAGTCTCTCTGTCTCTCTCATACTTGTGATCACTACAACAATGGAAATAAATTACAGACTATGAATATGCACACAAGGGCTCCGAATAACACCAAACTAGTGAATATGCTAAATTATTTCAAGCTTTTTACCCGAGTATTTTGTAATGGAAGAAAATTTATATCAGTTTAGCTAGTGAAGTAAATTTCCATCAATAACTTTTATACCATCAAACTTAGAAAATACATCCATCCATCCATATATTCCCTTATCTCCCATAGATGTACATGCAACAACTGCACAGCATTTGAACCAAAAAAGACCCAAATTTGCATAACATTCTTAAATAAAAGAAATATAGAAGACATGCAAAAACTATACATTAAACAATGACAACAATTGTCAAAAAGAAAAATGGGTACAAAGTGAAGCAGATAAACAGATAAATGTACTGGTTGTCAATAAAAAAGACACCTTATTGTTTCTTGGGTTTAACACCATTCTTTTCTTCAGTGCATGGTAGTCTATACATGACAGTGAGTATAATCGGTGGAGGATGAACTTGGGAAAAACCCCATTAAGGACTACCAAACCATGGGAAGCTACTGGTAAGCTTTCTGACATAATGACACTGACTAAGCCAAAGATGCAAACCAATGTAGACTGAGGTGAGATACTTATGATTGGTCAAGGTGAGCACTTTGAACCACTCAGCCACCCAGGGCCCCAAAATAGACAGGCAGAAATGACAGATATATTCAGAAAGTCTGACCACTTAAACCTTATGAACAAGTTTTATCATGATAATGAAAATCTCAATAATTTCAACTAAAGAAAACAAACTGTTTGGCAACAGACCTTCAGCTCAACAGAAGTGGATCCAATGAGAATGAGTGAGTCACCATCCCATACATCAATGTGGAGGGTCTGCTGGGTTAAATGTTGTATAAACCTCTGGTTCTCCCCTGGCTTCATGAATGCAGGGTCCATAAAGTAGCGAACCTAGCAGTAAGAAAAAGCAATGAACAATATCAACTAAATCAAAATAATTTTCTTTACAATTTGAAGTTAGACAAATTTTCATTCCTTTACACATAATGATTGACATCAGATAATGATCTTTGTCTCACTAACTACCGAGTGATGTCAACAAAAATAAAGTTACTAAATAGCTGTCATGACAACCAAGATGTCTGTTCTTTAATCAGGATCAATATTTCAAGGCAGTTATTTTATTTCTCAAAAGCTGATAATTATATTCATCACTGACCATTTGGTACAGTGGTTATGTCTAATGTGGCTTTGCAATTTGAAATAAAAAGATGTCCTTATTAGATGGGTTGCCTCTCATTATGGGCACAAAATAGAAAGAAGACTATTTTGAATGAGGTAAAGATGAAGAGGACCCCAAAGGGGACCAGTGTACAATATATATATATATATATATATATATATATATATATATATATATATATATATATATATATATATATATATATATATATATAGAAAGAGAGAGAGAGAGAGAGAGAGAGAGAGAGAGAGAGAGAGAGAGAGAGAGAGAGAGAGAGAGAGAGAGAGAGAGAGAGATTAATGTCATTTACTTCAAGTCCAGGTGGCCCTTTTAGTGATGTGTTGTCCTTGTCAAGCTTTTTTAGGATGTATGGCACAGAGTCTGCATCAGAAGATAACTCATTCTTTGCTGTCACCAACTGCAACCTACAAAGAAATTTTTGATTCGAAACACTATGCAATGAAAAATATTACTAAATTTGTAAATGCTGCATGCTGTAAAGAAAAATAAGTCTATTCAGTGTAAAAAGTAAAAATCATACAAACTATAGTTTGTTCACCTCAGCATTGGCATTATAGCTCAGAGAATGTCTACATGAGCATCTTGAAATGTACATAAAATTACCTATCTTGTCTGAAACAAATTTTTTAAACACCATTTGTATCAGCATAATGAGCAACACCACTCATTCAATACATGCTAAAATAGAGTGGTCTTCATACATGTAGTCTGTAATATTGGTGATATGATGGAGTTCTGGAAAATTCCATTTTTTAATACATAAATGCATCATCTAGCTTTTATTAAGCTGGTTTAAATTTCTACTTTGAATCTGTTTATGATAATATATGTCTAACAAGTAGAAGTTGTGTGTGATGGTTCTCATAACTTCTCAGTTCTGTGTCTCAGTTCTGTCAAAAATTAACCCATATGGCATATTACATGCATACATGCTTCAATTGAAGGATGTTGTTCTGTGTGTCTATACCAATTTTTAAACAAATGCAGTAATTTTACTTTTATTTCAAGATGATTATCTGAAAATTTAGAGTAAGATCATGAGCTGAAAGAAACTACAATGTTAATCAAATGTCATTCATTCAACTGTTTCTTTGATCATAGTTGATGCATTCATTCATCAACTTACCCCCTTCCTTCATTTCTTCTATGTACAGTAGTTCTCCTTTTGAATGGACCCCCCCATAAGTGGTCACCAGAATCTAAGGCATCGACGAATTTGTGTTCAAAATTACCCCTCATGAAAGGCCATCCAGCTAACGCAACCAGAATATTTGTGCAAAAATATCAAATGTACCCCTCACAAGTGGCCGCATTTTATTTGTAATATGTATCCAGAACCAATTTTATTCAAAACATGTTCTAAGTAATCCGATTTCTGTTTCCCAATGTCAGGTTTTCGTTCTAGAAAGAAGTGTTGGCTAAAGTACATGTTCCACTAAGGTTAATATTATATCATTTACATGAGAAACAACATTTATTCCATAAAGCTGAGACAGATTCAAATTTTAATCCATACACAAAGATAAGTACACATAATTCTAATTCGCTTATCCTTATTGCGTGTTATCATAAGATGTCTGGTTTAGCCACTGATAACTGTTAAGATTACACTTATTATATAATAGTAGTAACAGCTGAGAAGTGGCAGTATTGATGCACAGTACAGAAGTCAGCAGGAAAATGGTTTGATATCCTTTATGGCTTCCCTTTGTGAGATGTTGGGCTTGTTCACTTCCATGATTAGTGAATATTACTATTGGCAATAATTGTCAAGTTTACAAATCCTAACAGCCATGAGGTCCTATTTTTCAGATCAAATAAGCATACATATCTTCTCTCACTTAGTGTCAATAAATGTAAAAATGTAAAAACAATAGGGTACAAGACTGCGAGTAATGAATCACGTGACAATCGCTGCTTTTAAAAAAATACATGTTATCTTATTTAAATGCAGAAAAAAATTGTTGTGTAAGTCTTGTTGTTGTAACATTGATGATTATAACCAGACAAAATTGTCAAGATCACAGGGTCAGCATTGGCTAAAAATAGAACAAAGCAGAGTACCAGACAAAGACCGAAAAATCACATAACACACTTTTTGCTTCCTTTACAAAGGCATTTCGTCCACTTAACAAATATCCATAAAAACAACAAGGACAAACAAAACTTGTATATGCACAATTACTCTTCTGAAACTTTATATTCAAAATATAAATATTTGGAGTGTACGGAAATAAGGCCTGGTCCCTGTCAAGAGAAGTTAGTAAAAGGAATAAATAAAGACACATGGCACCTTGCAAACTGACCTTATGACCAGCCTCCTATATTCAAAATCTAGAATATGAGAAATGACACACAAACATCCACTAAAACACCAGGTATTTATTTTATAAATCTATTACACCATTTCTTATACAAAATTCTAACTTTAAACAAAATTGAATTTAAATAATTAGTTGATACTTTAATAACAACTGAACAAAAACAATTTTTGTGATACATATTATGCCGTCCTTACATATACACATATATAGCAAACACACAATATAGCAATACACACATAACACTAACAGGACATAGGCATCCCCTGGCAAGGGCAACTGGAAATAAAAAAGGGATGAACCTTTCTGATCTGATGAATGGAATCAGAGAAGGGAGGTCACCTTAAATACCCCATACCCCCCTCAAAATCTGGATTTTTCAAAATTATTTAATAAATAAAACATTTGCAACACATCGGAGGGGGACACATGATTACAAAAAAAACTTTTATTTTTGGCTAAGTAGGGGGACATCTGTCTGGTGCCCTCCCCAAAAAACATTTTGTATGCATAATTAAATCACATACAGATAGCAACATCTTTATAAATAATCCTTATGTCATTACATAAATGGAGATGATTATTTCAGAAAAAGTCGGTTATTATAGTCTACAACATCAGTGGGGGGAGCCTTGTCAAACAATATTAGGTAGAAAAGGGTCAAATAAAATAAGTTATGTTGAAAAGATTTGAATAAACAACATCGTAACTGATAAGAAATTTATTCAGCAGCAGTGGAAAAATGGAGCAAATGGAAAGAGAATTGCGTATGTACCAAAATTTAAATGACGTTTTTGAATGGTTTTGCAATGTGCTTGACAACACCCAATTGCATACCACGCTTACATCAAAATATAAATGCATATTCAAGTCAACTATTACAACAAAAAGAACCATTTATTAAAAAATGTGGCTTTTAAATGAAGATATTAAATGCTTTAAAAAATGAAGCTTTCTTACTATGTACCTTACATATACTTTTCACGAAAAGTTTATTCTTTCTCTGGAAAGGCCACCCGCTTTATAAGGCCACTTTCCCTTTGCAGAAGAGGTGGCTGTATAAGAGGGGGACTACTATATCACTTTTCTTTATAAGATTTCACAAAGTTCAAGATCATAGCTCTACATCAGTAAGGTATGCGTGTTTAAAATGGTATATTATCCAAGCCAAATGAATAAGCAAATGATGAACTTACATCAATTATAATGTAACACGTATAACCAACTGTCTTGTGCAATTTCATTATTTTAAAAATAAAATTCAAAGCGAGAAAAATTAAGCAGCTCAACAAAAAAAGAAACACACCATCCATAAAAAAATGTTACTTGCATTTAAGTTTCAAATTATAACCTAATTACAGCCTGCAAGGGTACATTATTTTAAAGTTTTACATAAGAGTACATTAGATATTGATCAAAACAAGTCAAACTTTTAAAACATACTAATTGCTTTTCCATATGATGCTAGAAAAGTTTTTTGTTAAAGGTATAACAATTATATCAAAAGTTCAAAACTGAAGAAACTCTGTGGAGCTCTTTCCTAACACTTCCTCACAGACATAATTGAAAAATATCATCATCATCCAATGTACTGTATCATTCTAAAAGTCACAATGTTTAGGTAGACAGACCTAGATGTTTATGTTTATCATAAATTTCACCATTCCTAAAGTTTTTGGGAAGGAAATATGTTTAGAAAAATGCTATCTGACAAAAACCATTCTTTGAAATAATCAAGATGCTAGGTTGAAATGATGTTCAAATATTCAGTTTAGAATTAAGATGTGCCACCCCTTAATTCAGGGTTGCTTGTAATTCCAATAATAATATTAATAATCTAATAATAACAACATTAGCACAAATTGATTCAAGAGGGAATGATGATAGGCAGTCTTGCTTTTTTAAAGTGGATCTGAAAAGAAAAAGCATGCATTAACTACAAATAAGAATCGGGTTAATACTGATGATCAGTTGAGTTGCTAGAATATACATTGAAGGGCAAACTTAGCTTGAAGACAATCGACATAGCATGGTGTTAGCTATTCAAGTTTACAACAATGATATTATCAGATCCTGTGTGCTAGCTTTCAACTGAAATTGGTTCACCAATGAATGTCATCAATCAACACTGGAATAATTTGCTTGTTTTTTCATTTCAAGGGAGAAATTACATGGTTCATAATGTTAGGAAACACTGATATCTGATTTTAATGAAAAGCAATGATGGTTAGTACCAATATCTTTCAAGATTCTGTATTATTCATATGCTTTCGCATATATGACTTTTTGCACATAAGGGTTGCATTGAGGCTTGAATAATACTAATCACTGATTTATTTGATCATAATCATGCAATTGAGTATGATCACCCTGTCATAGTGCATAATCACTCCTTTGTTGCATGATCACCCTTTACTCTATCTGATTATGATCACCCTGTCATAGTGCATAATCACTCCTTTGTTGCATGATCACCCTTTACTCTATCTGATTATGATCACCCTGTCATAGTGCATAATCACTCCTTTGTTGCATGATCACCCTTTACTCTATCTGATTATGATCATAATCACCCATTAATTTTGTCATAATTACCACATAATTTCATCATAATCATCCATTAATTTTGTCATAATTACCACATAATTTAATCATAATCACCACTTTATTTCATAAGAAAAAATTGAAACATTCCTTGATTTTGTTTAAACTTGAACAGTTGGTCTAAACATTTGTAGACACTGCATAAATAAAACAAGGTTACATAACCGAATGCCAGCATATTTTTAAACACAATCTTTATCAGCTGTGCCAAGACCCATTACATCACCTAAAGAAAGTATCATATTAAATACTGGAAATGGTTTATTGAGATGGGCAAAGATATTGTTATGCAGTGCAGTTTGTTTTATATTTACAGGTAGGTAAAATCTACAAAAATTTTGTAACAACTCTAGTATATTCACAAAGATGTCCTGAAACCAACCTTTCTGTCGTCAGCTGAGGACATCTGTAGAATTGGAATGTGAAGAAAACAGTTCCCTGATTATTCTTTGAACTGATGGGATAGTCTGCAGTTATATTTCTGAAAAAAAAGAAAACAAAATATGTTTCCACCAACAAGATTGGCTAAAATATACTAGAGCTGAAGAGATTCATTCAAATGCATTCAAATAAAAGCTTTTAAAAATCATGAAAATAAAGCACTGTAATTTAATGTTTTTATTTGTGGAGTATAAAAGTTTTGTCTATGGATTTTGTGGTTACCACAAAGCATGAATTGAAAACCCCAGTTAATATGGATCCATCTGTACAGTCAAGTAGTCAATGCAAACATTTTTTGGGGTAGATCTACATGTATTTAGAATTACTAGCCTTGGGCCTCAGAAGTATGTTACCAAATGTAATTGTTACACATAAACATCAGCCCAAGAGTAGATTTAATTTGTATTTTAAAACTGAATTTCAAACTGAGCAAGATGCTGTTGTGACATAACTAGTAGCAACACATGCAGTGCAAAGGGCTCTGCTCACCGCAATTTGCTTGTCTGAGCCTCAAAAGAAGAAACTACTGGAAACCACAGGTTGGATAAGTTGAGAATTCAGAGGCCATAAAACATCCAAATAGTGTGTGTGTGTGTGTGTGTGTGTGTGTGTGTGTGTGTGTGTGTGTGTGTGTGTGTGTGTGTGTGTGTGTGTGTGTGTTGTGGATTTTTAACATAATACTAACCTTTTAATGCTGAGTGCCAAGCAAGACAGCTGCTAGTACCAGTTTTATAAGTCTTTGGTATGACTTGGCTGGGGTTCGAACCCATGAACTCCTGTATTCAAAGTTGACACTTCAACCACTTACATACATGTCAAATTCTCTCAAGGAAAAAGTGTGATCCAAGTGGACAAAAAAAGTAATTCGAGCAAGAAACGAGTAATCCACATATAATAAAATTCAATGAGAATATGTACAAAATGATTTATTTACCCCACTGGTCTTTTAAGATAATTACTGCTTCAAGTTTTCATATATATCACTTTTAAATTTAAAAAGCAACACTCTCATGCTGCACTACAAAACACTGTAACAGCTGAGGCTATGAATTTTTGCACAACAGTAGAGAACTAAGTGTTGGGTTACAGAGCCTGGATCTGAATTCAGTTTTATTTTTGGTAACAATACTGAACAATCTCTCACAGTCTACATTAGAATGGTAAAGAACCAATATTCCTTTCATAATCTGACAAAAATGAGGAAATTTATATCTTCCAGTTACTGGGTCTTTTAGCAAGGAAATAAGGTGCCATTGCACATCAACTCTGTCTGCATGAAGTACAATATGAGGTAGAATGCCAACTTGATACTTCAGGGGGTCTCTTCTAATTTATCGGCAGCCTTTCCTGTAGCATGGTGCATCATATGACAGGGATAACCTGATATGTACACTGATGGAGACATTTTTCACAATTCCAGCCAACACTGATGCATATCAGCTGAAAACCCCATACAGTTCTGCCAACTTATGTTTATTCAAAGCATTATCAAGCAATAAAAAATGCTTTATCATGTGGAATATATTGTTAATTTGAGTATTAAAAGAAGAGCACTCTGACTTTGCCCTTTTCATTGTCAATGTTTCTTACAGAGACTAGGTACAACTTTTTGTCATCATAATCACTACTCCTGTCTGTTCAAATATTAAACAGCCCATGGCTTCTGCAATTTAAAGTGAAGTATCTTCTGCTAAACACCTAACAATATTACATGATTCTGTTCTTGTATATGCATATTTTCTGCAATTTTTGAATCTGAAAACATCTGTTTGAACAAAGGACCAACATAGTCTTCTACTGCTAGGGGAAGTCCGTGTTCTATTAAGAACTCGGTAAATAACGTCTCTCCATTTATAAAATACATGTCCACAAGTAGTTCTGCTGTAAAAATGGGTTACTTTAGTACTGGAGTTAGTAAAACAAGCTAATTCAAGGTTTCTTTGTTTTACCAAAATGACCATTATTAAAAACCTTTCCATAAAGCTTGCAAAGGGTGTTGAAGCTGCCCTAGAATGGAATGCTGTATTGTGTAATTCATGTATTCATCTTTGAATCAATTTTTTATATTTTTCTAATTCATCTGTGAAATTATTTGAAAATTTTTTTGCTTTAATACATGCATCAACTAGAATAATTCTGACTTGACATTTAGCATCAAATACATGCAGACTAGTTCTGTACCAGATATAAATTAGAACAAAGAATCTGCAAGCAAAGATTACAACTAGAAAACCAGTCTGTTCTCTCCTAAGCCATACAGCTGCTATAAATAAAAAAAAAGAGGTCAAAAGTTAGAAAGTAGAAACGGTTAAGTTTCTTGGAAATAGGGCAGCTGCTATAAATAGAACATAATACTTTTAGGAAAGTGCATGAAAATCTACAGACAAGCATACTCTTATGCCATAGTTACAGAGAAGCTGTCTTTTCTAGAATACAGTCTGTGGGATTAATGCGATGTTAATAAAACAATGTTAATAAACCAAAAACATGTAATCAAAATACATTTATGCGTAAGGCATAATTTAGTGAGAGAAAAAAACCTAATGATTACACTAAAAGCGTAATGGTTGTTGGCATGTATGCACTTAGGCCACTGGATAATAACAGGAAATATTGGAAATCCAGCTTAATCAATTATCCAGCTTAGGCCACTGGATAATAACAGGAAATATTGGAAATCCAGCTTAATCAAGGTCTTAGCAACATAAAGGTGCATAAAACTTACAAGGATTTGCTGTAGTGGAGATTTGATAGTGATCAAAAAAGGCAATAACTCAATGGAACTAAAAGATACAACCATAAATTGTATATGCCTGTAATAGGTAATTCACTTCAAAAATGTAACCAATTTATTTTTAATGCTTGCAGAGATGAGCTGGTTACAAGTAACTTCTGATGTCAAGATAATTAGGTAATTGTCAAGGGTCATAACTCTATGTAAATGGAGTTAATGAGACAAAATCCAAACTGTATCAGAATATGCTCAATGTTTCCTAAGCTACACTGGTTACAAGGGTATGCCATAGAGTTTTTTTTTTTAAAAAAATCATCAAACTTAGAACTGAAGAAAAAAATCTTTAAATGACACAATTACATCTTATCAGCAATTTACCTGCCCAATGGCAACAAATTATGAGCAAGAGTTGCAGAGGTTTTAGATAAAAGTTAAACAGACAGACAGATGGGTAGATGAAAAACATGATTATCAAATGCTCTCCCAAATTTGTATATGGGGGCTCTAGCAAAAAACAATCCAGGTTGTGATGTCGCTTCTCACCAAATTGTGGCAATATAGTTTTGATGAGGAAGAAGCTAGATAATGTTATAGTAAATGTGTTATGGTATTTGCAAAGGAATACACCAACTGATCTCACAGAACACTGAGGTCCCATTAATATAATGCAGCATACAAAGTTTGCATGAAATAACAAAATGGTGTGTGTGCATGTGTATGTAATGAGGATTTTTAACATAGCTTTAACAATTTTTCTGTCATATTGCTACGATGTTTGCAGTGTGGCAGTTTAATGTGATGTCTAGCACTGGGGCATCATGCTGAAGACATGTAGCTTCATGTTTCATCCAGTCACATTATCCTGAAATCAGTCCTAACACTAACTACTTAATGCTAAACATAAAGTGAAGCAGCTGTGACATTTTTATAAGTCTTTGGTATGACTTGGCTGGGGTTCAAACTCATGACCTCCTATATCCTAACAAAATGATAAGAAGACTTTTAGTGTTGAAACAAAAGTATGTTGCTCCAACACTAAGTACATTGCTCCAACACTCACAATTCCGTTCAATGATGACAATAAAAGCTGATAATCATTTCTTGCTCAGGTTATATTGTAATATAACTGATTAAATATAGTTTGAATAATACACAGTGCATCCTTCTCTAGCCCCATTTTGGACATGCTCAAAGCCTCAATGAAGTCTGTGGCATTGATCCAGACAGCTGGGAGCAGCTTGCTGAAGACCACGATGCCTGGCGCCAACAGATCAATTCTAGCGCTGCTGCTTTTGAAGAGCAATGGATCATCAAGGCCAAACATAAACGCTGGCTGAGGAAGAGCACAGACAGCACCAACCCTCAATCAATCCAGGCCACCAGAAATTCCTTGCCTTCATTGCCCTAGACACTTCCAAGCGCTGATTGGCCTCACCAGCCATCTGCACACTCACAGACTAGCCCAGATTCAGAGCTTGGGCTGGTGCAGTGTTCTGTGACAGGATTTCCCCCCATTATGCCAAAAAGTTTATTTCACATATATACAATAAAGTATCTATTGAACCTGTGTATTGTGTGTTATTTAAATCAATACAGAACACTACACATAATACTGATTTAAATCCAGCAATAATTGAGCGAAGTTAATCTATACAAAAAAGTAGATGGGTTACAAAATCAAAGGCATAACCCTTCTAAGTCATTGTGAAAAATGATGAATATCAAACTCATTGATGGTACCCTTAATACAAAGTTGCAGACAGAAAACTGGCCAGGACAACACATTTAAAATACATTTAATAATAAAGTCCAGATGCCATTTTCTAGCTGTTGCAGTACAATAATTAGGGTTGCTAGATGGTGACCATTTGATTTTTACTCACAAACATCAATTTTCTTTTGCAAATGCAACCATTTCCTCACAACTTGGGAGTATTGCCCTGACAATGAAAGTCAGCTATGGTCTCATCAATTCCAAGGCCTACTATATTTGTTTGAATTCCAATAATAAGTACTGGACTTACTGTGCAGAACAAAAGTGGGTGGTTTTGAAAATCAGGTCATAACTTTATTAAATGATGATGTAAAATATAAATAATCAAAATTCAATTTGTTTCTCATCAGTATCAATCAAATTTGAAAATTTGGTTAAAATAATTATAAATAGAATTATAGTGTTGCAATGAAACCAAAATGGGACTGACAACCAGAAGCAAAGTAATAAGCTAAATAATGACACAGAAAGTTGATAAACTCACTCAAGCTAATATCAATAGCAAGATGTCTACATTTTACTTAAAGCAGGTGTGTCTAACAATCAGGGGCTAGAACTCTGCTACATAAACAAAAAATGCTGAAATAAATCACCAAAAGAATCAATATTATCAAGCTGCAGTCAAAATTAAGTTGATATAGATATCGATTATGGGAGTTTCTGTGAGGAAACAAAAACAGACCAGATGGAAGCACACATGGATAATAAAAGGCTGGACAGGAAAAATTTAACATCACATATTTTGTTTATATAAATAAAACATTGGATAATAAACTGACATTAACCTAGCAACATTTTTCTTAATGACTTTTTTAAAGTGTGACATGCAGCACCAGACCAGATATTAAAAGTACTAAAATTTTAAAAAAAACAGCATTTTTTTGGGACTGTTTGATGATTAATTAATAATCAATTAGTTTTGTACATGTCATGACAAAATGAGGCTATGTTTCTAATGGCCTCAAGTCCAAAATAACGGGATTGGTACAGAACTGATTTTCAGGCAAATTCAATTACAGAAATACTAATCAATTATTGGTTAAATCAATGAAAATGACCAAATCAACTAATCAGCATTAGTTATTGTGTTAGACCACTCTGGTGGCCTAAGTGGTTAGAGTGTCCTCCTCAAGAATAGGAAGTCATGAGTTCGAACCAGGGCCAAGTCATACCAAAGACATATAAAAATTGTACTAACATCTGCTTCACTTAGGAACTCAGCATTAAAAGAGGTTAGTGTTAGGACTGGCCAGCCTGTTGTCTATATAATGTGACTTGGTGGAACATCATGCTACATGTATGTGGTATAATGCCCCAATGTGCAATATCGCTATCAACTGCCACACTGCAGACATTGTAGCAAAATGACTGGAAAATTAATAAAGCTACATTAAAAATCCAAATTACACACACACACACACACACACACACACACACAAAGAGTTATAGGGCTAACTATAAAGTGCAAAACATGTCCCTAAAGAAGAATATTTCATGTGCTTTACCTGGACATGGCAAGGAACTGGAAGACAATCTCATTACACTGAAGTGGATCATTCATCTCGCGTGTGGTGTTTGGCTGCACCTCTGTACCGGGATCTATCACCTCTGGAGGCTGTCCATTACGATCAAGAATTGGTGGAAATCCCACAGAATACAGCTTGGCATATGCTGCTCGAGATAACCCTGAACCTCTGTTAGGAGTACATGAAAATACATGAAAACAGAACTGTAACAGCTATGCATAAAGAAAAAGAACTGAAAATAATGAAATAAAATATAGCCAGCATAACCTACCATATTCAGGTCATCACAAAATAGGAACATTTGTCTTTGTATGGATATGGTTAGCCTTCAGTTTAAGGTAAATGAAAAAATTGTAACATGAATCTCTTTTTTTGTATCAACTGAACCATGTATATGAGGTAATGACATTAAAATAATCCTGGAAACTGTAACTAGAGCATGACAAATAGGTCAGACTAACCTACTTTAGGTGAAGGATGGATGAAAATTTTATATTTTCTAACAATACATTAAGGTATAAGCAATGAAGAAAACAATTTTCATTTAATTCACAAAACCAACATTAAATCAGACTTTTATTTGACTAACCTTTTAGGCTGTGGAACTGTAGTGATGATTGGTGTATGGGTTGGTTGATATGGCAACTCCTGAAGATCACGCGGCATCATCTGTCCACTCTATAATTAAACATGCAATATTTAGTATGATAATTAAACATGCAATATTTAGTATGATAATTAAACATGCAATATTTAGTATGATAATTAAACATGCAATATTTAGCATGATAATTAAACATGCAATATTTACTATGATAATTAAACATGCAATATTTAGTATGATAATTAAACATGCAATATTCAGTATGATAATTAAACATGCAATATTTAGCATGATAATTAAAATTGGAATATTTTGATAGATAATTAAACATGCAATATATAGCATGATAATTAAACATGCAATATATAGTATGATAATTAAACATGCAATATTTAGCATGATAATTAAACATGCAATATTTAGTATGAAAATAAACATGCAACATTTAGTATGATAATTAAACATGCAATATTTAGTATGATAATTAAACATGCAATATTCAGTATAATAATTAAACATGCAATATTTAGCATGTTAATTAAACATGCAATATTTAGTATGATAATTAAACATGCAATATTTGTATGATAATTAAACATGCAATATTTAGCATGATAATTAAACATGCAATATTTAGTATGATAATTAAACATGCAATATTTAGGAAGATAATTAAACATGCAGTATTTAGTATAATTAAACATGCAATATTTAGCAAGATAATTAAACATGCAATATTTAGCATAATTAAATATGCAATATTTAGTATGATAATTAAACATGCAATATTTAGTATGATAATTAAACATGCAATATTTAGCATGATAATTAAACATGCAATATTTACTATGATAATTAAACATACAATATTTAGTATGATAATTAAACATGCAATATTTAGTATGATAATTAAACATGCAATATTTAGTATGATAATTAAACATGCAATATTTAGTATGATAATTAAACATGCAATATTTAGCATGTTAATTAAACATGCAATATTTACTATGATAATTAAACATGCAATATTTAGTATGATAATTAAACATGCAATATTTAGTATGATAATTAAATATGCAATATTTAGTATGATAATTAAACATGCAATATTTAGCATGATAATTAAACATGCAATATTTAGTATGATAATTAAACATGCAATATTTAGCAAGATAATTAAACATGCAATATTTATTATACTAATTAAACATGCAATATTTAGCATGATAATTAAACATGCAATATTTAGCATGATAATTAAACATGCAATATTTACTATGATAATTAAACATGCAATATTTAGTATGATAATTAAACATGCAATATTTTTTGCAATATTTAGCATGATAATTAAACATACAATATTTAGTATGATAATTAAACATGCAATATTTAGTATGATAATTAAACATGCAATATTTAGTATGATAATTAAGCATGCAATATTTAGCATGATAATTAAACATACAATATTTAGTATGATAATTAAACATACAATATTTAGTATGATAATTAAACATACAATATTTAGTATGATAATTAAACATGCAATATTTAGTATGATAATTAAACATACAATATTTAGTATGATAATTCAGTGATTGTGCTGACACTGTGTGCTTAGATAGTCAAATCTGCTGAACTGATATATATGTTCATGTTCTACCAAAACTGAATCATAAATATGGCTTTCATAATGGTAACAATCTCAGATCCAAGATCACCTCATTCATCAACTATAAGTCCTATTTACCAATTAGTAGATGTGGGTGGATCATACTTATTAAACTCATGAATGATCTTCACAATATATAATGATAAACTTTTTATGCAAATCAGATCAGAAATACTGTGTTATGAGTAATAACAAAGTTAGCTAATCATTTCACCTCTAATATACATGGATCTCATTCATTACTTAACTCATCCACATTTTCAAAAAGCCATATTCCAATGGGAATGAAATTGGATCATAAATATGGACCCAAGAGTTGTAACAAGCAATTGTTGAGATGATGCATGAGGGATGACACATGATGCAGAATGGATACAAGGCCATATCACATGCTTACCTGGCTTTACAGTCAGGTGAGCTAAATATCACACAGTAACAAAATCATCCTGATTATTTCATTTGGGTTTCTGCATTTGAAAATATGAACCAGAATAAATGAAGTAGATTGATCATACTGTATATTGTGAATATATTGGTAATTACTGTACATTGTAGTAGAGTATTCTGATAATAATGTATATTGGTGGTAGAGGATATTAATAATAAATATTGGTGGTAGAGGATATTAATTACTGTATACTGATAGTGGAGTGTATTGCTAATACTGTATATTGTGTGTATACTGGGATATTGTAAATCAGCAGTAAATAATATCAATAATACTGTATATTGGTAGTAGAGTATATTGGTAATTACTGTACACTGGTAGTAGAGTATATTGGTAATTACTGTATACTGATAGTAGAGCATATAGGTATTTACTATATACTGGTTGTAGTGTATTCTGATGATAATAATGCATATTGCCTATATAATGATAATATCATATATTGCAAGTATATTTCTAATATTGTATATTGGAAGTTGTGTATTAACAATACTGTATATTGTGAGTACAATGGTAATACTGTATATTGTCTGTACATTGATAATGCTGAATATTGTGAGTATGTTGGTAATACACTATATTGTCTATACATCAGTAATACTGTATATTATGAGTCTGCTGGAAATACTGTATATTTTAAGTACATTGGTAATACTGTATATTGTCATTATATCTGTAATACTGTATATTATGAGTCCACTGGAAATACTGTATATTGTCTGTACAATGGCAATACTGTATGTTGTGAGTACAATGGTAATACTGTATATTGTAAGTACATTGGTAATACTGTATATTGTCTTTACATCTGTAATACTCTATATGGTGAATACATTGGTAAAACTATATTTTCTGTACATTGATAATGCTGTATATTGTGAGTACATTGGTAATAGTGTATATTGTGTGTACACTGGTAATGCTATATATTGTCTGTACATCAGTAATACTGTATATTGTAAGAACTCTTATGAAAGGCTTCATTGTAGCAGTTGACTATGTTGTTTGTTTCTGGAATCAATCCATAATGCCTAGAGTGAATGAGGTTTCTTACCTTTGTTCTTAATAAGTGATCATTACTTTCCAGATTTGATTGTCATTGTAAAAGTTTTTGTTGGTTGTTGATTTGTTGATGTTGCCATTACCCTACATCAAGTTTTCATCTACTCAATGTAGTGAAAAACAATTGTTAAATACTTTATCTCCTTATGTTGACAGTGAATTAGGCATTTTGGTTTTGTCTTTAAATTCTTTTCTAACGGATGTGTTAATTCTCTCATTTGATTTCATTCATTGATACATATTATATTCCAACTTTAACTAAAGCCTGATCAAAGAAACAAATTCAAACACAGGATGAGTAGTGTTACCATAGCTAACCGTGCAGTTCTTATGCTGTATGTGCAGTGACTCAAAAATTTATGAAAATGTCAAGTTAACTTATGGACAGGATAAACAAATATTACTTAACTAAATTTGCAATTAATATGCAAACCTACGAGTACACATGATTTTTAAATAAAGTTGTAGATGCTTTATGATAGATGCATATCTTTATTGCTATACAAATTAATCTCAGATTAAAAGACTGCAATATTCTGGCAAGAACAATGAATAATAAATACAATGTATGTACAGCAATCATGAATATTTTCCCTTCTTAAGCCAGTTGCATTCTAACCTTGAAATATAGTAGTCTTGCACAAACCTTTTATGAGAGACCAGCTGTCTTGAGAGACTGTTTTTTGTTGACATAAGCAGTGACTTCATATGACAGGTTTTACTGCACTATATATTGCTGATACAGTATATCAGTAATGCTGTTCAGTGATAGAACAGTAAATTGGTAATGCTGTACATTGATAGAACATTTATATTGGAAATACTGTACATCGATAAACAATATATTGGTAATAATGTACATTGATAGAACATTATATTGGAAATACTGTACATTGATAAACAATATATTGGTAATACTGAACATTGATAAAACATTATATTGGTAATACTATACATTGATAGAACAGTATATTGGTAATACTGTATATTGATAGAACAGTAAATTGGTAATACTGTACATTGATAGAAGAGTATATTGGTATGACTGTACACTGATAGAACATAATATTGATAATACTGTAAACTGATAGAACAATATATTGGTAATACTGTACATTGACAGAACAGTATATTGGTAATACTGTACATTGATAGAAAAGTATATTGGTAATACTGTATATTGGTAGTACAGTCTGGATTTTAAAATATTTTCTAACTTTTGTTTATACCAATAATAAATCCAGTTTTTCTTAGTAAAAACTAAATACATTTTCATAAAGAAATATTTGACTGAAAGGAAACATTACAGGACACATAATTTTTAATTATTTATTTAATATATAATACCTCAATATGATTTTTTTAATAACAGTTACTTAGCAAAGTCATATACGAAGGATATGTCTAAGCCCTAAAACCCCATATATATTTTTTTGTCAATGATGAGAAAACTACAATACTTGCTAAATGTGCATATGTGTGATTTGGATTTTTAATATAGCTTTAACAATGTTTTAGTCATATTGCTACAATGTCTATAGTGTGGCAGTTTTATAGTGATATCTAGCACTGGGGCATCATGCCAGAGACATGTAGCATGATGTCCCATCCAGTCACATTATCCTGACACAAGGTATGACTTGGCTGGAGATTGAACCCACAACCTCCCGCATTCATGGTGGACACTCTAAGCATTAGGAGTGGTCCCAGTACCTGCTAAAAACGACTGCTATGACACCCTTAAAGATGTTACTGATGGTTTTACTTTCGAAAATGAGTTATAATGGAAATGCATCATAACATATTTTCAGGTGAAGTAAATCAACCCACTTACTTTGTTACTGGCTAAAAGAAAATTTTACTTTTGGGCCAAGGTTTCATTTTAAGGTAACATGAAGATACAAAAGTTTTGTATAAAAAAGAAATCCTCTATGAACTTTGACACCAGTGTTAAAGCCCAGGCCCACTGCAAAAAAAAAATTATTAAAAAATGGTTACTGTCGCTGAACAGGACATATTGTTATGTATGTGTGATTAAATTGCTTGTGTATAAGATTTAAAATTCGTTTTTTTTTTTCTTTTTTGTTTCATTGTATTTAATTGCAATGAATATTTTTTTCTTGGATTCAGGATTCTACTTTTAGTTAAATATATTTTTATCACAAAGTTGTTTATTTAAGACGAAATAGTAATACGTGAGAACTGACATTGAGTTTGTCTTACCTTCCTAAGAATATCAACAATAAGTTAAAATGATTAGACTGCATCATACTTTCTTCCCGTGATCATTGTTTGTAAACAACCTTTTTTATGATTAGTTTTTAAGTAGGTCTGTGCTGGATGATGTTAAAAACTAGTGTAGCAAGAGACCACATGACCAATCTGGCAAGACTTGAAAAGAGGTTTCGGGAAATTAAATACGCATTATAATATTATTTTGGGCAGAGTCATTTAAAATCTTGAAGAAACAAGGTGCATTTTTAATTTGTTGCTAGATTGTTTATTCTTTGTCCGATTTTTGGATTCAATAATTTATTTCCCTGGAAACTCACAAGTTAACTTTTCTATAAAAATATTCTGAAAGATATTCTAGGAAATTTATTCTGGAATTATCTGAAAACAAAGGCTGTGATTCAAGTGAGGAATTATTGTTATTCATATATTGGACTACATCTGATTATATCACCTTCCATATTTCTACATCGTCAGGACTCAAACCTGGATTATTATAGGACTATTTAGTGATAGGACTTGTGTTTTTATTCCTAGAATTTGATTATATTTATCAACTGTAAGTCCATTTACCAATTTTTACATTGTTGTCTAGGGAAATAAATTGTTTTGTTAAAATATACAAAGCTTGTTGGCTTTCACTCTTTGTTACTGAGTATAAACCCTTGTCATGTAAGAATATACATTATATACTTACTTATAAGTGGAATCCATTTGGAAACTACACAGACCACGATCTGTCATAACATAATGTGCCAGCAGATCTGGATCTATGTCATATGTTCTACTGATTACACCCCACAAACTGCAAGACCCATATCTGCTATCACATTATGTAACAATGATCTGGATCTGTGCAGTCTGTGGTTGGACTTATAAGTGAATATATACAGTAAATTACATTACTTAACTCATTTGAATAATGCAGTCTATCAACTCCAATGATGCAGGCATACCTTAACTTTTATGATGTCAGCACCAAACTATCCTGCTTTAAAAGCCTAAGGTCATCTCAGTATGGCAAATGAATCATACAGATGGTTCTATCAACATAAACATGCAGTGCAACTGACCTGCATTGAGTACATGCCAACTGGTCCCTGCTGCATGGGGACATAGAGCTGTTGATTGTAGTTAACCTGGGCATACTGAAGTGGCATCATCTGGGGTTGTAACAGACTTTGTTCCAGAGACTGCTGAGATTGAGGCACTGGCAGGGAAGTAACACTTGCAGGAAGTCTGATAAAGAAGGATAAACTTTTACAACTGAAATATCATCAGTGAATGGAGCACTCTTTAAATTTAAAAAAAGTTATTAAGTGACCAAATATGCATTAATTACTAGTACATCTCAACTTGGAATTATTATTAAGATATGTTTTAATTTAGCATGTAATCATCAATTGTCAAAAGCTATTGTACAAAAACACTTTTACCCAAAATAACATTGGATCTTTTAAGCTCTTTAACATGCTCTTACAAAGTCAACTTCTAAGAGAAGTGTGCATAACTTAAGTCAAATGGGGCACTGACAGACATAATCTGCAGTAACATTAATATTGTATGATATCACAAAAAGGCTTCAAATAATGGCATGTGCTAATTTCTATACATCTGCAAAGGACTGCATTGAATGAAATAATTGTTTCTTCAATCACTATAACCTATATCATTCGAGTCAATATTTTTTACTAAGATCAAGTACTCCAAGTGGGCCTATGATTGCTCACCTGGCTGACTCTGTCTTAAAGCCCAATGCAAGGGCCAATAAATCTGGGTTGCTATGAAGATAACTGACATTTAAAGGATGTGTGTGTGTGTGTGTGTGTGTGTGTGTGTGTGTTTGAGATAAAGAGAGAGAGATTTGGATTTTTAATGTAGCTTTAACAAATTTTCAGTCATATCGCTATGATGTCTGCAGTGTGGCAGTTTATAGTGATGTCTAGCACTGGGGCATCATGCCGCAGACATGTAGCATGACGTCTCACCCAGTCACATTATCCTGACACCAGGCCGACCAGTCCTAACACTAACCTCTTAATGCTGAGCACAAAGTGAGGCAGCTGTAATGACCATTATTTTAAGTCTTTGATATGACTCTGCCTGGGATCGAACCTATGAATTCCCACATCCATGCTGGACACTCTAACCACTATGCCACTGGAGTGGCCAGTGATATTTGAAGTTAAATCAATATTATATTTGCAGATCTGAGTCCGTATTATTTCTTCAATTGATTTGTCCTGACAAACTTCAATGACATACTAATGCATTATTGGGGTCTACTGATTACTGATGAAAAACTGTATTAACCCAGATATGCCATTTCATTATTTTGTACAGCTGATCTGGGTTTTATGCAGTTAACAGTTGGACTTGACTTACAAACAAATATATATGGTAATGTTTGTGTAACCTAGCTAATCATCTTGAAATGGATGGCTTGTTGCACAAACAGGTGAATGTATGGAAGGATATACAGATATGATAAAATCAAGAATTTCTTTCATCTAGAACAGAGAGCATACAAAACATGAGCAATGTTCCATTACTTTAGCCTGCCTGATTGGTGCTTTCACTAGAATTAGGAGCATAGAAAACTTCCCAGTACCTTGACTTGCCTGACGGAGGCTTTCTGCTTTGACTCTCCATCATAAAGATATCACTGCCATCTGGTGTATTGGTTACATCTCTCATTGATAGAAATGAGCCAGGCTGAAACTGACTGCCAATCATTGGCATAAACTGACCATCCTGGAGTACAAAAATATAAATGGTAAACATGTGTGTGCATCTGTGTGTGTGTGTGTGTGTGTGTGTGTGTGTGATTAGATCCTTCTGGCAAAAAAATACATGTATATAGTAAACATCAATTTATAAATATCAGAAGTTTAAAGATCCATGTGCAATTTCATTAGAAACTCACATGAAATTAGAGGACTAATAGTTTTAAAATTGAGTGTTAGCTAAAGTTTATGCATACACTAAATAGTTTTTATTCATTATATCTGAGAAAAAAAAACATGTAAATTTCAAAGTGTAGCAAAATGTATTATTATTTGGTCATGTTTACATTTGTGATTGCCAAGGTCAATATTTACATTTGTGATTGCCCAGGTCAATATTTACATTTGTTATTGCTCAGGTCAATATTTACATTTGTGATTGCCCAGGTCAATATTTACATTTGTGATTGCCCAGGTCAATATTTACATTTGTTATTGCTCAGGTCAATATTTACATTTGTGATTGCCCAGGTCAATATTTACATTTGTGATTGCCCAGGTCAATATTTACATTTGTCAGGTCAATATTTACATTTGTGATTCTCTCAGGTCAATATTTACATTTGTGATTGCTCAAGTCAATATTTACATTTGTGATTGCCCAGGTCAATATTTACATTTGTGATTCTCTCAGGTCAATATTTACATTTGTGATTTTCCAGGTCAATGTTTACATTTGTTATTGCTCAGGTCAATATTTACATTTGTGACTGCCCAGGTCAATGTTTACATTTGTTATTGCTCGTGTCCATATTTACATTTGTTTTTTGTCTATATTAAAATACACACAAATCATGTAGTCACCATGCAAATAATAATCAAATACTGTCAATGGTTGCTTACAAGAAGAGTCAAATCAAAAAAGACACAGGCCATGCTCAACCAGCACATAATCACCAATAGATCAGGGCTTATGTTCCTTGTTCTACTGATTAAACCTAACCAAATTGAATACACCCAAATCTGCTGACATTATACAATAGCAGATTTGAGTCTGTACAGTTTGGATTTAAACCTGAATTATAAGTAAGCATAGCCAGTATTTAATGCACACAAGCCATCAATGGTGACAATATGATTTTACATCTTTTTGGTGATATAATAATAATTCATTTTGCTTAATATTATATCATTCCAATGACAAATTCACTTGTTTTACATCTACAAAAAGTCACATTCTAAAACACAATGATTTTTTTTTGTTTACTGTCAGTCATTTTTTTTATTTGATTTTTTTTTAAATACCCAGCAGATTCCTTGATTGAAACTTCACATAACCACCTGTATCAGATAAAAGATAATAGGGAAGTGTTAAACTTATATACAGGCAATGTAAAATGCAGTGCATTCTTTAATTCGTAAGAAAGCAACTATTTTGATTTTTGTGATTGCTTCAAACAAAAAATTAAAATACCAAAAAACAACATTCAAATACAAATGAAGAATGTTTAAATACACAAGGAAAAATGCTGATGCCTTTTTTTGAGGCAGCATGTCCATAATTTTTTTTCTGGTGAAAACTACATAACTTCTTCTAAAACCACAAAAATGGATCCTAAAAATAGCAAATAAATTCCCAATTGAATTTTTTTAGAGTTGAACCAAAAACTTAAATATGAATTTAAGCAAACTATGCATGCAGCCAATGCACTCAAACCTTAAGCAGATAGAAATGCTACTATTGCTTCAGAAAGTGCTTGAAGAAATTGTTACATAATGATATCAGTTTAATTTCAATTTTCAAAAACATGAAGGTACAACAAAAATGAAATTTGATTGTTTTCAAAAAGTTGTAATTACCTGGTCAGCGGTCCCCCAAATAAATGAAAGGATACCCCCTGCCATCTGTGAGGATAGCGCATCTTGCATGCTGGTGTCGGGCATTTTGTACACAAACTCTTCATCTGGTGACTGGCTGGGACCACCATGCAAAGCAACGAATACCTGTGGGCCAGCTGGCTGGGCAAAGGGGTTCCAAGCTGCCCATCTCACTGTTACAGATCTTGTATTTCCACGCAACATAGTTTTTGACAGCTGAAAAATATGTATACAGCAGATAAACTGTCACATACATTAAAAATAACATGGCATTTAAAGTGTTGGTATAAAGCAATTTGATATACCATTATACTATTTGTATATCAAATTGTGATCCACCCATGGTGCAATAATACACATATATAAACATTTCAGCAACTGTCTTCAGTTCATTCTAGGTCAATGATAAATTTCCACACATTAATCATTAGTGACATATGAAAATAATAATAAAAGTATTAATAATCCTCGTTTTCTAAATGAATTTAATATGACACACATTTTCATCACAATCATTTCTGCTCTTTGTTCCCCCTCCCCTCTCATGCATAACGGACAAACTAAGCAGAAATGTGGAGTGAGAGAGATAAGGAATTTTGTCTGGATTCAAACATTGAAATAGAAATTACACCAAGTAACCTACAAGAATATGGATCATCATAATGATACATGTGCACTTTCTTTGGGATTTATCTACAGTGTTTATCAATGATTAAAAAGTTGCAAACTAAGTAAACATTATACAGTAAATTCCTCAGCTCAGTTCTGTGGTACACAGACTGATTTAATATTTTGTTTTGCTGTTTCTTAAACATAATGTTCTAAAAATTGATTATTATTAATCAAATATGAAAATGTCCACAGAGAGAGAGAGAGAGAGAGAGAGAGAGAGAGAGAGAGAGAGAGAGAGAGAGAGAGAGAGAGAGAGAGAGAGAGAGAGAGAGAGAGAGAGAGAGAGAGAGAGAGAGAGAGAGAGAGAGAGAGAGAGAGAGAGAGAGAGAGAGAGAGAGAGAGAGAGATATTCATTATTGTCATCCCATGATATCTCTGGACTTATGAATGATGGTAAAAGTTAAGTCAAAGTCTGCAAGTCTCATTTTCTTTTAATGAAAAATTTATACATCCATGATTTGCATTCATGGGGAAAATATTCCTTTTCATTATTTAGGATAAAAGGCAGGCATGAATACTTGGCCAAGAGAATGAGAATCCAAACTGGTAGAGAAGATTTCAGATATGATTCTGATAAATGTTTTTGTTTCTAGCCTTAATTCATGATAAAATTCAGACAAGCAATGCTTAACCTTTAACTCATGACAAGAGCATAGTGAAAATGGATTATATTGGAGATACCACACCAAGCTATATAAACATTTTTCAATCAAATGAACATTCTGAGATTAACAAATCAACTTGCCTGACTCTCAGGTCAAGTTTTAATTTGGTTTAAAAAAGCTCAAGTTTGTAAGGCACTTGCCCATGGGCATTAAAAGAAACAGAGTGAGATCTAAGAAATTTTATTTAATATCCAACATCTGGGTAACATATAAAATATTAGCTCCATGTGATCTATTTGACCATCATGTGGTGTGTTCAGTTCCTAATAATTTATGTTCTGTAAGTTTATTACCCTGAACTTTCACCACAAAATACATATATCAATGCCTTTAATTAGTATGCACGTGTACTACATTCTTTTTCTAAATAGTGTTTTTTGCTACAGTTTTTGTTATCTATTGATCTAATCCTGTAGTCAATGTCAAAGTCAGGCATACATTTTCTTATGCTTATGTGATAATGTGAATATTTAATATTTAATGAAAGTTTTGACAGGTAAGGAATAAATATCCATTTGTCAACTTAAGTTAGGAATTGGTGTTAATTATTAACAATATAACTCATAAGCTTTCCTTAAAAGGCATGTTTGGAAATAAAAGACACCCATCTCTAGTGAATAATGTTATAAAAATGTATCACCCACTGAATGTGTTTATGATATGTTGTTTTCATGACAATTGCAGGTGATCAATACATACATTGCCTGGAGAACAAATTAAATGGATTAAAATAAGTGTTCTCATATCATTCTCAAAACATACCCCAGAAAAGATGCAAGCATTCATAATGATGATCTCATTGTTACCTTGTTTTTCTTACATATATTTAATTTGTATTTTATTTGTGTGTTGACTTTATCCATGATTTTATGTTATGTACACTTAATTTGTACTGTGTGATTGACTTTTGTCCATAATTGAGGGTAGGAGTTCGGATAAATCTTACTAATTTCTTTTTATGTAAACAATATATTACATAGCAACTATTTGTCTATGATAGTGGATTATATATTAAAATTATTATTTGTATGTAAACACTGTCTGAGCTTTAGATACAGCCTAGCTTCAACTTTTGAACCATCAAAAAAACATTGATGATTTGGATGCAAACTAAAACAATCTTGTTGTGTCAGATGATGTTATGCATCAAATCCAAGTACAAAATGCACAAATATTTTCAAGAGATCAACACAAAAACATTGATATAATCTATTTGACTCAATGAAACCTAAAGTGATCCATGACAACATGCTGATGGTATAGATGTTCACAACCTTAAAAATATTCACTGGACCACCAATCACACTTGTGATGAATTTCAAGACATGTCTGCACTGATCATTAAGGATCATATAGTTTTCTCACTACTGAATCAGTTCGAACTTTGAACTTGTAGATGTAAATATCAGTAAGTTTTTGAAACAAGTATCTAACACAAATGCATCTTACAAGCCACTTTAACAATCATAACTATTACATAAAATTTCTGCATGGGAAGCAATGCCAAAAAGCGGCTCATCAACACCAGGAAATTATTCAAAATTGTAAAGAAGGTTGCACAAAAGTCGAAGATATAGTATGTAACATATGTAACAGTCTCACAAATACAGTGATCAATGAGCCATTACAAAACATAAGGTATGGGTAAACGAGGAATTTACTCAGTCTGGTTTGATTAAAGTTTCAAAACTTGTGCTGAAGCAAAGCAAGAAATGAGACATTATATGACATTGCACTGGAAAAATCAATAACTGAAACTAAGACAGAAATTTTAGATCATGCAGCCACAACACAACCAAAAAAACAAGAGCAACAACCTTCACTTGAAATTCACCCAGTCAGAATGGATATACAAAACAAAAACCGAGGTTGGCAAAGCTAACAGTTACCAAAATGTACACCCACAATGAAAGAAGGCCTTAAAGGACTGTCTAACCATATCGATGTTGCTTATTAATTTGAAACACTTGTGGCATCAGTTAATGTGGTTAACAATTGCACCAGAAATGAATGAACCTGCACTGATTTGTCAGCAGTTGCTCACCAATGACATAAAGGACAAAAATACATATTACATGCTTAAGCATGAACTCTTTGAAGATATTAGTGATGTATATGACAAGCAAACAAAGTTCATTTACTAATGATGTGTTCTGAAATGATTGTGACGATGCATGTGCTACATGAAATGATTGTGACGATGCATGTGCTACATGAAATGATTGTGACGATGCATGTGCTACATGAAATGATTGTGACGATGCATGTGCTACATGAAATGATTGTGACGATGCATGTGCTACATGAAATGATTGTGACGATGCATGTGCTACATGAAATGATTGTGACGATGCATGTGCTACATGAAATGATTGTGGCGATGCATGTGCTACATGAAATGATTGTGACGATGCATGTGCTACATGAAATGATTGTGACGATGCATGTGCTACATGAAATGATTGTGACGATGCATGTGCTACATGAAATGATTGTGACGATGCATGTGCTACATGAAATGATTGTGGCGATGCATGTGCTACATGAAATGATTGTGACGATGCATGTGCTACATGAAATGATTGTGACGATGCATGTGCTACATGAAATGATTGTGACGATGCATGTGCTACATGAAATGATTGTGGCGATGCATGTGCTACATGAAATGATTGTGACGATGCATGTGCTACATGAAATGATTGTGACGATGCATGTGCTACATGAAATGATTGTGACGATGCATGTGCTACATGAAATGATTGTGACGATGCATGTGCTACATGAAATGATTGTGACGATGCATGTGCTACATGAAATGATTGTGACGATGCATGTGCTACATGAAATGATTGTGATGATGCATGTGCTACATGAAATGATTGTGACGATGCATGTGCTACATGAAATGATTGTGACGATGCATGTGCTACATGAAATGATTGTGACGATGCATGTGCTACATGAAATGATTGTGACGATGCATGTGCTACATGAAATGATTGTGACGATGCATGTGCTACATGAAATGATTGTGACGATGCATGTGCTACATGAAATATATGCTGTGATGGCTAATGTAAATAAAGCAATACCATGATGATCACAATGAAACCAGAATTCAGTGAGACTTTCCTGCATCTTTACCATTGGTGAATCACACGAGATCGCACTAAAAATGTTGTGAGTTTATTACAGTTGGACTAATATGTTTGCCTCCAAATAACTCATTTGTATTTTCATTGACACTGGCAATACCTGAAATACTACTTAACTTCCTGCCGATATGTGCAAGATAGAATTGATCCATGAAGAAATCTGACAAAGAATCACACTGGATAGCAACTAATCTAAAATTTCTAACTGTGCCAATGAGTTCACACTCAGTCTGTCACTGCAATAGAATCTCAACATATACTGTGGACATTGCACGGTTAGCATAGTGACATTTCAGCTGATAAATGATTTTACATCATGTCTGACATTGTGAGGATGCATACCAATTTAATTTGTGTCAGTGGTAGTTATGCAAGCAGGTCTGAAACAACAGGAAGTAGTTGTTCACGGCTATATACCATTTGGATTTTCACCAACTGTGAAACTGGGTGATTTTATATAAATTACACTCGCAGCACCTGCATATCCTCCATGTTTATAATAATCGGTTGAAATATATTCATTTTACCTTTGTCAATCAAGATGAAACATGGATGATATAACTGTACATCAGAGATCTAACAAGCATTTAAATATAATAATGACAGTTGTACGTGGAGATGGGAGACCCATGTGCATTGTAAATGAAAAAAAAAAACATTTGCATGACATATTATGGAAAGAATCTTGGTGACTTTGTTAATAATTTGTTCTTAGAGCACTGACCATGCTCATCACACCCAGTGCTAAACAAACTGCTGCACAATTTGCTGACAGCATTAAAAAAACTGCCATGAACTTGATGAAAAGACTAGGATTGCAAGTGGCTCAATTTTGAGATCAACTACATCAACAACAAAAAGCAGTTACAATGCCATCAACAGGATCTGCACTGCCTGCAGTTGGTAAAACTTAATAATGAAGACACTCATCAACAATCATCAGATTTAATGCAGATCAAGCAATGAGCAGTAGATTCAGAAAGTGAAGCTTTCTAAAAACATATTAGATAAATAAAATCAGTCAAGAATAAACAATGGTCCAATTCAAAGATACATCTAATACTGCCTTTGACAAGGGTTCACCTGAGTTAGTAAACTGAAGCAAATGAGATTTCTGTATTACTCATACCCAGCTAAAGACAACAATCAATTAAAATTACAATTTCCAAGAGTATGACATGTCCAAATGAGACAGTTTTAAAAACTGAGGGAAAAATGACAATACCAAGTACAAGTGAAATTTGTCAACAATGGAATGATGGCATTACTCAACAATGCATGTTAT
The DNA here is from genome assembly GCA_016746295.1 of Potamilus streckersoni. Lineage (NCBI taxonomy): Eukaryota > Metazoa > Mollusca > Bivalvia > Unionida > Unionidae > Potamilus > Potamilus streckersoni. Next base: position 342,247 of record JAEAOA010000065.1, on the reverse strand, counting down.
TCCATCAATGGAAAAGAAATCAAATCAATTCCTGACAATGTAAATGTTGCCCAATGATTTTTGGACTTGCCAGGTACAGCTATGATTACACAAGAACAGATGACCCAACAAGAACTCTATAATATATATTTGGAAATGTCAGAAACGCTGATGGAGATGCACAAATACCTGCAGTAATCAATGCCAAAGCTAATCACAATCTTGGATTTTGCTTAGATGTTTGCAAGGTTATTTCTGGACCTAAATTCATAGTCACTTTTCTTCCATAAAAATGTCAATTATACAATTTGGCACACAGGAGGTTTCAACATTGACCTTGTGGATGCCTATCGTAACCCCTTTACTCATAAATAAGTCATGTCTGTTATGCAATTTGGAAACATGTCAACACTGTCACTGACACATACCACAGAGGCACACCCACCAACTGGTAATGTGGGATAGTTTAAATGACAAATAAGTAACCAGCATGGTCTAACTGCATTAAAACACATATCTGTGGCATTGCAGAGTATTACAACAGATAATAATCAAGAGTAAAATGGTATTTGACCACTTACAAGTGAATGGTGTTTCTTTGCAATTAAACAGAAATCAGGAACCTTCCAAAGAAATTCAGCTTAATTATGGAAATTGAAATTCACTGACAGATCCAAGCACAGATTAGGAACTGCATAGTGGATTTACAGACAATGAAAGTAAAGTAGTTTTCTTATGGAAATTTAAAAAAAAGATAAATAAATGCCAAAAACACAAGTAGACATTTTAGACTGGATTCTTCCTAGACCTGATGATAATATTCTAAAGTCTTCATTGGTGTCCCACAAATTTGCATCAGATCACCTCTGTATCATATGCCATCTCAACTGACCATCTCTGTTTGCTACTGACAGAAAACTTTGTATGATAAACAGAACCCAACTAATGCATGATATCCAAGCAAACACAACATCTTCATTTTATTTTGTAATTCAATGGTGTTTGTTTTTTGTAATCTTGTCACTATCAATGTGTTATCTAGTATTGTATAGTGATTAGAGCTTCAACAAATTAGGCACTGTACTACATCTACATTAGTAGTAGTAGTTGTATCATTTGAAACTGCCCTCAGTACAGTATTTTGTAGTCAAGAACAATTCTGCAGACACGTAAAATTATTTTTTACTGGAGGCAAAAAAATACTGCTGGTTGTCCCCATTAAAATAAAAAAAAAACTTTTGATTTGGAATCATTGAATAATTATCATCAAAATTTAAAATCACTATTTTGTGATACAACTACAAACTTGAACATCTGTAAAAAAAAAAAAAACCTGCCGAACAGGATATTTAATCACAATTAATAAAAGTTTAAAAATTTACCTTTTTATCCTCCTCTGACAGAGGTTCACTGATGACATACTCCAGGATGAAGATGATGGCAAACATGGGATCCTCTAGCATATCACTGATCTGGACCTTCTGCTTCAACAGCAGAACATTGTCTTCACTTGATGTGCTAGAATGTACACAGTAACGGTCTCTATACTGCTTGAAGAAACAGACAGACAGCCAAGACAGACAGACAGACATATAGATTGACTGAACAGAGCCAGGCAGAAGTAGAGGCAGGTGGTATATATAGAATAGAAGGATACAAGGAAGATTAGTCAATCCAAAATGATTATGTAACCTTCTCTAAATAAAGTCCATTTTCTTTTTTTCTCCTCCATTCTCCTTGTTGCTTTTCTTCTTCCCACAGATTTCATAATGCAGTTGGCAATATTGCATTAACAAATCTTTGGGAAGATGGAAAAACAAAAAGAATAGACCATAATGACAAGTGAGAGACTGTCCCATTCATCACTGTAGTCACCTCCCATCTACTCCTACCTCTAATATCAAGCCAGTTTCATATGCTCCTCCCATTGTATTTTTCTTATAAATCCTAATAAAATGAAATTAAGCCAACATTGAAAGTCAGGCTATCTTAAAAATATGCCATTGAATTCTGAAGCCATTAAACTGATAAAATTAACATTTTGTATGCACATTTATACAAATGGAAACAGAGGTCTACCTCCTCACCAAGGAGACAGCGATTTGAAACCAACAATCATCTAGCTTTACTTGTAAAATAATTTTCATCAATGCTATATTCAAATTTATGAATATTTTGAAAATGCTTCAAACTCTGGACCAGTGATTTTCAATGCACTGAAAATTATTTTCACATTAAGCACCTACTGATATTTTGACTATTTTACCCAACCTCAAAAGTCAGAATTTATTTCATATGATTGTGAACTTTATAATGATTTATCTATAATCCCTGCCTCATCACATATGCAAAAAGTTTCACATAAAATTAAATTCCTATATTTATTTACTTCTGTTTCTTCTGATTTTATGCATGACAACTCATCATTCTAACCACTTTTTTTAACTTGAGAGATCAAATTTCTGGACTAATTCTCAATACAGCATCATACTCTTGCCAAGTTTGCTGGAGTTTTGGGACCAATAATCTAAGAAAGTGTCTGGGCTGGAAGATAATGCGAGCAGGTTTAAACCATCTGTGAACACCTACATAAATGAATGGATAGAATAACAGGATTTTGCTTTTACTATAAGATGAGATACAATACTTAAAAAGAGATTGCCAAAAGTTCCACGATTATTAACATTTTATCAATTGTAACTCCCCACTGATAGATCGTAGAGCACTACTGTCCTTTTTTCAAGGAGTTATCAAAGACTTCCAAAATTATTCAATGCTCAAAAAAATGAATGCAAGATGATTGTTGATGAATCAGCAATGTGATTCTCTTGTGCTTTCTTTTTGTGTCATTAACATTCTTTCTCCATGCTGGAAATTTCAATGATATTGTTACATGTATTGCACATCATTCTATGCTTGTCTCCTTAAAGTACTTTAACCCAACAGTAAAGTCCTTCTGAACTGCACATAAAGCTCATTAATAGTTGAGTGGCATTTCATACTAAATTCGTTCTCCCTCAGGAAATGTGAAAATCATGTGACTACAGCCAAGGGACACTATTCCATCTGGTAACTGACAGAGTGGTGTGTCATTTGAGCCATACTTTGAATACCATTTTAAGTATTTTACATATTCATTATTTTTGGAAAAAAAATGTATGCAAAAAGTGCTAGACTGAAAAAATTATTATTTATTCAGTTTTAACATTTTGTCTCCTAAAGTTTGGTGCAAAATTAACAGTTTTTCAATAAATTCAAGGACTTTTCTTTCATAAAAACAACTTTTTAATTCAAGGAGTTTCCAAAGTAACCATTCTAAATGACAGATTTTTCAAGGTTACATAAACTATGTCCTTCTGAAGGACAGCATCTATCATTTCCATGAGGCAATAATTCATCTGACATTAGCAAGGTATTTACACTACACCATTTCCAGGAGGCAATAATACACCATTTCCAGGAGGCAATAATTCATCTGACATTAGCAAGGTATTTACACTACACCATTTTCACGAGGCAATAATTCATCTGACATTAGCAAGATATTTACACTACACCATTTCCACGAAACAATAATGCATCTGACATTAGCAAGATATTTACACTACACCATTTCCAGGAGGCAATAATACACCATTTCCAGGAAGCAATAATTCATCTGACATTAGCAAGGTATTTACACTACACCATTTTCACGAGGCAATAATTCATCTGACATTAGCAACATATTTACACTACACCATTTCCATGAGGCAATAATTCATCTGACATTAGCAAGATATTTACACTACACCATTTCCAGGAGGCAATAATACACCATTTCCACGAGGCAATAATTCATCTGACATTAGCAAGATATTTACACTACACCATTTCCAGGAGGCAATAATACACCATTTCCACGAGGCAATAATTCATCTGACATTAGCAAGATATTTACACTACACCATTTCCAGGAGGCAATAATACACAATTTCCAGGAGGCAATAATTCATCTGACATTAGCAAGATATTTACACTACACCATTTGCACGAGGCAATAAGTCATCTGACATTAGCAAGATAGTTACACTACACCATTTCCATGAGGCAATAAGTCATCTGACATTAGCAAGATATTTACACTACACCATTTCCAGGAGGCAATAATACACCATTTCCAGGAGGCAATAATTCATCTGACATTAGCAAGATATTTACACTACACCATTTGCACGAGGCAATAAGTCATCTGACATTAGCAAGATAGTTACACTACACCATTTCCATGAGGCAATAAGTCATCTGACATTAGCAAGATATTTACACTACTCCATTTCCAGGAGGCAATAAGTCATCTGATATTAGCAAGAGATTTACATTACACCATTTCCACGAGGCAATAAGTCATCTGACATTAGCAAGATATTTACACTACACCATTTGCACGAGGCAAGATATTAAACTACACCATTTCCACGAGGCAATAATTCATCTGACATTAGCAAGATATTTACACTACAGCATCTGAACAACAATGGTAAAATGTGAAGATATTTACACCACACCATTTGAACAATATACAGCTGTTAATGAAAACAACATACCACTTTCTAACAACTTCAGCCAGAATTCTGCTTAATCAAAGAGCAAATTTATTAGTATATCCCATTAACATTTCCAGGTCTAGCAATTGTTCTTAAAAATATGCTGGTAACTGGCAAATCATGTATCACTGTATCATTATACTTCTTTTATTTGCAAAATGATAATAATAACCAAGAAGAATTATATTCCCTGTCAATAAACTAAGCTCAAGAAGAAGAAAAACTGCTAAAATTATATACCATACATAAAAGTCTATGACCAACTGTGATATTGTCCAATCATATAAAACAAATCAATAACTGACTTCTAAAATATTAACAATTGTGACCCTTTTCATAGTAAAATTATATATATTTTGAGTGTTGGTTTAAATTTTCAACCTACATGGTTACATTAATACTAACTTGTCATCCAGAACCCTGTTAGAAGAACGGAATCGCTGGCTGCGCTTGACACTGGGACTGGCTCCCACCTTGACAGCAGATGACACGCTTTTTGTGTCAATATGGAATGTCTGTGGCTTCTCAACAAAACACCAGCCATTGTGAACTCCAATCTACAGAAGAAGGAAGGTACAATCTAAAGAAACATAATTAAAACTGCATTATAAAAAATGATACACAAACTTACAAAGCAAGATTCATGAGTAAATCAAAAGTGAAAGCATACTTGTAACTGACTAGAATTACTGTATATACATACTTATAAGTCCAACTTCAAACTTCACACACCCATCTCTGCCATTGCATAATGCACTGACAGATCTTGGTCAATGCAGTTTGTTGGGAATACAGTAAATAACATAGACAGTGACCTACCTGTACCAATGCAACTGCAGATCAGGGTATATGTTGTTGGCAGTTTGACTCCATATATATGAGAGTTTCTCACAAACAAAATTTTAAAAACCCTCTTTATACTAGACTTGAGCTGCATTTTTTTTCTCTGCAGATAGACTACATTTAAGATGATCATACAAATAATGTTTCTCTAAAATTTAATAACTGAGACCACAAAACAGTAAAGCCAGTTATTAAACTATTTGAGGCAATTCCATTTCAAATTATATTCAAGCAATTACTACTTTTCTGAATATGATGATATAATGGAAGAACAGAAAAATGATATGGTTTTAGATAAAAACATTTAAGATTTGTATAGTACTGCCAGCAAAGATCTTATCTTTTAAAAATGTGGCCCTTCCCCATATAGTTGATTTTTTTGTTGTTGTTCTGGGGCTTATCGCCATTTTTCAGCACATGATAGGCTATACATGGTGGCCAGTAGTATTGGCGAAGACAGAAACCTGGAAATTCGCTGAAAAAAATCACCTACTCATGAGATGCTACTGGCAAGCTTTGTCACATATCTACATTCGCTGAATCTTAGACTCGAACCCACTTAGAAAGAGGTGAAATGGCAGTGATTCATAATGGAGAGCGCTTTAGACCACTTGGCCACTCAGTGACCCCTCCTCCCACATAGTTGAAATGGATACAGAATCTACTCAGGGTTCATATGTAAATGGACTTCCACAACAGTCTTTATAACTCAGTAATTAACAACATTTACTCATTGACTAATAATCAAGTGACTGACAAAGTAAGTAACTAACTAACTGGGCAGGCCTACTGGGAAAATGAATTTCACTATTAAAAACTCTTGGATATAACAAATTACATATAAAGACCTCATGTTATCATAACAGAAATAAAATGTTATAATCTTTTCTGAAGTGTTCCATACAATAAATTAACTATAATGCAAACAGAACCCCAGATAAGTCGAGTCCACTGCAAACAACATACACCCTGACTTCCCATCACATGTTTGCTGATCAGGGTCTATGCTCTTTTATACATTGATTGTACCCTACCAAACTGCAGAGATTTAGATCTGCCAGTACATTATATGATGATAGATATGGGTCTTTGTGGCTTGCAGTTGAATTTGACTTATAAGTACATATAGTAAAACATGAAAAAATTAATAAAATCACAATCTCAGAAAAGGACAATGACGGGCCGGGCCATACTGCCAACATCATGCCATCAGGCACACAATGATATAATCATTCATATACTCTTATAACTCCAAAATCCATAGACACTTATATTGCTGTATCATATTGCTAACCATTAGAATGAACAACATGAACCCTGATGTGCCAGCACATAATGTGATGACGAGTCAGGATTTATGCTTTTTAAAGCTGGGCTCTACTTAAGTGAGTATTTAATTAAATCAATTTAGAAAATGGTTCTATTTTAATTTATTTCTCAACCAGTGGCTAAATACCTACAAACCCAAAATTGTTACTGAAAGGAAGTTAGAGAAAAAGGATTAGTAAATGCTGGAACAGAGACTACAACAGTGGAATCACTGTATGTATTGCTACATTCTGTGATATCGCAACCCTGCATGACATTTTTGATAGTCAACCAGCAAAACTGATTGTTTCATGTAGAACTGCTAGGTAATATAGTCTAGCACTATTGACATAGTACAAAAGTCAAATGGATACCAGATCTTTTAGTCTGGGTTTTTGAATATATGAAGTATACTAATATACAATGTTACAATACAGATCTTGACAGAACAAAAGATTGATATTGAAATAATTTTACTTATAACAGCAAATGGCTACAAAATAATTAGAAAATGATTTACTTACTGTACTGGGTGATTGACTATCTAATGTACTAAATTGACCATATAAATATTATACTTACCCATATATCAAATTCATTATCTACCAACAATATTTCATTAATTTTTTGTACTCTCTATTTTTTCATACCCAATCCAGTTATCAAAATAATAATTATTTAAATGTATCATAATTTTTAGTATATATCACTTTGTATCATTTGAAACAAATCATTTAAATTATCATACATAAAATTTCCACTAAGATGAAAGTTTGCAAAATAGATCGAAAATACCATATTCAGATGATTTTTTTAAAAAAATTAATCAGAGGTCTCGCTAGAATTTTAAAACTAGGAGTCCAGGACTCTCAATTTGATAAAAATATGAATCCCGCCAGCAAAAGTTGCAGTCCTCTCCCAAAAAAACAATGAAAATTAGAAGAACTATTTGCTGCCATTGATTTTAATTTCTACATTCTTTATAATAATGACATAGCTTTTGTTTGTCCATCAGACTGAGACTAAATCCAAGGAAGGTCTTATTTCTAAGCACTAAGCTAGGCATCACACACTTTACTCTCCCATCCAAACTATCAGTTCTAGCAACATCAACACTCTTCTGAATCTCAAGACAATCCTTCTCAGTTTGCCAGTTTGCCGTTTAACTCAACATGTCTTGATTCTGAGGTCACATGCACTGCCTAATCTGCTAGTTTTGTATTGACGTACTCTAATAAATGACCACCTGTACACCTCCAAGTCTTTCTGCCTCTGAACTCAATCACTGTAAATATCAGTACTTTTCCCAACCAGCAGCCAGTCAAAGCCTTTGAACTTGCTACCCAGCCATTGCATCATATTCTTTTATTGTACTCTAATCAGGACGTCTTTCTGCCACTGAATTATGTCATTATAAATACCAGCACATTAATTAGTTCTACTTATTAAGTCCATCGCCATAATAAAACACCACGTGCATTTTAAAACTTTAAGCCCTTTGATGTTGTATTGTCCAACAAAAATTACATTGCAGTTCATGCTAAAGTGAAGAACACAGACAATTGGTCAACTAGTCTTATTGTTTCATTAGTCATACAAACATAAGAATATAAATATTTGTTTCCTTAATGAAACACAAACCCAGTTATCTGATATATTCGTGTAACCAAGGCATCTAATAATGAAAAAGAAATAAACAACCACCAGTAAAGAAATAGTCACCAATTATAAGTGTGTAGAAAGCCCCTTGCTCAGCTTACTCATAAAGGGCAACTGTTTTGTTAACTGAGAATCTATTGGCATTCATCATATTGCCCTTCTTTGTCTTTTGTACTGGCGAGAAAATATAATGATTGATGTTTTATTTTTATTGTTGTCATTACAATTTATACCGATATACAACATCATTAATAGGCACTCTTTATCATGTCAGTATGTAACCAAGAAACATGTGCAGTTGAAAATGAGTTCTGTAGCCATTTGAGTTTATTTATGCAGCAAAAATAATATCTCAGTAGAGGATGAAGTGAAGACCACATTCCACTGGGCAATTAATCTTGTTGAGGTGATATATTAATGCAGTAAAAACTATAAAAACCCAGTTAGTTTTAATCATAAATAGGTAATATAGTAATATAGGTGAAGACTTGAAGAAAAAGGTCATGATAATCAGCAGCTTCAAAGTTATTGGCCTTTCAAATGCAATAAATCGTAGAGAGGACCAATGCATAAGGAGTGACAATGAAGCTCCGTTGGAAAGTCTTTCAAGTGACGAAGAATATGAATGGTTTGAGGGTTTTGAGCTGGAAGACTTGTAAAACTTTTGAACATTTGAAATTTTTCATTGTATAATGTTTTGCATTTGTTCTGTGCATTCGTCCAGCATTTGATCACAAATTGTATCCTTGAAAATAACGTTATTTATAACATAAAACTATTTTTTATACACGTTGCTTTATTGTTACCTACTTCTCTTTCTCTTAAAATTCATTTGTCATTTTTTTTTAATGACTTTAGCACATTTATCAGTAGATAATTATTGTTCTTAAGCTAATGGGATTGTCTTACACCTTTTCAACACCCCATGGGTAGCCTCATTTCCCTACACAGAGCCTCCTTAATTTGATCTGTAGAGCTGAATCAGGTCTTCAATCCAGTATTTACTGGTACAGGAAAAGATAAAGCTAAAGGTCAAGGAGTATTTAATTAGCATGTATATTATGTCTGCATAGCCATGTGGTCAACTGACAATGGATCCCATAATTACCGGTACAACAAAACCAATTTATTTATTCAGATTTTAATTGCCAGTGGAATATAATAGTGCCTTTGTAGTGTTTACATAAGGAATAACACATCTCACACATACACACAACAACAACAACACATAACAACAATCAGATTTATAAGTTGAGAGCAGAATGAGACAGAATTTGTACATTTATTTTGTATGTTAGGTTGTCGAGTGTTGTGTGCTCCGTCAACCTTGTTCGGGTATGATCCCTTTTTTTTTCGTACACGGTCATTACCACAAAATGATAATTATTTTTTTTACAACAATTCCACACACCCATTTACTGATCAAGCAATCAATTAATCAACTGTATTTGGTAAAAGAGTAAAGAATAAAATATCACAAATTCCTTACAAGCAACCTCCTCTCTACTATAGCTACAGCAGTCCCATCAGAGGCACGATTCTGCATGTTGAGTCGATCTTCATGCATCAGCTCACTAAACTCCTCCTCAAACTTCTGAATGTTTGGATTCAACTGAATCTTCACTCCATTAATCTGACACAACTTACTTGGGAGAAGCTTGGGTTTCTTCAAGTGGTCTTTACCTAATGACAAAAATAAGTGCTAGCCTGATCAAATACTGCAATTTGGGAATGTATTAATGAAAGTCCAAAAGATTATACATTTTCTGAGTCATCTCTGTGTCTATTCCATTTAAAGAAACAAGATTTAACTGATTGTTTGTTATTTGCTTTGAACAAAATATAATATTATCATATATAGTTCTCTTAAACTGAAAAACCAATTGTCATCAATTACACAAAGTATCTTTATCTAATCTAAGCAATACACATTTTCAATGATCAATTAAACTAAGCATCTTCATCTATGCTAAACAATACAGTAGTCCTTCCTTTTATACGGCCCCCTCTTCTGCACCGGGAAGTGGCCTTATAAGACGGGTGGCCTTTCCTGAGAGTAACTAAAAATTTTTTATGTAATGTACATAGTAAGAGAGCTTCATTTCCTTAAAGCATTTAATATCTTCGTTTAAAAGCAACATTAATTATTGAACGTTTCTTGTTGTTATAATAGTTGACTTATTTCAACTGAATATGTATTAATAGTTCTTTTTCTTGGCATAATCGTGATATGCAAGCAGGTGTTGCTGTCAATCTTACAAAGGGTAGCCATTAAAGCTATCAAACCAATTTCTCAGCTGTTACTACTATTATATAATAAGTGTAATCTTAACAGTTATCAGTGGCTAAACCAGACATCTTATGATAACACACAGTAAGGATAATCTGATTATGTGTACTTATTTTTTTGTATGGATTAAAATTTGAGTCTTTCTCAGCTTTATGGAATAAATCTGGCTTCTCATGAGGTGTAAATGATATAATATTAACCTTAGTGGAACATGTACTTTAGTCAACACTTATTTCAAGAATGAAAACCTGACATCGGGAAACAGAAATCGGATTAACACACGCTATGAATAAAATTGGTTCTGGATACATATTACAAAAAAATGCAGCTGCTTGTAAGGGGTACATTTTATATTTTTGCACAAATATGCTGGTCGTGTTAACTGGGTGGCCTTTCATGAGAGGTAATTTTGAACACAAATTTGTCAGTGCCTTCGGATTCTGGCCATAATGAGTAGGTGGCCACTGGTGGGGGGGGCGTTCAAGTGGAGGGCTACAGTAGACAATTACACTAAGTATCTTCATCTAATCTAAGCTGTACACATTTTCAATGATCAATTAAACTAAGCATCTTCATCTAAGCTAAACAATACACATATTTAATTATCAATTACACTAAGTATCTTCATCTAAGCTAAGCAATGCACATTTTCAATGATCAATTAAACTAAGCATCTTAATCTACGCTGAACAATATACATTTTAATTGATCAATTTCAGTATGGTGACCAGAGCTGCCAACCAATTAGTTTATTTTGAATAGTGAATTTTGAATACAATAGTGAAAAATTATATATGAAAATCTCAAATACATTGATAACAAGTACAAATTTATTTGCAGTCAAGTTTACTGATATACACTATCTTCATTCTATTTGTCATGACATGATGCTGAGGCAGACTTGAACTTCCTCAATCAGGCCATGGTAAATTTAGTTTTTCAAAACAGTTCAGGCTTCTTGCCCTCTGTTCAGTCTTAGTGATTAAAATTGTTGAAAATTTTCAGCACTAAAAGGCAATTCATCTTATTTTTCCTTACAAGAGGAAATACTCTTTCACTGTCAATGTTGCTGACCTGAGCTGAGAAAGACAGGTTTATGTTCAACAAGAAAACACATAAACAATGCTTCCATATTAGTAGCTTGCAAAACTTAAAGTACTCCAAAGCGGAAATCTGCCAGGTGCTCTTCATTTTTCCAATAAATGAGTATGAGCCTCTGTGCAAATTGCCAATTCTAAAATTTGCAACATACTACTGTACAAAAAGCAAAATGTAGATCGATGTTTGATGGCTGAAAGCAAGGCCAATTTTTGGTGCACTAAAATCTATTTTTCACTTTTTGTGGAATACATCTTTTTCCATGGAGGTGAAAAAATTTTAACTGTTATGTAGCCTAATTATGAAACAGCATTTATCCATAAGATGAAACATCTTCACTAGGCAAGGTTCTGATAATCCTATCTACACCCTGGCTGATCATACAGCTATATTACTGCTTTGTCCTAATGACATCTATTGGATTTCATGTGTTGCCTCCCTTAGTATGTAATTCCAACATACATCAGCCAAAAATGGTAGTGGCAATTGACCTAACATGGATGATTTATAAGTTTAACATCGAAAGTATGACTGTCTTAGAGTGAAGCCATTACAGGTCTATTTGGGTGAAAGGTATTTGTGAAAACATAGACCGGCACTGAAACAGTGCTTATTGTAAGTTCATTCAAGCTATGTACTCCCCTTGTCTTGATTAAATATGATGTAGTTGTTGTGAGGCTTAACACCATTTTTCAGCACACGATAGGCTATACATAGCGGCCAGTATTAATGGTGGAGGAAGAAACCGGGAAATCACCGGATAGAACCACAAACCCATGAGAAGCTACTGGCAAGCTTTCTCACATATCCACATTCACCAAATCTTAGACTCGAACCCAGGCAGACAGAGGTGAGAAGGCAGTGATCCCTAATGGAGAGCTTTAGACCACTCGGCCACTCAGGGCCCCAATCACATATGAAACAGTGTTCAAATCGGAACAACTTAATTTTGACTGGATGCATTGGTTTACTGCCGCATCAAATGCAATTCACAGACTTGAAGCACAGAAATATTTGCTCAGTATGCCAAGGTGTTGACAGAGTTATTTGAATCTTGGCTAGCGAAGATGAAAACTATCAAATGAATTTGATTAGTGGTATTGGTACATGCATAGCCAAATATGAACTCAAGCAAATTTAGATAATGCTAATCTCTCAATATCTCAAAAATCCCTACAATCAAAAAAGTGTTTGTTTAACAAAGTTACAGTTGCTACAAATATGTACATGTGCCATTAAAAAAAAAATCAGTTGGGCAATGGGTTTTTTTTGTTTGAACAAGTATTTTAAAACTTCTGTTCTAAATATAGATTATATCCTTTACAATGCTTGATACAAGGCAAACTGTAACAACTGAATATATTCTAATAACATATAGGACTGTTATGGATATTGGTGACCACTGCTGCTATTCTGACTAACACTTAATGGATAAAATTTATTTCATTCATGATTTAAGCCAATTGAGGATTCTGGAATTCATTATTTTTTGCATGTGGTGTGAATCAGTGAATTGCTATTGAGACCAAAATCATGAGGGTTGGTGGGTCTGAGTGACCATGGCAGTTTTTTTTATGTCAGATAAGGATAACTTGTTTTTAATAGTTGATCTGAAAGCAGGAAGTAAATCCACAACCTTCTGGTCACAAGTCCTATGCTTTACAACTGAGCCACTAGAGTAGTAATAACAAGATTTTCAAGACAGCCACCATGGCAACCATATTTAGACATCAGACTGGTACCAAAACATCTACACATCAAAATAACTGTTTTATTAAAATTCTTGTCAATATGACCACTCATTCAGGTGGCGCTCTACAGTTTCATATTTAGCATAGGGTTAGAATTTTAAAGAAAAAAATTTCCTTGAGTTTCCTCACTAGTTATACTGGCTATTTAAAAAAGACTTTGTATATCTTAGGTATTGTTTAAAAAATCTTTAATTCTCTTTATTTTGGTATATGATTGTTGGGTGTAATACATGTTAGAGAGTATACAGCTTGAACTTACTCCAAATGTGCATCTTTCAAAAAAAGGTTAGCTCCACTTGCTCATTTTCACTTCCTGAACTTCAGAGGTAAATTGTAAAAAAAATAGAGCTAACTTTTTTTTACATTTTATATATTTGGTAATTTATTCCTTTTGCACTTTCAGAAGCTGGTATTGTCTAGTCTGGCAAAATTCATTTTCCCTATTTTAATAGCTGCCAAGGATAGTGTACTTTAAACAAATTCAGGTTTATTTTTGGAGCACAATGAAGCAGTCATTTTAGTTAGCAGTATGCTAAGATCATTTACTATTTCCAAAAGTACAATATCCAAAAAAAATATGTCAGCCACATTACATGAACATAGCATATAAGTATGCCAACATTCTTCCCACCATGCATGTTTTAAATGCAAACAACTTCACCTTACATACATCACACTCTCAAAAGTACATAAAAACTGGTAAGCGCCACCATAAAGAGTATATAGGTATTATTAATGTATGATTTAGTTTTGATTGTATAGCTGAAATATTTAAGTCACAAGTATCAAAATAGTCCTTTTGAATTGTCCTAAATTTCACCTCTCAGAAGAGCATTTATTAGCGTCAGTCTCAAACAGGTACAGCCTTCCCTCCTTATGATAAAAAGTGACTTATTTTAAAAATTGTGCATTGCATTTTGTCAACATAACAACCAGTGTTATGCTGAAAGACAGGAACATGAAATTTGCCATATTTATTCCTGAAATGTCGACAATAAATTTTACAGTTTGAAAAAAGATGGAACAGGTGAGGTTTATAAAGTTCAAAGGTTAAATAAAATATTAGCTTATTCTTTAATATGGAAGAAAACAAATTTGCTTTGTGTGCGATTTGTGTGATTTAGATTTTTAACGTAGCTTCAACAATTTTTCAGTCATATCTCTATGATGACTGCTGTGTGACGGTTTATAGTAATGTCTAGCACTGAGGCATCATGCCGCAGACATGTGGCA
>JAEAOA010000065.1:257500-325000 GCA_016746295.1 Potamilus streckersoni | reverse complement strand
CTCTATCCATAAGTCAGTATTACACACCTTGACTGAACTATTTTGGGCATTTATAAACTCACCATATCTTTGTCTCATGATAATAAGACCAACCTATCATCTTGACAAATTGATTAAGCTAGTCCAAGGGCATGCAACCTTTGGCACACATGGCACCACAAAATGACATTTTGTGTGGAACGTGAAGGACAGTCAAAAATCTCTATTTTAACAGTGTTACTTTTACTGGTGGCAAAGGAAATTCATTTTATAATTAATCTGGAAAAAAGTGGCACACTATGTAAAATACATTGATGGCCCATGGGCTAGACCCTTGCTCTTGTCATGGGATAAATACTATACAATATTTGGGATTCAAGGAGAGATAACTGCTCTTGTTCTATCAGTAATTATGACCCCTTTTTGAAATCGACATGATGCTGCTACATCTCACCATAAAATCCTGATTCCTGTTTTCAATAATATCTGAATTTTCATTTTTTTAAAAAAGACTTTTTCATCAAGTATACTTTGCTCTTCAATTCTACTCACTTTCTACTGGTTCATCCAGGAAGTATAAAGCCCTTGGTGTGCCATAATAAAGCTGAACTCTGAAAGAATATTTGAACAAATATTTTAAATAACAGTTTCAGTTTTTATCTTAAGTACAATTCTTACTGTGACAACAACATAAAATGTTCAGAAACAAGGATTATCATTTCGTGTCAAAGATATATTTTATTGTACATGCCATACTGAAACAAATTTTGGATTCAAGAAACTCTAACCTGGAATTTGGATTGATAAAATTCATTTGAGAGGAAACTTCAACTTTAACACAACACATGAACAAGTTTTATCTATATTCATTTGAAAAATTTTGGTGCCTATAAATAATATGCTAAATTCCTAAAAGTTCATTATAATACTAGGAGAAAAAGTTAGATTCATAAAATGTTTATTACAAAAATCTGTGGAGGCCCATATGGCTGAGTGGTCTAAAGCAGTCAACATTATGGATCACTGCCATCTCACCTGTACCTGTGGGATCAAGTCTCAGGCTCAGCCAATATGGGTATGTGAGAAAGCTTGCTGGTAGCTTCTTGTGGGTCAGTGGTTCTTACCAGGGTCATGTGCTCAAAAATGTTGCCTAATATGGTATCTATCAGCAGTCAGTCTGACCTGACAAATTTTTTTTGCAAATAGAGTACACTGAATAACAAGACAAAGTCATATAAACCTACCGCTGAAGTGGCAATTTTACTCCTCGTGATGTGTCAGGCAGCTCCTCATCTTTAAACATTCGAATTATTCCCCAGCCAGATGCCACCTTCTGCATATGTCCATTTGGTAATGTTCCTGTAGTCACCAGCTCCACAACTGCTACAACAGTTGAGCTATGTATTAAGGTATGGAAGTAGATGCTCTAAAAACCCAGAAAGAAATGCATGATAAAAGTCAGTATAAAAGCATTCAAATTTCAATAACAAATTTTATCATCAAAACTTAAACAATTTACTGGTTAGAAATTGTAATGGCACAAAATTTGATAGAATAATATCTGTAGTATAACTTCACAGTGTGTTCTGTCATGGTCAGTGTGACACGTAAACATTAAGATCTACATATGGGCTAGCCTGCCAATAAACTTAGTAGCTATTTACAATTAACTTGGTAGATAGTCACAATTAACATATATTTGGGACATGAATTGAATTTTAATTAGGAAACACTCAGTTAATATCTAGGAACAGAGTTCCAACATTAACACAAGGTCATAGCAGTAAAAAGACTCAATTTGAGACAAATCAGGGAAGTGGGAGGGATTGGAAACAAATATATAAAATTATATTTTGCAGAATAGTTGTTAAAAAAGGCAGAAGAGAGGATTGTTCTAACTTCAACAGGAGTGATAATGATTTTTTGGAGAGTAAAGAAGTAATCCTGACTGGCTAAACTAAATGAGGGGGTCTAAGATAGAATTCATGGTTTCAAATAAGTTCTGTGTTTCAGATTGATAGAACTAACTTTCTGTGGGAAGCTAAGAAGTTGACTTCAATGAAAAATATAGCAAGTGTTTTTCTCATTAAAAAAATAATCTAAAGGATATGCAAGAGAAGCAATGGATATGAAAAAGAGATTCTATTGCACGGTAAGAGCAACTCTCAAACAAAGCAAAAGGTTTGTCTTAATTGCATGCTATGTAATTATTGTTGAATTTATTCATTTTAAATTTATACTTCACCTTTTAGATGACTTCAGAAATAATTGTGCATATTATATGATTCATGTGTTGTAAGAATATCAAACAATATTTCAATATCTAAATGAGTTCAGATTTAGTTGTTTTGTATGTAATAGTAATCATGTAAAGTAAGATTTCAATCATTTCTTCTGATATACAATTGTTTGAAATTAAGTTATCTATCTTAAATGATTTTGTATCATTTTTGCTGACAATTGATTTTTCTCCAGCTGGGAATCAGTGCTAATGAATCACTAATTTGCAAAGAAACACAGTTAGAACAAGAACTGAAGTCCATTAGCTCAGTGGGGAACTCTCTTGAGCTGAGAATCAAGTAAAGTGTGCTGACCTGCCTAGTTCAGCTAGTAAATTAACAGCCACAGTTGGGTGTGATGGTTTATCTAAAGTATAACTATGTTATAGCAGTTGGAATGCAGTAGCTGTTAATAAGACAACGATTTATGATAAAAGGATAGTGAGTGTTTATAAGGTGTGAAATGACCATAACACGTTCTTTTGAGTTTGATAGACAATATCTAATGCAAGAAAATGGGAATATTTGTTGGTCCTAGGAGAAGGACAAACGTGACAAATATTTAAATATTTAGGTTGTGTACTAAACTTTTATTCTAATAAAGAGAGAGAGAGAGAGACAGACAGACAGACAGTGAGAGACAGAGACACAGAGAGAGAGAGACAGAGAGAGAGAGAGAGAAAGAAAGAGAGAGAGAGAGAGAGAGAGAGAGAGAGAGAGAGAGAGAGAGAGAGAGAGAGAGAGAGAGAGAGAGAGAGAGAGAGAGAGAGAGAGCAATAAGGAAACATCAACCTATCACCAGCAGTGATTTGGGAATGACTAATACCAGGTGACGCTTTCATGCAAACAATCTGGGTTTAATCAGTCACTCAATCATATGAAATAAATTTCTATTAGCATAACAAATGGCAAATTGAATTTCATGTAATTTTTTAACTCTATTTCTTAGAGAAATTAAATCATTCATACGTCAAGTTTGATTTCATTTTGTTTATGCAACTGATTAAATTATAATTTACATGTGGGGGAACATGTTATTCTATTCCATATCTCTGCTCAGATCTGTTATTTAATCCATTCATTTTATATTTTATGTTATTAATTACTTGATCAGGGCAATAACAAAGTGATTAATCATATCCTAGGTAATGATAACCAAAAATGCTAAGAGGTGGGGAGATCACTCATCTTCACCACCTCCATGGCAAAAATCTTGGGAACCAATCAATGATCTAAGTAAATGAAGAAACGAAATCATCTTACAAATTCATAACAGTGCTTTTACATCTAAACAACAGTTCTAAAGATATGGCCATTATAAAACTCACCAATTTGTGAACACGTTCAAACTAAAATGTTCATTCAAAGTAATGAGAAAACTAATTTAAATACATGAGTTTTCAATACATATGATTCATTCACCTGAATATATATTGAGTGTGAATCAATACAAGGAATTAAATGTTCATACAAGTTTAGAAGTGAGACAGGCCCAGAACTTATTGCTGGTAAGTATTTTTATCAATAAATTGTTGTACATGCTTAAAACTATTTAGATGTTTCACCATTTTACTCTGATGTGGGATAAAATTCTGGAACTTTTAGAATTTTGTTAACTTGACTCTTCAACAGAATAAATGATTTTATTAGTTTGATACTTTTTTACATGTCATATCTGTATCCATTTTAGGATGGCATGAGCTTTAAAGTTTTGTACCAAGGAATATGCTACTCTGGCATCAAATGGGGGGGGGCCTTATTACAGTCACACTGTTCCAGAGTCACAGTGCTACTTTTACTTTGTTTGGGCCATTGCCAAGTTTTCATTCATTCAAAAACTTTGCTTCTGAACCCAAATTTGTGTCAGTACTTAAATGTACTTGATTATAATGCCCATATACTCTATACTTGCTTCCTACAGTGCATGTATGGAGAATCAGCTGATGTTTGTTTTCATAGCATCTTCTGGATTGGACTTGCTGAGTTTCCATTATCATTGTCCCTATATATCTCATATCAGCCCCTTGCGGATCCACATACAGGTGTCAGACACTCTTCACAACCCTACAAACTCCCACATGACTCTTGTTTTAAGGTAGCCTTTAAAACAATTCAGAGCCAGGCTGATGCAGTGTACTGTGACAGGATTTGCCCCCATTATGCCAAAAAGACTATTTTATATGCACAATAAAGTGTCTTTTGAACCTGTGTATTGTGTGTTATTTAAATTGTAATTTAATTATAAGATGATTAATTATAGTTTGAATAATACACAGTGCAATCTTCTCTAGCCCCTTTTTGGACCCCTCTTTGTCTTCTAGGGTTTCTCTATCAGATGTGATGTCACTGTAGTCAGCATTATGTTAATAAGCTAGTAACTAAATTTAGATATGCTGTCATGTTGAACCAATCAGATGACTTGAGTTTGGAGCAAATAAAGCAGTGTCAGTTGTCTGAGGCATTCATACAGCAGCTGGGATGCGTGTAGAGAGGTGTGCTTTTCAGTGTGAATTGCCAATGCCAAATCTAACTTTCAAATAAAAAAATACAGCAGAAAGAACCACCTGCCTTCCCACCTTCCGTCATGTCATTTATTTGGGGCATTTCTTGCATAGCATACTGTTCCAGTTCTGTACTTGGGTGCATTGCCCAACTTTGAGCATTCATGACTTGGCTTTTGAATAAGGTTTTCAGCACTTTCAAAATTTCAGCATTGCCAAGTTTTCATGCATTCAGAAAACTTTGCTTTTGACCTGAATTTGTGTCAGTTCTTAAATGTACTTGATTATTATGCCCATATACTTCATACCTGCTCCTATTGTGAATGTATGGAGTATCAGCTGATGTTTGTTTTCATAGCATTGTCAGGATCAGACTTGTTGAGTTTCAGTTATCATTGTCCCCATATATCTAGTATCATCCCCTTGCAGCTCCACATACAGGTGTCAGACACTCTTCACCACCCTACAAACTCTCACATGACTCTTGTCCTGAGGTAGCCTTTAGAACAATTCAGAGCTGGGCTGGTGCAGTGTGCTGTGACAGAATTTGCCCCCATTATGCCAAAATGATTATTTTATATGTACAATAAAGTGTCTATTGAACCTTTGTATTATGTGTTATTTAAACTACTCTGACTCATGTTTATGATATATGCTATAAAATAAACAAAATCTTATATACTTGTGCCTTTATTTAAATGTGACATTTCATTTTATTTTTAAGAATATGACATTTTTAAAAATTAATTAAAAAATGAGTAGCTAGTTTTGCAAATAACATAAATTATTCTTGACAATAAGTTTTAAAATTTTAAATAAAATAAGCAGTAATGTAAGAGTTGTTTTTGGGAGGCCTGTTCAACCTATGGCCCATATGGCTGGATTTATCATGCTACATTTACATGATATGCTGTGGCTCAAAATTCATTATCTGGACTGCACTCTGGAGGAAGTTACAAATATCTGGCTTTGGGTAGATAACATACCCATCAACAATAAATTACTTGCTAGTCTTATATTGCATCTTGTTTTATAGCAAAAAGACACTACATTAATCTGTAGCCTTTGAGTCTTGCATGATGCATGGTCCATCCATTTTCAAACATGATGCTATACATGCACTTACAGCCTGTATATAATGCTTATGTTTATACCATATCACAAGGTCACACTGCACTTTTGTAATATCATAAATATAAAATGTCTTCATATGTAACCAACTGTATGTCATTATTTATTTAAATTAAACAATAACAATATCATAAATATAAAATAGGTTAATATGATACCAAGTGTATGTAATTAGTTATTTTAATTACACAATGACAATATAATAAATATAAAATGGGTTAACATGATACCAAGTTTTTGCAATTATTTCCTGAAAATAAACAATACCAATACAGTATATAAAATCCATGACTAAATTCACCATACTGTTCTTAAGCCCTAATTCAAACAAATGTTTACAATGTTAAACCTCAAATTTCTTAGATCAACATTATAAACCAAATAACATTATGGTGTAAATTATACTAAGATATTTTACCAGTTTATTTAAAGTCTTAAATACATAAATAGCATGGAAAAGCAACATAAAAAGATATGGAAATGATTATTGAGATACATGTCATGCAATGAATAGTCATAAATCAATTCATAGTTGTATCGTTCAAAGCATCTCATCACTTAAAATACACACAAATAATATCTTTAAGAGTTCATTCACTTTAAAGACATCCTTAACATCCTAGAGGATTGAAGAAAAAACTCAGTCTGTACCTCATTGTACTTAATGTAGGGTTTCTGCTGGCCCCCCACTCCTTGAAGATCTACAGGGGGCCCTACCCACTGTCGGCCAAAAAACTGGTGGTACCCAATGTCAAACAGACTGACTTGCAAGTGGAATTCCATCTTTGCAGCTCCATCAATCTGAAACACAGAAAATAGTAACAACTTAATTTTCACAAATCAATAGATTAAAACAAATTGGTGTGGACCCATTAAGGAAATGATATAGACCCATCTGGAAATTGTGAACCCATTAGGAAATTCATGTTAATCAATTAGGGAACTGATGTGTTTCCATCAGGGAATTGATGTAGCCCCATTAGGAAATTGATATCAGAAGCATCTGATGATGACTGCATAACAAAACTACTTGCTTTAAAAGTTTATGTATTTAAAAGCAGTGGTTAATTTAAGTAGGGACACAGACCTAACTGGGAGAGGCCTCACACACACATATACACACATATGCATACAGATAAACAAACATGGTACTGTATCAACCACAGAAACTGCATGAGGAAGATTAATATTTGACTTTATTTATATACCATGTAGTTATGTTTAAGAACAAATATATAGTAACAAAACTTATGATGTCTGTAAAAAGGTCAAGAAAATTTTTCATCATATATTTTAATGTGATTTGGTGCTACAATGCAATGTGACATCTTTAAGTTAAACAAAAAGTAACACACATAGTACTCCCAGTTTCATAATACAAACTCATGAAAATGTGATGACAGATCAGAATCTATGTTGTTTACAGTTGGACTCGACTTACAAATGATTATTATAATTATACATCATTGACTTTTACAAAAAGCCACAATGGCAACTGACTGCTATATTTATATCTTCCATAACCTTACCTGTCTGTGTAGGAGCTGTTGCGGTGCCATAAAATTTTCAATGCTGCTGATCAAAATACAAAATGGTGCTGCTGATGATTTGTCACCAGGAAACAAATTCCTTTCTCTAGGATAAAGGTTAAATGTCCTACAATATTTTGGTCTAAATTCTCTTGTTCCTTTCAAACCCACTAATTTACAAGGATCATGTTTAATAAATTCCTTAAATCGTACAGTCTTACAGCTCTTACGGTACAGAGGGGGGTGAGGGTTCTTTGTAAGATCCTTGATGGAGCTGTCTATACTGAACATTATGAATGACAATCCAAACAATTACTACAATATACAACTAAGGTCCTATATTCCAGGACCCTAAAGTAATGGGATTAAGTCCTTAATACTGATATACAACTGTGGTCCTATATTCCAGGACCTTAAAGTAATGGAATTAAATTCTAATATAAATGCAACTATAAATGTGGAATATCTCCAGAACTAAATTTGTATCTATAAGCACACTGTCTATGATTAACAACAAGATGATTCTTCTTAATGCCACATTAATAAAAAAATTAATCTTTCTTCAAGATAGTTTTCCAATCATTATTCCTCTGATCTAAGAAATAAATGTTATAAATGGTCATTGCATAGTTTTAGTCCAAAAAGATGTCTGAGGAGTCATAGATAAGTAATCTCACTTCACATTACATCTTTCAGTTCTCCCCCAGTCTCTTCATGCACAGATTCCTTTAACAGAATAAATTACTCCACATAAATCTCTTGTTTTTATCTTCTCCCTCCCAATTCAGTAATTTCTCTTCATATCATTTCCTAAGTTATTCAGCCTAATGTTCATTTGAATTCTGTCCTATACACAAATGGAAAAATATATGTTGCAATTTTTTGATGTTCATTCAAATAAAAAATGAACCAGAAATCCTTCAACTGATGTTAAACAGAATTTCATCCAATCTATAAAATCAGCATAAATCTCAGAGGCATTTCATTGTGAAAATGCTCTACTGGCAAAACAAATCAGTTAAAATATGCAACAATACCAAATTATTGCCTATTTTTATGCTGGTTTTCTTACTGTTTAATTACACAGATTTGAATAAAGAAATATGTTCTTTATCTAATTCACTCCATTTTCATCATTCAGTCAAGATGGTTACTTAGTATACATTCCTTTCAAACGACCAGTTGTCAAGACATCTTTTCTCATGTACACCACTAAGCTTTAAATGTCAATGAAGAGAGAGACCTGATCTTTCCCAGATCTATGTGTGTTAATCATGCAGAATAAGTTCCAATCAAAGCATGAAACAAGATTGAAAATCCACTTGGTATGCATGTGCAATGATACACATATTAATAACACACTATTAACAAAATGACTGATGAATACATATCTAATACTAAAATCATTGAATAACAGCAATCTTATATCCAGCTGGATGAATCTAATACTAAAATCATGCAATAAATGCCATCACATATCAATCAACAGCAGCTTTATGCAGCATGATACCAATAGTATACCACTCATACCCACTTCTAAGTTCAACTGTAAATTTCACAGACTCACAGCATAATGCATCAGCAGATCTGGGTCTACTCAATTTGTTAGTAGTTATCAACAGAACAAACAACACAGACCCTGATATTTCAGCATGTTATGTGGCTCCAGATCAGGGTCTATATGTCTTTATCAAGAGTGATATAATGTAGGCATGAAACCTCAAGACTTACAGTATGTATTCTATTATGAACAGTGAATTCCAAATTTGGTATTATGTGTAAATTCTAATCATGTTTCAGGTCCATGCCTTTAGTGATATTCCATGTTCTTGGGCCTGATTACCATTTCAGTATCAGAAAGGTATCTGCATCACAGCTATATCTTTCCAACATAAATTTAATCAATTTTAATTTAAATCACACTGCTGATTGCAATTGTGACTTCAGGTTCCTCTATTACATAAAAAGAAATAAATCCGACTAAACAAATTATCCCTACAGCGTAACCAAGACTACTGCTGACTGAAATGATAATAATCTGGGCTACATTTTATATAGACAATTCCAATGGAGCAAATGAAGCAAAGATATTTGAATCTTATTAACCCTTTCCATGATATAAAAAATGATTCAACCAACTATAATTGGAGGTCAGCATAACTGAATTTTGGACCCAATACAATTAACTCTGCACTGACTGGACTAAACTTAGTGGCAAGAATTACCAAACTTTATTCCATTTTCATTTTTCTGGGACACATTCTCAACATTCTTCCTCAAATCCAGACATTACTTTATTGTCTCTAAACTTTTCAAAGCAAACAAAACCTCACATGAACACCTAATATTGTGTGCATGCCAGGCAACTCTTCCAACACCTAATATTGTGTGCATGCCAGGCAACTCTTCCAACACCTAATATTGTGTGCATGCCAGGCAACTCTTCCAACACCTAATATTGTGTGCATGCCAGGCAACTCTTCCAACACCTAATATTGTGTGCATGCCAGGCAACTCTTCCAACACCTAATATTGTGTGCATACCAGGCAACTCTTCCAACACCTAATATTGTGTATATGCCAGGCAACTCTTCCAACACCTAATATTGTGTGCATGACAGGCAACTCTTCCAACACCTAATATTGTGTGCATGCCAGGCAACTCTTCCAACACCTAATATTGTGTAAAGGATAGGATAAGCCAAGCAACTCTTCCAACACCAAATATTGTGTGCATGAAAGGATAAGCCTGGAAACTCTCCAACAACTAATACAGTGTATTGTGTGAGTGTATTGTGTGAATAAGCAAGGCAACTCTTTCAACACCAAAAATTGTGTGCATGAAAGGATAAGCCAGTCATCTCTTTCAACATCTAATATTGTGTGCATGAAATGTTAACTAGGCAACTCCTCCAACACCTAACATCCTGTGCATAAAAGGATAAGCCAATCAATTCTTTCTGCAATATATATTACATACAGACTGGAAATTTTATAACATATGTGACTGAGACCAGATTGTAGATGTTTACAACTGTCTTAAAATTTTTAATTTTTTTATTCATTTAATAACAAAACATTTATGAAACCATAATAACAACATACACCACTCCCTCGATAACTCGCGCCTGGATAACTTGCAAACCCGCTTATAATGCGGTGTCCGGCATGGCTCACAATTTTTTTCCCCAAAGGAAAATATATTTTAAAATGTGTTAAACATGAAAAAAGTCATTATAAGAAATTGTAAATTGGCAAATTTAACCTTGATACATAGTTCGTTTTATCATCGAAAATGGTGATTACCATATTTTCTGGAGTATAAGTCACTTTTTTTGTTTGTTTTTTTTTTAAAAATGATGTGTGCAACTTATATGCAGGAGCAACTTATACGATAAATACATCTTTTTAACGACTGTGACTGATGCACAGTGATGCTGTGCTTTAGTGAAATGCATCTGCCGGTATACAGGCAAGCCAATGACTGGAAACTTACATACGGTACATGTAAGTATTAGACTATAAGATTATCAAATTAAATAGTCAAATAATATTTAGTCATATATGTGTTAAAATTTGTTATTAATAAATAAAAAATATTGAAATAATGATTGTCATTGCATTTTCTTTATTATTCGGCATGTACATCTTAGAATCTTTTTGTCTCTAAATTCAGTCGTAAATTTCAGCACATTTTCCCACCCAAGCTGCTAGTCAAAGTCCTTTGAACTTGTCGCCCAGCTATTTCGTCATGTTCTTTTGATGTACTCAAAATAAATACAGACTGCAGAACTGTGATTATTTTGTTATTTTAAACAACAAATTATGTCACTGAAAATCATTTCAGAGACCTCTGTTAATGATTCATAATTTACTTTAATAGTAGTTTATAAAGACACTATTTTCTTTGGTTGGTTTCGCAATGGCTTTTTTTAAAAAAAAAACATAGCATGAATATTTCCTCTGATGATTGCTCTAGTTTTAAACTGGATTAGGCCAAGACTGGCTTCATGGAGAGAACTTTAAAGTACTGGTAATTAATTAAAAAAAATAACTGGAAGGCTGGTGAACAGTTTCAATTGTTAGGTGAATTTGCAATGTTTTTGTTAATGTATTAAAATCACTGTAGCGTATAAAGTGCCTTTGCAGTTCGCTTGGGTTGTGGAAATGACCGATATATAAATACATACCGTTCATACAATGGACCATTAATAAAATATAGTTTCACAATAACGTTTGTATGATTTAAAATTGTTATATTAGCATAAGTCAATAAGTTTTGTTTTAAATTAAATTCGTGCCATTTATCATGGCACCAACAACTAGAAAAAATATGATGCAGAATTTAAGTTAAACGTCGTAGCATTTGTGAAAGAAAATAGAAATCATGCAGCAGAAAGAAAATTCAACGTAAGCGAGAAGATTGTGCGTGACTGGCGTAAAAAAGATGAGTTAAGGTCAACAACAAAAAAAAAAAAAACAAGAAGGGAAATCGTAGTGGCAAAGCAAGTTGGCCAGTTCTCCAGGAGAATCTACGAAAATGGATTGTGGAACAGCATGCTGCAGGTCATGGACTTTCAACTATTCAAATATGACTCAAGGCAAAGTCAAAGTCTATTGTAATACTGACTTTTATATAACTCTTAAACAATTGTGTAATATTTCTTACATGAAGTTGGAAATTACCAAGTCGCATGCAATGGCCGGCGGTATCAAGGACGTGATTATAGTAAGTGAGGAGAAGCGAATTATATGCAGGAGCGACTTATAGGCCGGAAAATATGGTATTGCCTGTAAAGATAGAATCCATATTGTGAAATTTGCATTTTTTTCAAAATGTGAAGTGATATTTCTCAAACGTATCACAAACCGCAAGTGTTATAGTGTTCTAATTTATATCGTTTTAAATTTTTATTCCCCTTAAATTCATGCTGGTAATGGTTAAACCTTGTGATTGTTTTTTTTTCCATTTTACTTCTACCGCAATAAAAATCTACACATCGTTCGATCAACATTGTTTTTTCGAAATGTATCGATCTTTTGTATTTGAAAAAAAAAACGTCTACTTTGGATCAAACAATAAAATTAAAATGTATACCATTCACCACAAAAATAAGTGACGTAATACACAACGTGTGAAGTACATGTGCTAAGCAAACGGAAACCAGTAGGAATAATGTTTAGATGATTTCCTCAATATACTATAAGGTTTCCTGAAATTAATGTTACTCTGTGAGGAAAAACTAAACAAAGTACACCGATATGAAAAGATATTTATCCACTGTTAATCTTAGCGCGATTATTAAATTGAGTATTCAACATGCCAAGCCACCCCACCCACCCCTTTTCCCTATGCGTCGATCCCATTGTTATATTTGTTGTTTGTTATAGGTCCCTTGATAACTCGCGCCCTCGCTTATATCGCGGTTGATGTTTTTGGACCCCAATGTCCGCGAGTTATCGAGGGAGTGGTGTACTTGTATTAAAACTGATTTACAATCAGATCTAACATGAATATTATAATAATACAGTCTGGATTTTGTTTTTGCTGGTTTTCACTGCATCCTGAACATATTATTGGCTATTATTTCCCAAAGATATACCAAGATTGCTGAACCATGCTGTCCTGGATAGATATTGAACCCACTACCCAAGGATTACAAGCCTGTCAATACAATCTGAACTTAACTACCATGATATAAGAATTTTTAAAATTCTTCTGTCATGTATATTTAATTTGTATAATTTGTTATTTTTTAATGTTCATTACATACTATTGTAAGATAACATTTTATGTTGAACTTGATCATATCCAGAACTGAGTTCATTTCTGCTAGAACTGAACTGACTTTTTTCTGTGAACAATTAATACATATCTAAATTATTCTCCCTGTGTATGGGTTTAAAATAAGAATTATTAATAGAAGTAAATATGTTTATTTTGGTCTAGGTCTAGGTTTTGGAATTTCCTTACTATATTTTACATAGTTCAGGTTCTAATTTCTAATAATAACTAATATTTTTATTTTGTAAATATCAGAATCATTCTATAAGGTTATTTTACATTAGGTAATAGTTTTTGTCTGAAAAAGCTAATTGTGACCTGAGGTCAAGTAGATAACTATATAATCTTGTAACTGAGAGGTTTTTTTCAGTCATGCTTTTAGGTCTAGCACTTTTAAGTTGTATTATATGTTTTTTGAAATTTGTTTCTTCAACTTACTGAATTCAAGTGATTCTATTTCTCTGGAAATACAAAAGTGCTTTGATAAAATTCCTGGATTCACTGGAATTTATAGTGAGGTTAAACCTGGGATTATATTACTGTGATTCAACATAAGACATTCTAAGTACCACAAAAAGGTCTAAATTATTTGATGACAAAGAACAAAAAAATGTAAAGTGAATCTACATATAGTGGGGTGTACCTGAAATGGCACTTTGTCCAATCTGATAAATCACCTGAACCACAAGGACTGTTATTTCAAAATTTATGAAAGATAACATCATTCATAACATGAGCAATCACATAGATTGAGAGCTTAAGTGATAAAAATAGACAGTGAGAGCCCTTTTTTTATCATTATTATAATTTTGACATTTGATAACCATGTTTCAGTTTCTGTATATTTCAGGTCAAAAATGCTGAAGTGGCAAAAAAAAAGTTTTAAAATTACCACAAAGGCTATTAATTCAATCATCTTATTCTTGCATGTACGTCTAGGTTAAATTACTACAATAATCAGGTAAATATTGTTACATTAATCTGGTATATTACCCAGTTCACCTTCTAAATGTTACTAATAATCAGATAAATGGTAGAGAACACCTAATTAATGCTACTATGGTACATTGGAATATTGTTATAGTACTTTGGTAAATGGTTAAGAATACCTTTCTCAATGTTACTACAGTAATGGTAATCTTTTAAAATGTTATCTACACCTTTCTGAATGTTGCTACAGTAATTTGGTGTGTGTACATACCTGATCTGGATTTTTAGCATAGCTTTAAAAAAATTTCAGTCATATTGCTATGAAGTCTGAAGTGTGCCAGTTTATAGTGGTGTATACCACAAGGTCATCATGCTTTGGACATTTCCTACCCAGTCACATTATCCTGATACCATGCTGACTAGTCCTACCACTAACCACTTAATGCTGAGTATCAAGCAAGGCACAGTTAGTATCATTTTTGTAAATCTCTGATATGACTTGGCCAGGGATCAAACCCATGAACTCCCACATCAGAGCAGTACTTAGGTTACTGATTAATTACACTTTCTTTTAAGTTACTGCAATAAATTGGTAATTGGTTAAGTACAATTTCTGATTATTACTAGATCACTCTGGTAAATGTTTATGTGTACCTTTCTGAATAATACCAGATGTTGAGGCTACAAACAAATGAAAAATGAGATTATTATCTCTTTGTTTCATCTGAGAATGAAACAATCCAAGCAGCCAAAAGTATGGGGAAAAATTAATGCCAAAGAAAAAAAAATGATGAAACAAAAAAAATGAGACTGGCAAAAGAAAAGACATGACAGGACACAGACACAGAAATACAGAATATAAGATTCTGAGCAAAATTCCTGCATATAGAGTTAAAATATGCATGGAACGGATATTAAAAAAAATTAAACCTTTGGATTAAAAGGTTGAGATATCTAAATGAATATTTTAAACATAAAAACAGTGACTGTATTTATAAAAGAACCGGGGAAAAGAGGCGCTATGATGTTTCTTGATCAGGAAAAAGCATTTGATAGAACTGAACACAACCATGTACAAAGTGTATTAGAAAAAAATTTGGGTTTGGAAAAAATTTCCGCAAGTGGACTGAAATCCCCTACAGAAATATAACTGCTAGAGGATAGGTAAATAAAGCTATTACAGAAAAATTTTAAATAGAAAGATCAGTGAAACAGGGCTGTCCACTGTCATTGCTATAATACATAACAGAGATTCTGAGTATAAAAATACAAACAAAAAGAGCAAAGGAATACAAATTCTAAATCTCAAAAAAAAAAAATTAAATGCTCCAACATGCAGATGATTACATGAACTTTATAAAAGAAGCATATGCCTTTAAGCATCTAGAAAAGGAATATGAAACATTTGGAAAAGCTTCAGGGTTAAAAATAAGTCATGAAAAAACAGAAATATTAAAATGGAAACTGGAGAAGAAACCACCCTGCCCCCCCCCACATAATAAAAGAGAGATAAAGGGGATTTATTTGGTAAAAAATAATGAAATAGAAAACTTAAAGAATAAACAGAAAATCTAAAAGAAATTATGCAAATTGGGTGCAAACACCATTATGCATTATGGAGCATTCTCAAGTAGCCAAAACATAACTTTTTTAAACATGAATTTCATTTTAAAATCAACAAATATAGAAAAACAAAAAAAAAACTACAGATTACAGACAAAGATATTATAAAATGCATATGGGGAAATAAACTACATTATATCGAAACAAACTACATTATATTGAAAAAGGAACACTGTATAGAGCAAAAAAGAAGGGTGGCTTAGCTTATATTTACCCAAAGTTGATAAAGCAAAAGTGAATATAATTAATCATTTCAAACAATTAAAAGCAATTCCATATACACCCTGGGAAGCATTATATTTTTTATGGTTTGGTTTTTTAATTAGAAATAGAGAAGATATTTTCAAAAATATTCACTATCAAAAAATGAATTTGCTCCATATAAATTTAAAAATACAGAGATTTACTTTATAAATACTGAGATAGAAAAGAATTATGGAGTATAGACAAAAAAACATGCAATTATATAAGAGAAGATGGAACAAAAAATAAAGGCTGTAAAGTTGAGAGGGAAAATGGGGGGGACATGGGGAAATTACATGTACCTGGAAAAACTAGACAAATATCAAAGCCTTAAAGAGACCTATACTGTTTTATCACTTTGAATGTCTTTTGTATCAAATCAAGCAAGAAAGCCACAAAAAATTTCAAATGCATGTTGATAAAAGCAGAATCTTTTGATATTGCTAATTTGCTATACAGTGGCTGGAAACACAAAATATTGACTACATAAAGATCATGCAGTTGAGAAATCTGAGGGGTTTTGTTCAGCAGCAGAGAAATCAAAGAGTAACACAAAAATTAATGTATTTTTTTTTTCAAAATGTGAAGTGATATTTCTCAGAAGTGTCACAAATTGCAAGTATTATTATGTTCTAATTTACATTGTTTGAAATTTGTAGACCCATTAAATTCATTTTGATAATGATTAACTCTTGTGAATTTCTTTTTTTTTTATTTTACTTCTACAGCAATCAAATCTATCTTTTTATTCTATTGACACCATCTCTTGATCTTTTGTTAAAAAAGGTCTACTTTGGATCAAACAATGAAACCAGAATGTATCCAATTCAACACAAAAATCAGTGACATAGATCACAATGTAAATGTGTTAAGCAAATGGAAACCATATGGAGTAATGTTTTTAATGATTTCCTTAATATATGGTATGCATGTTTTTAGACATTGTTTGTTTTCAGACACCGTTATTTGGTGGGCAAATATAATATCACATAATAATAATATAATAATGCCTTGTAATTTTTTTGACATTGCTCCACTTTAATTTTTTCTACAATTTATGTTTTCAGGAACAGTATAAGATCTTCTGCTTCATTTTGTAAAATCTCAAGTGTGTTTGCTGTTAATTTAATCTGATCAGGAACTTCCACATGGATTAGTTGTCAGTTACACACAAAACCATGTCATGCAGATGTGACAGTTATGGCTTTGATTAGAAACCAGGATCCTTCCTTTATATCATTTAACAATACATCAGAGAATCAGTATGGGCTAGTAAATTCATTGGCATCATGCAACAAAACAAATTCCTTATCCCCAAGGCACTACATACCATGGAGTTAAATATAATTATTTTTCTACAGGTAATAAACCTCTTTTCAGATGATAAATATTGATTGTGGGTTCAATATGTTAGGTACATCCTGTGCTCTTTTAAAGAAATCCAGATGGCTGCCCTTTATTTCACAAATTTTATTTCCACAAAATGTTGTAGTGACAATTATCACCTAGACACCCTGAAATCTCCAACATGCATCAAAACAATCTTAGGGCAGTGGATTGTTTGATTGTTTTGATTGAGTCTTCAGGTTCTACTCATTTTGAAGCTACCCTAGGCTAGGTTGGAAACAAAAAGGAGAGAACCACAACAAATAGATCACCTTTATTTTACAAAAGATACCAACATATTAACTAGCATACTGCAACTTGCTTTTAATTTTTACCATTCCTTGGCATACTTACAACACTCAATACCTATGCCTCATACAAGAAAAAAATAGTGTTTTCTTCTTAAAAGTACAAAAATAATGTGTAATCAGTTTATTCAGGAATCCTGCAAGGCCACACCAACATTGCAAATTGCAATTTTTTTCTTATTGGCAGCAAAATATACCATCTGGTGATTATTTTTTTTTTATTTAAATTTGTATGTACAACCATTGGTTTGGAGTGGAGAAATTGAGAAATTCTGATGCACCATGAAAGGAAGCCACAAAGTTGATATAAAATGCACTGAAATGTATTTATTGTTACATAAACAAATTATTTTTTCACATTGACAAACTATTGGTGCATTGGTTATATCATAATCCCACTTATGTTGACATAACACAAGTACTTTATGTTTCGAGATATCAATTTTGTTTCAAATTTACATTTCTGGTAGAGGAGATCAACTGGACAGAGCATTACCTCATAATATATCTTTCATAGGATTGTTGGCTGCTCACTAGTAAATATATTTACATAGACTGACATTTGGATGTGGATGGTAAAAAAAATTTTGTATTCTTTTCACTCAGAAAAATCCTTCAGGGGAATTTACATTTAAATAAAAGCAACAGAATTTGATGAATTGTTTCATTTTCCAACATGACTGGAACCCTTTCACTGTACTTTTTAAAGAAACAAGCTTATGCTTATGAACTTTAACAATGACACTTAAAATGCAAACTTTTACCGACTTAGGACATACAGAAAAGTAAATGTGCCTTACCATTCACTACGTGATTGTGCTATTTTATCCAACTGAATTCAGATCTATATGACCTATGACAAAATTATTAAATATTTTAAATCTTTGTGTACATAATTTTTATGGAATTACTTGTATTGTGGATTCAATGTATGTGACATGATTCACAGGTGAGTACATGGTGTTGATTCTTTATTAATTGCTAAACAACAGATGTGTATATATAAACAGTATACATTTATATGTACCAATGCATGGTTCTCTGAATAAAGTAAATGATAATACATGCCTTATGTTTTCACTACAGGTGTACGTTTCATTTAATATCCATTAATTTAAGATGAAAATTGTGCCAATAAAGCACATATTTTTTTATCCGCATTTATTACTTACCACCTCCACATTTTTTTCGGTTACATGTATCATTTTCTTCAGCAAACTGACCAAGCTGCTTATAACACGGTTCAGTCTACCATGTTATAGTGGGGTCACACTGTACCTTTATTTTTCGATGTTGTCGATGAACAATGTCCTTGATGCAGCTTGTTTGTTCTGGCTGTCTAATGAATAACATGTGACTTCATAGCTACGTACACTACATATTGTTTTCCCTAATGATGAAATCATTTTTGCTGTTGATATTAATATTTTCTTCTTTCCTTCTTATGTGTGTGTGTGTGTGTGTCTGTGTGTGTGTGTGTGTGTGTGTGTGTGTGTGTGTGTGTATACACTCGCGCCACAAATGGGTCTTTTCGAGATAAGGACATCATTATTAACAGAACAAAATCATTGAGTCTTTGCCTGTTAATGTTACCGATGATAAAAACTGCTGTGAAAACGGGGTATCACTTACTGTGAACGATGGGTTGTTTTTGTTTTATTTTTTGATATATGAAACACCAACACGTCTCTAAATCAACATTTTGAGGCAAGTATGGACAGGCATGGGAGTAATTTCAGACCTAGTAACATCTATGTTACCTTGCTTGTTACTCCTTCCACGGTCTGTAAATGAAGACTAACTGGTATTGATTTTTCTTGGGCTGATTTTGCTCTGTCAAAAGCGGGAGGTAGCAGAATATTTTTATCATAAAAGTCCCTCCAGTGTTGATCTGATTTTATCGCCGCCATAATGTAAACTCTTCGGTTAGCAGTCTGGTTTTCAATAATAAATTACTTTAAAACTCTGGGTTATAAAACTTTTATGATAACCAGTTTGCAATGAAAGCAGGTTAAAAATCGAGTACGATGTACCGGTCCCGGTGTCATAAATATGTTCAAAATTTCTAGTATTCAAATTTGACGTTACATTCTCATTTGTGTCTACATTCATATATTTCACAACTATCCTGTTTGTGTATCTTTTCTTCCATTCATTATAATTTTTGTACATTCCTTCATTTTATTCTTACATCTTTTTTTTTATTTGCCATTAACTTATAGGGACCTACCCGTTTTTTCTTTTTCATTGTGCATTCATTTTAAGGCAGACTAGTGAAATCAAAAATATATTATGCACATCTAGTCATAATTAAACACTTTCAAGCATTAACTTCTTCATTCAAAGCATTGTACATGTCAAAATTGGCACACAAAAAATTCAAATCAATCAACAAAATATATTACCTATTTACATTCCTTTGAAGTTTTCAGCATGTCTTCTTGTAACTTTTCCTCCAGAAATAATTTACTTTAAGTTCATGATAACCACTGCATTTGTTTTACATTTACCAAGAGATTGGAAAACAAATTAAGATAAACAATGGTGTGCTGCTTCATAAAATTCTCTCATTTATTTTGTTTTTTACAAGCTCAACAAAAAGCTGTACTTCACATATGACAGTTATCAAATAAGAAGTGATTTGCATTCCAATATAGTGACCAAAAGTAAAATAAAGAATATATTTTTCACTTGTAAGGGGAAGACATTGCATCCAACCTTTAATTATTATAACAGTGTGACTTTACTTGAAAATAATTTTGACCCATGCACATGTTGATACTGAAACTTAGCAGTCAAGTTACAAAGTTCATCTGCATGGTTTAAGACAATAGCATCTTATCCATCTAATTCATAACCTGGCTTCAAATTGGGTCAATAATATTGGGTCAATAATAACCTCGATCTTCTGTCTCCAAATGATTTCTAATCATATGATGGAAGAATCTTTTTTTTTTTAAGTGCCTGTGCAATTGTTATGATATGTATTGTAGACATCTGTACTGGAATAATATATACTTTGTCCTTGACCTTGGCTGTTAACTTCCAGATCTATTAATTGAATAAAATTTCATCACTACATGCAAAGGTTATATCAAAATCTAAGGCTATTTAGTAATTAAGAAAGAGAAATCAGTTGAGAGTCAAAGATCAAAGACTGGTTAAATTGAAACTGATTGACTAGATCAATTTGAATTATTCAGAACATTTTCTGTATTTTGTAATTCACAAAGTTATTTTCATATACTTAGCACTGGTTAAGTTGCTTGTATCCCATAATGGTGATTGATTTGTCAGCACAGTTATCATCTACCATGTTGTTGGTACCTAGGTTACAATAAACAATGGAAAGGTATAATAACTTGAAGTTATTGCTTAATTTTCCTGGAAGATTTCATCCCATAAAAAAATAAATTATTTATATCCGATTATGTAAAATCACAATCAAGCACTTGGTTGTTTTACTTTTCCAACCAATCTTGATCAAGTTATTATGATAAATCTTCACATACAG
This sequence comes from Potamilus streckersoni, assembly GCA_016746295.1. Taxonomy (NCBI): domain Eukaryota; kingdom Metazoa; phylum Mollusca; class Bivalvia; order Unionida; family Unionidae; genus Potamilus; species Potamilus streckersoni. The sequence goes on along the minus strand of JAEAOA010000065.1, from coordinate 303,792 downwards.
AAAAAGACATCTATTTCATAAGCTGATAGAGTGTTAGGTTTGACATTGGCGATAGTGTCCATCTGACTTCTTAATTGTCAGATGCAGAAGCAGAGTTTATAGTTAATGTTGCTGTGTCCTAATGCATAGCATCAATTTCTGATGGTCAAGATGTCCCAAGTGTAAACACATTCACTAGTTGTTAACCTGCAATGATCTGGTGATATCAAGATCCACTATGGTATGATGGGGGGGGTAAGTGAAGCCTATGATGGGATACAGTTAAATCTAGGTGAACTTACTGTGTCACTTCCATAAGGGACTAATATAGTTTGGAACACCTAAATTTCACAATATTTAACCTTTATATATAGTACAACTATTTGCAATGGACAGATAATTTTTGGACCCTGCATGGCATGTTATAACTTATGGTTTATCTGTAATTCTATGTAGCTTTAGTCATACATGAAAAATTTAACTTCATTATCTATATCTTTCACAAAAGACAGGAATTTGTTATAAGTTAAGTTTTGTCCACATGTGAGCAAATAATTCTCACTAGACTTCAAATTTCCGGCTCCTTGGTTTTTATAAAATAAATGACCTGACATTAGAATTTAGAGCTGAGCTCGAGTATGATAATTTTGGGTAATCTTATTAATTAACCCGTTACATTTAGCTCATGTGGATTGACAAAAAAATCTTGATTAATATAGTACAATTACATTGAAATTCATACAATTTTTAAAGGAAATGCATGATTTATTTTTTGTTTTTGAATATGCAGACTGTTTTATAGACTGGAATGATTTTGAAGTTTTTTAATATAGAAACTAATTTCTATTAAATATACATGTATGATATATTGTCTCAAAGACCCAAATTAGATTCACGGTCAAAATGATTCTCTTAATGTGGAGAATATATTAAACACACTGGTAAACAGGTTATAGGTACTTCTTTTTGGTTAAGAACCAATTAGAACTTCTATAGATGAATTAAAAAAGCCATTTTTCTAGTAATATCTTAATAGTACTTATTTTATCATAATAGGAGAATTACTACCTAGCACAGACTAAAATCTTTAGCTAAAAAACTAAAACTAATCTGCCCACCTAGGTGTCATAGTGATCTCCCCTTGACAACTGAGGAGATCAAGTACCAAATAGCTTGAAATCATCATCAGTTAATACTAGAGCCGAAGGCATGCTCACTATATTAATGTAGCTGTAGGGATACTTGGTGAGCTTATGTGTATTATGATTGGGTATGTTTTATAAAAAAAACAATAGAAAAATATAGTTTCCTTTTTAGATACCTTACCCATTCATAATACCTATGGAGAACAGGTAAGAGGTGGAGGGAAATACATCACCTCACCCTGAAATGACCATCTCTGGTCCCATAAGGTAATGTGAAACAGCTTCAAGATAACCTGACTGGACAACAAACTCCATATGTTGGGCAGCAGCTTCTGAAAGGGCAAATTCCCCACCCCATCACAAATCCAGTGTAAGTTGTGAATCCACAGCCTTATGAAGCTGTTAAACTACCTGGAAAGATATCCCTTTGCACCACAAATAAAGGTCTTAATAGAATGAGTTAATCTTTTTCGGATGAAAGATTTCTAAGATAAAAAAGTATAAGATCTTCATTCTAAACATGGAAAAAAGTTATTAAAGAGTTTCACTCATATGCAATCTTTGTCACAAGTCAAGATGTCAGTAAATTTGTTGTTTTGGGGTTTTTTTCCACTATGCAGAACAGGTAACCCCCTTTATCCAAAAGAAAAGTGTTAATGTTGATATATTGTCCATTAACCTTTTCTGAGGGAAAGAGAGAAATGATCCCCCTCATAATGCACAGCTCTGTCTTCGTTAAATGCCACTTCTGAGTTCTCACTGGTTCATGTAGATGACATAAAGATGAAGTGTTCAGAATAGACAGTAATTTTATTACCAAAGTCTGAATACCCATGAACATTAGCCTGTTCTTGGCAGTAAAAGCATAAGTAACACTGACCCATCTTGTCAAAACTGTAGATGAGTCCACCAATAGGATATGTATGTGATGATTTGGCCTGCCTCAAAGCAGTGAGGGAGCAGAATTTATATTACAGTTGTACCAATGAGAGCAGTTCAAATGGTGTCTTTTTCGGCATGGTTAGTATCCATGGTGTTACAGTGTCATTGTGAAATAATAAAAAAACTGAAGATCAGATATGTAAATCAAAAAACCTGATGGGGCCACACTCATCTGTGATTCCAAAATAGTAGGACACTTGTTCCCTCTAGTCCTCTGTGTTTGCATCCATACCAAGCGTGATTGCCACAGAGGTTACCCACATGTGTCTCAAGTGTGATTCCCTGCCTCTAAGATGCACCATCATATTGTGTAGATTGTGAAAGTTGATCCAACTGTTGACATCCATCTTCGAGAGATTATAGTGTAGTTTCTGGTTTGGGTGTCTTATCGGCACCTTCGCGAGTGGCTGAAGAGTCTGACCCTTGAGTGACAGTCTCTGTTGCACTTGCTTCATATGAAGGTTGATGCAGTTGTTGTTTCACCTTCCTCCTGGTTCTCTTTGTAACAATGTTCGCTTTTATCATTTCCTAGGCTTTCTGAGTGACTTGTCTGACAGCAAGTCACCACCCATAGCAGTCATTAGCACAGCTCTCCCAGTTGTTGGCATTGATGTTTGCCATTTTCATGTCCTTCTTGCAGACATCTTTGTATCACAGATGTTGCAGTTCAGTCAGTCATGTGCCTTCTACTAGCAAACTGTATAACAGGTCCTTGGGATTGAGGCTTGTATCTATTCTCCTGACATGGACAAGCCAGCGAAGGCGCCTCTCACTGAGGATGGTGAACACGCAGTTCATGCTGGTGCATTCCAGAACCTCAGTGTTGGATACCTTGTCCTGCCACTGGATGTATAAAATGCACCGCAGGCATCTCAAATGGAAGCTATTGAGTTTACCTTCATGTCTCGTGCAGGTGGTCCATGCCTCACTGCTGTAGAGTGTGCTGAGCATGCATGCCTGGTAGACACGCAGTGAGGTTGAGATTGTTCCAGACCCTCTGGTTCAGTCTTGCCATAACTGCTGCTGCCTTAGCAATCTTGCTGTTCACCTCAGTATCAATAGAGAGCGAGCTGGTGATGGTGGACCCAAGGTATGTATAGTTCTCAACAACTTTAAGGTTGTACCCATCAATGGAGATGGTTGGCAAGGAGTCTGCATCCTGCACAATGACAATTGTCTTCTTCAAACTGATGGTCAGTCTGAATTCTTTACAGACATGGGAAAGGCGACATACCAGCATCTTAAGTCCATCTTCCGTATGTGATAGCAAGGCTGCATGCTCGTTCATGGATGAGAACCTCTTTGACTTAGTCTTTACACAGAGACGGTGATGTTGAACAGCTTGCCGTTAGCCCTGTTGTGGATGTAAACTCCCTCCCTGCATTCCTTGAAGGCATACTGGAGGAGCATGGAGAAGATGGTAAGGAGGGTTGGTGCAAGGACACCACCCTGTTTCACTTGACTGCTGACTGGGAAGGCCTCTGATGTGCTGTTGAAGCACACTGTGCTTTGCATGTTCTGGTGAAACATGTGATGACAGCGAGCAGTTGAGGGGGGCATCCAATCTTCTCCAAGAGCCTGAAGAGTCCGCTCCGGCTGACCAGGTCAAAACGCCTTTGACAAATCTATGAAAACAATGTAGAGGGGCATCTGCTGCAAATGACACTTCTCCTTCAGCTGACGTAGTGAGAAGATCATGTCTACAGTTGACTGGCCAACTCGAAAGCCACAATGGGATTCTGGGTAGATGCAACAGTCTAGGGTCTGCAAATGCACCAGTGTGACACGTGCAAAAGCCTTTTTGACGATACTGAGGTTGAAGATGCCCCAGTAGTTGTTATTGTTGCTGTGGTCTCCTTTGTTCTTGTACAAAGTGACGATGTTGGCATCCTGCATGTCCTGGGGTATGTGTCCTTGTTCCCAGCAGAGGCAGAGGAGTTCATGCAAGGGCTGGAGTAGTGCTGGTTTCCTGTTCTTGAGGACTTCAGGTTGGATGCCATCACTTCCAGAGGCGTTCCCACAAGTGAGACAGTTGATGGTTTTACTTGGCTTTTCCAGAGAGGGCTGAATGTCTAGTTCCTCCATGATTGGCAGATCTGGGATGGCATTCTGGGCAGTATTGGTGACGATGGTTTGGGTTGCATGCAGCTCATGATAGTGCTCAACCCAGCACTGCAGCTGTTTCTTCTGGTCTGTGATGACTATGCCCATCTTGGACTTGTCGGGGGCAGTCTTGAAAGATGGGGGACCTGTTGCCTTCTTGATGCCCTTGTACATGCCTCTTGTATCCCCCGTGTCAGCAGCTGTTTGTATGCTGGTGCAGAGATTCAGCCAATAGGAGTTGGCACAGTGGCGATAGGTTGGTCCACTGAACATTTTTCCTGGCAATCCTGAGGGTTTGCAGCGTACTAGGGCTAGGCGCAGCCTTGTTAGCCAGAAGGGCTTTCCTTTTCACTTCAGTCATGGGCTCCATAGCCTCCCAGCTGGCTTCATACCAGTTGATATTTTTGCACTCCTTCTTTCCATATGCAGTAATTGCTAAGTTGTACACAGCATCTCGGAGTTGGGACCACATGGAGTCAATGGTATGATCAGGTGTCTTCTTGTTGACAGCCTCCTGTAGCTTGCTGATGAACTGCTTCGTCTTCTCTTGTTTGCTTGCACAGCATGTATTAATGCATGAGTAACCTTTCTTCTTGGCGTGGTGATGCTTCTTGGGTATGATTCACACCTTGCTGGCCACCAGGGATTGGTCCGTGTTGAAATATATATATATATATATATATATATATATATATATATATATATATATATATATATATATATATATATCTGGACATTGCAAAAATTATACAGCAATATTAAATTAGTTTTCTATATCATGTACCAGACCTGTACTTATTAGTGTTGTTATAGCAGTATGAGGTAAAGCCAAAGTGACCCAAGCAAATATGTACCATCAGCATCTAAGTGTGTGAAGACAGAAAAATGACAGCACTGAAATGCTTGAGACTTTGTCAGTGAAAAAGTTTAAGAATAAAAGATTTGGAAATATATAGATACAGTTCACTTCCTTTTGAAGACAAAAATTACTCCCACCTGTTTTCAGGTAGAAAATTTTCCAACTGCTTGCATGGATTATGCAAAGCCTCTCTGTCTGAATTGAGCATGCTACTCGATACTAGCAGAAGTACTAACAATTACATTGGATCTGATGCTGAAAAAACCTGGTATAATGGAAAGATCAATATAACTGCCACTAGATGGGCAGATAATTTACAGCCATTGAACTAAGACATTTTAAGCTTGTTTGATGTGATTATGACTTTTAATGTAACTTTAAAAAATTTTCAGTTATATCGCTATGACGTCTGCAGTGACAGTTTATGGTGATGTCTAGCACTAGGGCATCATGCCGCAGACATGTAGCATTATGTCCCACCAAGTCATATCCTGACACCAGTCTAACCAGTCCTAACACTAACCTCTTAAAGCTGAGCACCAAGCAAAGCAGCTGTTAGTACCATTTTTTTTAAGTCTTTGGTATGACTTGATTGGGTATCGAACCCATGACCTTCCACATCCGAAATGGACGCTCTAACCACTAGACCTCCGGAGCAGTTCATCTTAATCTGCAATGGCTAAATTTGTAGTAAGAGAAGTTTTATGTATTATGACTAGTTCTGCATTTGAAGAAGTAACATTAAAACAAATCACAAGAGAATATAGCTTAAGAAAGAAAGTTTCATTTGTAATTCATATGGAACCTAATAAATAGGTCATTATAACAATTATACATCAAAATGTGTCGAGCATCAAAAGAGTGGAGACAAATGCAAACAGGAATTTTGCAGAAAGCAATGTATTGCCCATTCCATTGTGGCATAAATAAAAACCTTGAAAAATTGATAATGTAAAAAATTGTCATTGTGGCCTAATTTTGCCAATGGTGTGTAGTAACCTCCAAAACTCAAGTTATGTTTGTACATACAAGAGACCAAACAGATAAATGCAAAAGTTTAACATTGATGATGATGCCAACAATAACAGTTGCAATTAAAAGTGAGCCATGTCTTATTTATGCTTTGATACAAAACTAATAAGATCAATGAAGCATGAAAAATTTATCAATGCCACCTAACTGCAGTATCAAGTTTTTTTGAATAAAAATATCCACAAATTATTATTGTTATATATTAAGAGTTAAGATAATGTGGAGCTTTATAATATAGAATATGAACACCAATGATTGTTATACTGCTGTAAATACAGTGATACCTATTTCTCCCAACTGTATCACAAGTAAAACAAAAAACCATATTGCGAATAACTTCACAATCTGAAATTTTATTTATAAATCACACATATTTATAATACATATATATTAAATAGATATACATGTAATCAGTAATTTAAATAGTTTAAACATTCTCCAAAACTGACAACAGAAAAACAGAAAGTGCACCTAAGTTTTATATTGCCAAACTTTAGCAGGTAACACTGCCTGCAAGGAAACTGGTTTCAGACAAATTTTAACCTTACAATATTCAAAGACTTGAGGCATCCTTAAATGCCTCAGTGAAAAACAAGCTGCTCATGAGGCACTTTGGTCCCATATACTGATTTTAGACACTGCATTAATTCTTTTTTGGGAGGTATAATGTGAAGGAGTTTCATTATAAACAAGAGTCACTAAAATGGTCCGACACTCAACCAGTCAAAAAGATTTCTAGGACTGCATAATAAGATTGTGTCATCTTTTTAACAGACTCTGATTCAGTTGCATGTTTTATGTTCTATGATTGCTTTAAGCACATTTTTTTATCATGATAATAGTTCTTTTACAGGATATAGATAGAAAATCACGTAACAATTTCAGGACATCACCATATACTAAATACTAAGTTTGTTTAAGTCTATAAGCAATATTAGTGATATCATTGAAGGTATTTTCCAGATACATCACAAACTAGAATCAAACAATAATAAGTCCATTCATACTGGTTTGTTATTATGCTGACTTGCCAGTATGAGTAACATCGCAAGTATTGACTTAAAATCAATGTCAGAGTTGTTGTTGTTGTAGGAATAATGCCATTTTGCAGCACACATTAAGGTTATATATTGTGGCCAATATAACTGGTAGAGGAAAATCCTGGTAAGAACCACCAACCCACAGGGAGCTGATGGCATGCTATCTCACACACACGTGGCTAATCCTGAGACTCACACTCAGGTGGAAACAGGTTAAGAGGCAGTGATTGGCATGTACTTCAGACCACTCATCCACCTGTGGCCTGAAATGTCAGAGTGCTGAATAGCAACTTGTTCACTAGAAAGCAACTAAATACAAAGCCTGGTCACAATGAACTTTTATATGTTCACATTTACATTCATATATTTAAGAATAAAATGCAAGCAATGAATTCTGACTTCACCACAAGGTCAATTATGTCTGGTTTTTGAAAATCCTTGAGTTTGGATATGTTAATGACCAGATATGGTCAATTTTCATTCAGAACCACTAAACTATTGCAAAAAATGTAACAAAAAGTAAACTTTTAAGTAAATTGTTTTTCTCAGTTCTTCCCTAATGTGATCAGGAAATGCATTTGATGAAGAAAGTCCTAGTCACTCTTCAAACAAGAGAAGATAAGATTTTCAAGATGACCATTTTCAATAGAACTAGCTACATATAGCAATAGTGTTGTAATGAAAAACCCCATGCTGACAAGACCATCCATCCAGTAGAACCAGCCATATAGAGACTTTGTGGATTGTCATCAGATCAGCCATTCTAGAAATTGTCTCTTCATCATTTTAGTAGAAGAATGACTACAAAGAAGTAGTTGCAAAATACATTTGTTAATATAGAGTAGCTTTTAGTTGGCATCATTTTCAGTTGGGACCTGCTATAAACAAATAGAAGTTTTAGTAGATCAAGACTTTCAAAATGGCCACTATGACTATGATAATGGAGTATAATCAACACAATTTTTATTCAAGAATAACATAGATATTATACAGTCTTTTAATAAAAAGCTGTCTGACTATCCATTCAGGAAAAATAACTATAACAAGATTTTTAAGTTGTACACCATACTGGTTATAATGGATGCCAGATATGAGCAGTTTTAATTTAGGACCAACCAAGTCCTTTATGGAAAATCCCATGTTGTTGCATTCATCCAGAAACAGCCACAGCAAGAAATTCAATTTTGCTAAAATGACCATATTGTATATCAGATTAGAATTATTTTCACTTTGTACCAACAAGACATGACAAGAAGTGAAAACCCCATGTAGATATGGCCATCCATTTATTAGAAGCAGAACCCAACGATTTCATAACCTTGATGATGGTCTGACTGGCACCATATCCATTTAGGATCATGTAGACTACACGTTTTTCAGTGAAAACTTCCATACAGATGGGATCAGCCATTCAGTGGCAGCCATACTGGATATCAGATCAGCACTGTTTTCATTTAGAAAAAAAAACTAGATATTGTATCTTTTTCTTTGGATGTACAAGGACACGTCATCATAATAAAAGGCACATATCAATGTGGCAGCCATAATGGATGTTCGAGGGCACTATTTTCATTTAAGACAAACTATACCTTGGGATGTATTTGCAAAGTTTGGTGACAATCTTCCCATAGTTGAAGAGTAGCCATTAAAATCAGTTATATTCAAATGATCTGAATGGTAAACACTCTGCTGATCAACTCGATTACATGCCAAATTGTATTCAATGTTCTGTGTTGTGTTTACTGGGAGCTTACAAATTTAAAGAACTGCACGAAGTTGTATTTGCTATGTTAAAATACATATATGTATCAAATGTGATACATGATACATATTATGGAAACATTTTACAGTTTGTTAGGATACGATAACTTTAATAACAGTTGGGATTTATATCATTTGAAGAACTATGAGCTATTTCTAGTCACATGTTAATAATGTGAAGTAATAATAGTTCAAAAAGGAGTACTATTCCTTTATGCCAAAAAATGCATTCATCATTGATTTATCTTTTAATTTTCTGAATCAAAATATGGAATTAAATATGTATGAAAAGAATATAACATCTTCAGCCTATAGCTAACAGTCTCAGCATATAACAACATAGAGTATAAGCGTATAATAACACAGAGTATAAGCATATAACAACATAGCTTATAGTATGAGAACTTAAGTTATTGAATGAGTGTATAACAACAGTTTGTACTGTAAGGAGTTCCTCACTAGATATACTGCTTATGGAGCAATAAGTCAGTATCCATTCTATCCTGAATACAACTACGGGCATAATACCTCATTCTCTCTTGAATATGCCTGTGGTCATAGTATCCCATTGTATCTGGAATAAGACTATGGTTGTATTTTACTACATCTGTGTGTAGCATATCTTGAAACATGTTACATATCATAAATATTCGTGTACTTTTTCACCCAACACAGGAAATGGTTAAAGCATGCGGTGTGCAGTGAAATTTTTTAAAAAAACATTGTTGGAATACAAAATTGTTGGCTTGAAAATCGATTGATAAAATGATGGACGACAACTCAGACATAGATATTCATAGCGAGGGTAGCGACATTTAAGTTAACGATTTGGATGCTTCTGATGATAATGTTGACTTAAATAATGGGTTAGAATTTAAAAAAGTTGATGTAAGAGATGATGCATTGCTTCATGCACTTTTTGAGAAAGAAGCTGACTTTGAAGGCTATCAAGAGAAATGGGTCCGTGATGATTTTTCCACCTCGGTTGAAGACACTATTCAAATTAAAGTAATATTGTCTTTAATGACACAGTAATGATGTGGATTTCAAAATGTGGACAAAAATTGGACTGATCAATAACCTTTATCTTACTGAAAGATTTCTAGGATTAGATTGGGATAAGTTTTCATGAGAAAGTATGCTGAAGTACATGTTCTAGAATGTAAAGTAAACAAATTGTTCCAGGTGTTGTGTTGTCCAATTTTAGTAAAATTATTATAACAATTGAACCAACAGTGCTAGAAACTTCAAATTTGGACCAAAATACTAGAAACAGAATAATCTTTATTTTATTCAGATACTATTTGGAGCATATCATTCATCTTCATGGACAAAAGATTAAATGAACATGATGTTCAGTTTTTTTTTTCCTTCTTTTTTTTGGAGTCATATTTCAAAATACAGTTGAGAACATGTACTTTTGTAAAAGATAACAAAGCACATATATCTCTGTGCTGCGAGTTTTATTACCTTTTCAGAGAAACATAGTTTTATATACTTTAAAAAAGAAATAACAATGTTACAACATTTTTAGTAAACATGGTGATGGTCATCAAAATTTCTACTGCTGCTGCTGTATGATGCTCCATTTTACCAGTGTATTTAGATTTACTTCTCAGGAATCAGACACTGCAGTTGAAATTGGTAAATAGGATAGAATGGGTTAAAATAGTGTTCAAAATAACCTGTAGAAAGTAAATGACAGTTTTGGTGTATAACAACTTACTACCAAAAAGCATTTACAAATGCATATTTGATTGCAATAGGTTAAAAGGTGTAGGCATGTGTAACGTATAGCCTGCAGGCTGCATTCAGCCCATGAAATGATTTTATCCTGTTACATTCACCTCATATGGTGTGGCATTAAAAATCACTATCTAGCCTGTGCCCTGGAGGTATTTAGATAAACCTGGTGTACACCATTCTTTAAGTAATATTCAAAACCTTGAATATTAGGCCACTGGGACAAAGTTTAAATTTTAATCTTTGTATACAACAGAATTTAAAAATGCCAATATCTGCAAATCAATGTTTTGTTTAACTTCATTAGAAAGAAATGCACTAAATTATTATATGCCAATATTTGGAATGTATATGTTTACCAGAACTAAAAATGAATAAGAACCAGAGAAACACCATGATAGCAATGTTGCATAATGGGGCCACAATCAATGTTCCCTCTAAACTGAGCGAATGAGCGATCGCTCACTAATTTTCGAGACGTCGCTCACATTTTTCGGACCGTCGCTCACAAAAATTCCCGACCAGAAAAAATAATGGCTCTATATAAATTACTCTCACACCTGTCAATTTTAAGTTAAGCCACATCCGGCGACTTCCGCCACGTCTATATCGCTCTTGGTTCGGCAAATTCTTTTGAGTTCTATATTTCAAACTCAAAGTAGTGTAGTTCAGCGCTAAAATTAATTATTTTCTAACCATGTTTAAACGAGAAGCGGAAGAAAGTTCATGTAAGTCAGCGAAAAAACGTTGCATGAAATTTAAAACGGAGTGGTTAACCGAATGTTCTGTGGTAACGGACTTACCACATGGGACCGGACAACACGTGCTCCTTGGTGAAGTTTTTGAATACTCAGAGACAGATGACATGGTATTCTGCAAATTTTGCGTTAAAGCGCGATGTACTAATGAATGGACAACAGGAAAATCATGGAGCGACTGGAAAGTGGATCATTTTAAAAGACATTTGACGCAGAAATATCATACCGAAGCGATCACAAAGCTTAGAAACCAAAGTAGAGGACTGCTGAAAACCATACTAACGGAATCTGTACAAGAACGCGAAATTAGAAAAGAATTCGCTCAAAGAAAGCAGGCAACTCCTGATGAGGTAAAGGTTTTAATAGACAATGTTCTGCTGGCTGTTAAAATTAATTCCTCAATGCTATCAGTCCAGGATATTCATGATCACGTGGCTAAGTATGTTAAAATACCAGAAAGTTGGCGAAGTAAAAACTATGCCTTTGAGTTCATCAATTGTATAAATTCAACCATCAAGACTGGTATACTGAAGGAAATTAAGCAATCAGCTTATCACACTCTGATAGTTGATGAATCCACTGACATTTCGGTGTCAAAAATGTTAATTTTATATATGAAATTTCGGAATGAAAGTGAATCAAATCACAAAACTGTGTTCGCAGGCATTATTAAAATAACATCATGCGACAGTGTGTCGATCTTAGGGGCCATTCGAAAGTTCTATTTGGAAAATGAACTGAATTTGAATCAGATGGTAATGTTTACATCGGATGGCGCATCGGTCATGCTGGGCAAACGAAATGGTGTGGCTGCTCTTTTGCGCCAGTCCATTCCACACTTATCTGAACAACATTGTGTGGCACATCGTGAGGATCTCGGCATAGATGATGCATGGAGATGCATACCCTTGATGAAGGAACTAGAAACTCTATTTCGAACCGTTTATACTATTTTTTCCCGATCGTCTGTTAAGAAGGCAAAATTTGAGGAATTTGCTAATACTGCAGAGGCTGATGCAATTTCTTTTAGACCACTTAACGAGGTCAGATGGCTCTCCAGACATTTTGCAGTGAATGCCTTGGTCAAAAACTATGATATTTTAGTGGAATACTTGCGACAAGTTGTTGAGGAAGACAACGATCCTGTTCACAAATACTGCCTGCAGAAATTAGAAAATCCAGAATATCATGTCGCAATCGTAATATTAAATGAAATTCTAGCTGAGCTAGCAGATCTGTGTAAAATTCTGCAAAGAAGTGTTCTATCAACTGTAGAGGCTTTTCAGTTTGCAAAAGCAAAAGTCATGAAACTCAGGTCACAGTATCTCGGAGATAAGCCACATTTTCATAAAAGTACACTTGATTTGCTTTCCTCATATCATTCTCCAGTGAAAACAGATTCAATTATTATGTTCATTCAGCAGACATGTGACCACATGGACCATCGATTTCCAGATGATGAATTGAAAGATTGGCTAGTGTTCGATAAAGACTGTTTCACTGCATCTGCCAATCTAGACAATTATTCGTTTGGATTTGAGCAAATCAAGAGACTCGCAGAGAAATATTGCGGTCTGCTGAGAAAAGATGGCAAATCCCTACAAGCGGATCTTTGCAACCAATATCCGGAGTTCAAAATACTGATCAAGGAAAAATTACAAATGGGAGCAGTGACAACATTTTCAGATATAGTTTCATTTACTGCCCAACAGGATCAATTCAAGGAACTATTTTCACTTTTGGACATCTGTGGCACATTCCAGGCCTCAAGTGCTGACTGCGAAAGAGGATTCAGTCTGATGAACAACATAAAGACAAAATCTAGAAATCGTCTCGAAGTTGAACATTTGGACAATTTGATGCGAATTAAATTCTTTTTAAATTCTGGACAGATGGTGGATATTGATGCGGTCTATGACTTATGGAAAACAGAAAAGAACAGAAGAGAAACTGTTTTCAAAGCCGACTAAACAGGCTTCAAGTTGAAAACTTATAATAAATTGTTTGGTATCACTTACGTCTATTTTTCAATACTTAAATTTAAGTTCTTTAAATATACATTGCTGTAATATACAAAATTGTCTAATATGCATTTAATATATACAAAATTGTCTAGTATGCATTTAGTATTTAATATTTTAAATATTTAATATTTATTTTTATTTAATACCAAAATGCACCGCTAAAACTGGTGCTCAGAAATTGCGGGTTTAAAAAATTTGTCGCTCATACGAAAAAAAAATTGCTCACTCTTGGTCACTCCTTAGAGGGAACATTGGCCACAATATAAGCTCCTGTAAAATATCCCAATGAAAGAACAAAGAAATGGAATTCTTAACAAGTAGCCAAAGTGGGTCCAAGATCATTCACCTGACATTTTCCTAATAGCAAGTGCAAGAGAAGTTAGTCAAGAGGTCTAGGTTATTAAGACACTTTCCTTAGAAATTCCTTACAATACTGTTGATTGCATATGTTATGAAAACAATTATTTAATAGGTTTGTTCCATATTTGATGGCACATTAATATCATATGTCCAATAATGAAAAGCCTTTTTACCAGGATATTATTTGTACTTGAGTAATCTTGGTGAGTTTTGGTTTAGAACAAGTTGTTGACATATTTTTCTGTCCATTAATAGCAGCCATATTGGATGATAGATCAGCTTTGTTTGTATAAATCTAAAAAGCATTTAAGCTAGGAAGCTTTTTGTCAAATTAGGTTCAATTCTGCTCAGTCATTTTTTGCTTTTTGTCAAATTAGGTTCAATTCTGCTCAGTCATTTTTTAATGGAATACGGTTAAAAGCCTTTATGCATTCATGCATTTCAGACAACTTTGGTCAAAGTCTGTAGAGTGCTTTCTTGAAATGAAGCCATTTAATGATTTTGGATGGATGATCAGCATCATTTTTAACACTGAAAGCCTCTAATGTTTGGATGTTTTCTCTTAATGTTATCCATATTCTGTCAAAGTAGTTCCTGAGAACTTGTTTAAAGATTTACCCATTTTTTGTATGAATTTAAAATATACCTGCATATCAGGAAGCCTTTTGTCAAAATTGGTCCAATTCTGTTGACATTTGAGTAAAAAAAAATGTTCAATGTTTGCTTTATTTTTAGTAACATGATGTTACTCGATTGTGTATTTTGAAAGCCAATATAGTTGCTACAGTGTCAAATTTGTAAATAAAGTGTTACAGATTTGATACCTGAACAGGTCATGTGCTCAATGTCTCCTTGAGAATGCCACTTAACTCTCACTGTCTTGGCATGAAAAAGCCAATACTGTGTTAAAAATGTCACTACAAACCCAAAAAAAAATCCATCTTTATTAGCAACTGATTGTAAACTGGAACATCCACAAAGTCCTTTATATTATGACCCTTCCTGTGTTCAAATTCTATTCAGCAGTTTTTGTTATGAAGTCTTCAAAGCATTCCTCAATTTTAGCGACAATGGCTACATCTGATGGTAAAAAACGTCATTTGTACAAACTAGACAGTTCTTAATGTTAGGATGAATTCTATCAGCTTTGGTCAGATTTTTTTAGTTGTTTTAAAGGATTTATATTCTGAATAATAGTATCCACTTAATGCAGATGGGCATCACTAGTACAACATGTCTATGTTTGTATGTCTTAAGGTTTAATAGTATGTCAGCATGAAACTGGCTAAAAATTAAAAGTTAACTGTGCACATACTTTAACAATTTTGCAGATATTTAAAAATAATTAAATGTTGCATGACACATTTTGATACTTTAGTAAGGGCTATTCTACCATTCTCATTTTAATATTTTTTACAGAAATCAAGAGGCCCAATTGGTTCCAAAACTGCTCATCTGTTAACTACACAACAGACAATTTTACTAAGTCATATTTACTATTATAAATTATTTCTTAAAGTTTGTATCACTTCAATTTCAAATATTTTAATATATCATGATAATAATTATTTTTTAAAATTTGTCATAATATTCAGTCATTTGATAATAATAATAATAATAATAATAATAATAATAATAATAATAATAATAATAATAATAATAATAATAATATATTAATTGAAATAATTCTCTTTTTAAAGAGGATAATTCAATTAGTAACAGGTAATATACTATGAAATCATCTATGTGAAGTATAACAAAAATATGAATAACTCATGACAGCCATCTACAATTGGTATATCTACAAATTAATCACCAACTTAAAAAATAATAATCGACATATCCATAACAAACAAACAAAAAAGAATCAATATGAAATGAACTATGTGATATGTTTCAACAAAACCATATAAAAAATAAATACAAAAATAAAATAAAGTAAATAAAGTTTGATATATACATTATTATGCTCAGAAATATAATCTACTGAGCAGAAAACGCTGTCATTTTATGCAAGATCACCTCATTATATTGCTCATTGTTTAACTCTTATAAAGTCTTAACGTCATATGGCAACATTCCAAGTTTTGTTTATCAGATCAGAAATATGCTTTCTTGGTGATACCATGCTATCAGATGTACAATATCACTTCATTAATCACAGCAACTCATGTGTCACCTTGATGATAGATATGTATATTTCAAATCTGATCAAAATCATATAAAAATATGTCTTCCAACAGGATGAAAAGTTTAGTCAATTAGATGCAATATTACATCATTATTAATATGTATGGATCTACCTCATTATCTAATACTTGAGTGACCTTAATGGCACAAGCTTACATTTGAAATCTGAGCAAAACTGGATTAGAAACATGGTCAACCAAGTTGTAACAATTAGAGCAAAATAAATGCAAGGTCACCTCACTAATATGCATGTATCTCATTCATTTTTAAAAGCTTCAGAGACCTTCATGATATAAATCTATGTTCCATGTTGAATCAGCCCAAAGATTAACAAGCAAATGCTGAAAAGTTGATGAAAGACCACTGCTGCAGTCCATACCATACATGTCTGATATCTAATAGTCAACTGCAAGTGCAGTAGATAATTCAGAATGAAGAATCATTACAAAAATATGAAATACTTCTGCAAAATCCAGAATAGTTGGTAGCTGTTTGTGACACAGGATCAGATGGAAATTAAAAATTTGAATAGGATGGTAAACTCACAAGTTTCTCCAATGACTGTATGATTAAATTAGATTATCAACAAATGAAGTGTCTGATCTATTAAAACTAGACTTATGTTTTCAAAAGATTGTATTTAGAGAATCTTGTGTTACATATGTCCATCTTAATTTTTGTTGTAAAACAAAAATCAGCAGAATACTTGAGCAGTCTCATGTCAAGCCTGTGCTCAAAAGAAAAACAACAGAAATATAATAACAGAACCTAGAGATCATACTGAGTCTGATTTTTTATGTTCAGAAAATAAAACATTATATATGTAAATTTCCTTTTAATTGGATGGCACAAAATCTCATCCTCAAATGTGTCTCAGAAATTATATGATAATTTGCCACTGGTGACATAATGGTCTTGATTGATGTGTCTCACCATACTACACATAACAAAAAGTTTGATTTGGATTGAGCACTGATCAAAATTGGAATTACCATGATTCATGCAAAGTGTTCTATTGGGAATATTCATGGATGATGGGTGATCCAGTTCAACAATGTCCATTCAGAATCAAAGAGGAAAATGACTGTTGCACTAAAAGAAAGAGAAGTTTACACAGAAAACCAGTGAGAAACCAATGACAAGAAACAATTTAGAAAGAAACTCCATTTCTATCTCTACAGAAGCCAACAGATGACTGATTGTAAACCATGGATGCCAGATTAGCATAGCTTTCAATCACAATGGGACCCTCTATGACTGTGACTTTCTCCTCTGGTCGCTTCTTGCTGTACACCTTGCTGACTTGCTGAATTAAAGACTCATAGAATTCATCCACGTTGTAAGTGACTGTTTCATTCTCCTTTGGATTGTACAAAAGAGGATGGTGTGAAAATATTGTCCATGGAATAGTGGCACATACGGGGTTCCAGCGCTGACCAAAGGATGGCATTTCACCACTGTTCCAGCAGATTTTCACACCTCCATGTTCACGTGCACTGTATAAAAATAATGGTAAAAGTATTAAAATAATAAGACAAAAATCAAAGCTGTTGCAAATGGCAATTCTTTCTACTTAGCAGACATGCCAACTCTAACATGACCTCAGTAATGCAGTTGATTTTGTTCCATAACTTACACCAGCTTTAAGTATAGTGTAAAAATTGCATGCATAACTATTTTTAAGTTGAAAAACATTCATTTTAAAGTCCAGAAGATTAATTCAAGAGTGATGCAGCAATGGCAAGCATTGTGTTCAGTTTAAAAGTATGTAAAGTATACCAATCAACTCTAGTATAATTTTACAACCTGCAGTTCCAAACCCTGCAAATCACAATGGCTTCTTGCTTTCTCTCAACTTGACATACTGTATATACTTGTGTATGAGCTGAATAATTTAGGAGAAAATAAAAGACTGGAAGAAGAGGTTCAGCTTATCTGTGGGCCAAGGTCTAAACTTTAAATTTTTAAGTTTGTTGAATATCATAATTGCTGTAAATATTGTGACACAAGAAAATAATTTTTGTCCTACAATTTATATGTTTAGAAAAAAAGTACATTTTTGGTGTCTCAACACTTTGCATGTGCATATTTTCAGATTTCTCCAATACTGACATTAAATAAAGGTTAATAAAGACTTCATAATTGACTGGCTGGTTTGAGAACAATGAAGACTAAGCTGTACTATAATGAATAGTGCTTACACAGTGCAAATCATGCTTAGCACCACTGAAATTCTTGTTTATTCCCAAAAATATTATATGCAGATTTTTCTTTATTAATTGTTTCTAAAAAATCACATTCTTCCAGAGCACATTTCAGCTAGAAATACATAGCTGTTTCATTTACACTGATCCACCACTCATGAGTTAAATTTTTTTAAGTGATTTAAATAATTCTAAAAATAAAGGTAACCTTAATGAAAAAGTATACATGTTTAATTGTGCAAAGCACATAACAAAACATTTTTTCTACTAACTAATCAATATATTTTTTGATCACACCAACACCAACACAAATTATTTCATGGTCATTAAGGGATTATCCTCAATGACTTATTATATGGAAATGTTATAAGTTAATATAATTTGTTTGAAAAATCAATAAATTTATTAATTTTTTCAGTTTTTTAATTATTTCAACACATTTCAGAGTTTTATATAGTCTGATTGGACAATGACAAGAATTTATCATTTATGGATTGCTGTACAATAATGTCTCCCTTTTAACTCGGTTAATTACTGCTCATTTATGCATTACTGCATCAATGCACCAATAACTGCATTTTTATTTTGCCTTGAAAATGTAAATTCTTTCCTCAATAAAATATGATCCCAGTATTACAACAACAAACAATAATAGTGAGTAGTGTTTGGTTCAATGCTAGCATTTAGTAAGCATATTTACATAATGGCACCTCCATATGTATACTGATAGTTTGAACTTTATGTTCAATGAAATAATACATCCCTTGGATCTGAATTTAAATATCTCCAAAATACAATAAAAAAGTTTCATAAATAATGCATAAAAAATAACTGTAATACCACAAAACTTGTATGCAGTTTGCTAGATATAAACAACCTTAAACACAGCTACAGTAATTAATCTAATATTACGGAGTAAAAGGCAGTTACACATCAAAGTAATAGTACAGCCGTTGGACAAGATTCCCTCTTAACCAAAGCCAGTTTCATAGTTGAAATTATTAACAGGCATGGAATGATGTTGAACAATAAAAAGCAAATATGACAATTATAAATGAAAGAGACACTGAAACAACAAGCTATCCAAATTTTAATGTGTGGAAAATTACAATTTTGTTCAGTCAAAACACAAAATTAAAATATACCTATGATGAGATATGTTGATCTATAGTCTGAATTTTAGCCTCTAATATAATACTTATTTCATAAACATTTAACCCTTATGTCGATATAGACTGGTTATATGCCTTTTACAATTTAATGTGTGTAGATTTTCATACCGATTAACTCATGAGTGCATAGATTAAAGTAAATGAAACAGCTAGATACATCTAGCTGAAATGTAATCTGAAAGAATGTGAGTTGGTAAAAAAACAATGAATGAAGCAAAATCTGCATCTAATATTTTTGCAAATAAATAAAGAATATAAGTGATGCTAAGAATGATTTTCTCTGTGGAAGCAAAGTAAAACAGTACATTATTGTGCAGACTGGTCTCCTGGGTAAACTATAACTGGCCCAAAAATTTTTGAAGATTTTCCAGATGTCTATACTAAAACACCATGCTGATATGACCATTCATTCAGAAGTAGTGATAGCAAGAATATCGGAGTGAACACCATTTTCATTTAGGACTAATTACATATCATAAGAACTCTTTCAGTAAAATCCTCATGCTGATACAAACATCCTTTCAGGAGGAAGAGCCAAAACAATAAATAAAAAATGGCCAATTTGCCAACCATATTAGACATCATACGAGTACCACTTTTAATTCAGTACTAACTGTATATCATCATGAAGTCTTTTGATGAAAATCAAATATCAATATGACTTTCTATTCATTTAGGAGGATTACTAATATTAGCAAGATGGCTGTCAAAGTTGTCACATTAGGCATTAGACTGGAAAAATTTGTATTTAGGACCAATTAGAAAGGAGAATTCACCTGGTGAAAATTCCATGTTATTACAACTTCCCATTGTGATGATAAGATTTTCAAGATGGCTGCTTTGACAGCCATATTGAACATCAGATCAGCATTGTATTCACTTATGACTAAGACATCATAAAAAGTCTTTCTTAAAAAAAATTCCTATGTTAATATGACTATCTATTCTGGAAGACTTGTGTTAACATAGATTTTTGAGATGGTTGCAGGGGCAACTATACTGGATGTCCAAACAAAACCATTTTCATTTAGGTCTAATTAGACCAAAGGCTGAGTGTTTCAAGTTTCACGACAATCCTCCATGCAGTTTAGGATGAGCAGCTATACCATAATTAAGTTAATATATGTAAAGATGGCAGACAACAGCTTGTTAACTATCTTAAACCAAGAAAAGTCACTGATCACTATTGGATCAGCATGTTAGTGACTTCCAAACACCAGAAAGTGCCACTGTGCCCTCTCAAAATCAGATTGTTGGAAATATCCATACACCAAGAATTGGCATTGATCCCTTCTAGGGTCAGCATTTTGGAAACCTCTTTTTACAAAGAAGTGCCATTAATCACTCCTAAAATGGATACATTTGCCAACTACTTCTGAATGAAGGAAATTCCAAAACCAAATACATTGTAAAGAATACCATATGTAATAAATATACCAAAAAAGAAGATAACAATCTGGAAACACCATTTAACTAATATGTACACAAAAAAACAATTGCCCAACTGGAACAATGATTAAGTGTAAATAAATACAAGGACTGGGGAGAAATGGTCAACTGCAAAACAGATATGGATATGACTGAAATTACAGCAAAGGACATTGTTTAAGAAGAAAAACCTTTAAGTTACCAGACACAGAATAAGCCGCATCAAGTTCAAGAAAAAGACAGAGGCTATTTTAAATGACACAACTAATTAAGGCATCAGACTGGGACTGCATTATTTTTCATCCAGAAGGAATGACATGGAATGGCGAACTTACGCCAGGAAGAGAGACAGCATAACATAGTAATAATAGCCAATATGGTATTACTAATGTTAATAATAAGACAGGTGTATAATAATTCTTGTAGAAAAAGAAAACAAAATAAGTTTTAAAAAAGCTTTTATAGTAATGGAATTAGTTATACAGTAAATTTTGTTCTGCAAGCTCCCTGTTTTGGAAGACCAGCTGTCACAAAAGACCAGAATTTTCATGCACATATTCAGTCATAATGAGAAACCACCTTTTCTTACATACCACTTTTTGGTACAAGGGGTTGTCTCTTATGGTAGGTTTCACTACAATGCAATTTTGTGTTGACCTTAAATATCTAAAATTAAATAAAATGTTCAGTCAAAGGTCTTATTATAGTTATCAAACAACAAATGTTTTTACAAGAATCACTTTCAGTTATTAAATATAGTTCAATGACAACTGACTGTCCATTGATTCAATACAATCTTCCTGTATGCCAATGCATGAGAATAGTAAGCAGTAATTCTACTGGCAAATTTCTGAAATCAGCACAGATTCATAATATATCAAATACAACACGTTAACACATGAACAAGCAAAAGGATGAATGTGCCTAATGTAAAATAATTAATGATTCCAAATTACAAATCATGGTTATCAGTGTCATCATCTTTGCATGTGTATATCAAAACCAAAATTGACAATATTGCTGAATTTGGTAAAAAAAAAAATGCAGAACTATCAATAACAATGTTTTATCCAAGTCCTAAATATTTGAGACTCCCTGGGCTTTAAGGATAGAGAAATAATATTGGAAGCTGTTAAATCATGCTTATTAGGACCATGAGGCTACAATGTCTAAATGTGTAAACAACATGAAACAAATGAAATTATGCCATTTAATTTTCTTGATTTGCAATTCAACTATCCCCCATTCTGCACTGTTAGGTCATAGCTGACAGCTATTTATATGAAAGTAACTGACAATGCATGCAATACTGCACTCTGTTCAATAATTGATTCTGACAATTTAGGTAAAACATTCTAAGGATCATTATAATATTTTTTCTCATTGGTATATATGCACTGATGATAAAAATGGAAGTGGAAAACCTGCCTGGACATGCATATCTGCTAACACCAAAAGTACTAAGGGTGTGTTTACACATTTACTGATTTTGCAAATGCTGACAAGTGATAATTTAAACTAAGGTGATGACACCTGTAAACACTGCAACCTTAATGAGGCTGTAGGACATACTCACGGCATAATGGAATAATTTGGGTAGACAAAATCCCCAACAAAGATTGTGTCAATGATGTGAAGGAGAACTCGCTTCCAATATTCCACTTTACTTGTGATAAAGTTGTATCTGAAAATCAGCATTGAATGCTCACACAAAAGTACCATTTTCTCCCTCTCAATATCCCAATGGTCAATCCTGAAAAAAAAAAAATCAAATCAGCAAAAGTGATTGATCCCAAACAGTCTATGCAAAACAACTTGAAATCATGCAAGTTTTTCTTTTACTAATAATATAATGGGGATACAGTTTAGAATATTATGAAAAATAATGATACAAAATGTACTGTACTCATGCAGTTTGCACATTTCATTCCTATTCATTTACATATACAAAAAAAAATATAAAATGTCATTATTATGGAAAGTTTAGCATACCATATCACATGCAAAACATAATGTGGTCATTAACACAATGCAAAAATGTAATCTCAGTCAGTTAAAAATGAAAAATAGGTCACTATCAGCTGTCACTTGTAAGGGTGTAGTAATAACAGAAATGTAAATCATCAATTTTAAGTCTAGCAAGAACAATACCATATTCAAACACTAAATTTAATCAAAGTCATTGAATCATAAATATATGGACCCTAATTACTTTCATCAGCAATGAGGAAATAGTTCTTATCAAGGTGTGTTCTCTCCTCAAGAACCATTATTCTAGATATTGTAGTGTTTTTATAGTATGCCAATATAACTGGTCATAAACTCAAAACAAAAAATTAATCTAAATTAGTAAAATATGAAACATGCTGTACAGATGTGGTACTAATATTGATGCATACAATTATCAAGAATAATAATTTTATCTTGAACAGTGCTGAAAAAAAATAGGGAAGCACAAAATAAAGTTCACTGTGAAACAAGATTTTACTAAAAAAGGGCCATTAATGACCTATGAAGGTAATGTAGTATTTATCAAAATGCTTTCCTTGCCAAGCTCTATGATACCAGGAACAACAGCATGTATACTGGTTGCACAAATCCTATTTGGTCATGAGTGAAAGGCATAAAGCTAATGAGTGCCAAACATTATCAACGGCCCACTCAAATATGACAAAATGCATCCATAATGTCATGCCTTAAAATAATTGTCATAATTTTATGTGTCTCATGGTGTTTCCATAAGGCAATAATGAAAATGAATGCATGTGTGTGATTTAGATTTTTATCGTAGCTTTAACATTTTTAAGTCATATCGCTATGATGTCTGCAGTGTGACAGTTTATAGTGATGTCTAGCACCGGGGCATCATCCTACAGACATATGGCATGATGTCCCACCCAGTCACATTATCCTTACACCAGGTCAACCAATCCTAAAACCAACCTTTTAATGCTGTGCGCCAAGCGAGGCAAATATTGGTACCATTTTTAAAGTTTTTGGTATGACTTGGCCTGGGTTCAAACCCACGACCTCCTGCATCCAAGGCAGGCACTCTAACCACTAGCCAAGCAGTTAAAATGAATGCATAGTTAGTTACATGCATAAATGAAACTAAATGCATGACTAGCTACATGCACAAATGTAAAATCTTACCAATAATTACAAAGAATATAGGTGACAAAAAATATATAACTTTACTAGGCTTTATATTTCTTCTTGATTTACATAGATGAGCTATGAACTACTGTACTTTGGCAGGATCTATGTGTTTCCTAGTTCCTTAGATGTACCTTTTAAAAGAATGATAAAATGACTGTTCCATTTAAAAATGCATGGCACCAAATAGGAAGGCAGCTTCTTTTATAAAAAAAAGCATACACATAAATATCTTTGTATGCAGTCTTCATGTTATAAATACAAAATTTTTCAACTTCATCAATGCTTTATTAAAATAGCCCTAACCAACAGCCTTTACTATGCCCTTTGATTCTGACCATTGAGAATGAAATAGTACTATTAAAATACCCCTAACCAACAGCCTTTGCTATGCCATTTGATTCTGACCTTTAAGAATGCAATAGTGCTATTAAAATACCCCTAACCAACAGCCTTTGCTATGCCATTTGATTCTGACCTTTAAGAATGCAATAGTGCTATTAAAATAGCCATAACAAACAGCCTTACTGTGCCTTTTGATTCTGACCCTTGAGAATGAAATAGTACTATTAAAATACCCCTAACCAACAGCCTTTACTATGCCATTTGATTCTGACCTTTGAGAATGCAGAAGTACTATTAAAATAGCCCAAACCAACAGCCTTTACAATGCCCTTTGATTCTGACCATTGAGACTGCAGTAGTACTATTAAAAAGCCCTAACCAACAGCCTTTAGTGTGCCCTTTGATTCTGACCATTGAGACTGCAGTAGTACTATTAAAATAGCCCTAACCAACAGCCTTTAGTGTGCCCTTTGATTCTGACTTTGAGAATGCAATAGTGCTATTAAAATAGCCCTAACAAATAGCCTTTACTGTGCCTTTTGATTCTGACCATTGAGAATGCAATAGTACTATTAAAATAGCCCTAACCAACAGCCTTTAGTGTGCCCTTTGATTCTGACCTTTGATAATGCAATAGTACTATAAAATAGCCCTAACCAACAGCCTTTAGTGTGCCCTTTCGATTCTGACCTTTGAGAATGCAGTAGTACTATTAAAATGACAGCAGAGATTTCCAATTTGGTTTTCAGTTGTAATTTTGAACAATAAATATTATTGCCATTCGATTTTGATTGATAACACTGAAATCAGTCAGAACTAATTGGAAAAGTCTTTCTTATGGGCTCAGATTCAATGCATTACCATCCACGTAAATTATTTGTAATTTCTTGACAAAAGGAAAATAACTGGCATATCATTTAGAATAAACAAAATTGACCATACTCAACCATTGGCTGCAAAGACAACAAAATAAACCATAACCTGCTATTGGCTACAAAGACAAACAAAACAAAATTTACCATATCCAGGCACTGGCTAGAAAGACAATTCATGTTGGAAAAGATAATTACATGTCAAATGTTATCCAATTCCTTTGTACAGTTCAGTTACAATAAAATGACCTTCTATAAGCATCAATGCAGTGTGATAAACAACAGTGAAGTGATACACACAGCTCTTGGAACAGGTATACTACTGATTATCATGGTAACAATGTTGAAATTAAATTAAGCACATATGCTCTTGTCGATATTTGTAAGAAACAAAAAGGGGATTTGCAAATGAAATAAGCTTAAGTTGTTGGGAAAAAAAGGCCTGTTACTATGAAAAGAATGGCCTGGCACAAAAAGGAATGGCGCGACACAGGGAATAAACATGATGTGGCACCATCATAAAATAACCCAGGGAAAACTAAAAAACTCAACTCCATGCCTGTCAAGGTTCTGATTATGAATTCAGTCCTCTACCTGTGATGTATATTACACTGATGAGCATTTGACTCAAATAAACTGATGGCTTAGTTTTATAGACTGGTTACACCGTACATGCCAGTAAATTAGTATTTAACAGCAGTAAAATAACCATTCATACCATATGCAAATGTATGTCTTTAGTAGAGGATATTCATGAACATGTGGACAACTTTTCCATTGCCAATTCATCAAACTAATAAATCAAACTGCTACTAATAAATCAAGGTGATACTATCCAGCTGAAACCATCTGAAAAGGCCTATCAATTTTCACCAAGTCCACCAATCGAAATAAATAAAATTGACTTTTGGAAAGAAATCTGACGGGTATTAAAATCAACAGTACATACATCATGGCTTGCTACATCATCTCCAACTGTCTCAAACGAACAACAAAGAAGTGTTAACTTAAAATAATCACAATATTGATAGATATACATAAAAGAATTTTCATTTACCATGTATACTTACTTATAAGTCTAACAACAAACAAAATCACTGATCTGTAATCACATAATATGCCAGCATATCGGCATCTCTGTTGATTACTACACTGATTACTCCTAACAAACTGCACAGACCAATGCATTATGCACTGGCAAATCTGTGACTATGTAGATTGCAATAAGACTCAATTTTTAAACAAGTATAAACAGTAAATGAAAATCACTTTATTTATCTATCTAGCTACAGCACCAGTTTCATACCCAGAGGTCACGACCCAAATCATGGTTGAGAGGATGTTCTGGAGGGTTGTCAGGATATTATTTAAGATGGCAAAATCAAAATGTGGTAATGAGGTTGTGAGGCTCAGAAAAACTTGTTTAGATTTAGCGATTAGTGATTTAGACTTTTCTAACATAGCTTTAACAATTTTTCTGTCATATTACTATGATGTCTGCAGTGACAGTTTACAGTGATGTCTAGCACTGGAGCATCATGCCACAAACAAGTGATATGATGTTCCACCCAGTCACACATTCCTGACATCAGGCCAATCAGTCCTAACACTAACCTCTTAATGCTGACTGCCAAGCAAGGCAGCTGTTAGTACCATTTGTTAAAGTTTTTGGTATGACTTAGCTGGGGTTCAAACACATGACTACCCACATCCAAGGTAGACCACTAGGCCACCAAAGCAGTTTTTAAAAAACTATTGTTTAAGGTTGCAGCAAAAAAAAGTTTGGAAAACACTGACATATAGTGTGATTATTTTAAATTACAGGGTATAAACAAACTGAGCTAACTGCAAACGCTCAAACAAGAATGTGCAAATAATTTACATGTACAAAGATAGTCCCCACCCAACAAGGTAGGTGTTGTGACATGCTTTGAAAACTGTTGCCAAGAACATAGAAAGAATAATTGAGATGTAGTGATGCTCTACATATATATATGTTTTTATGTGCCTGGATGCCAATGCAAGGATAGCTGTCTCCTATATCTAATGCATTTATTAATTTGATTGACATTATGCGAAATTTAAAGAAATACAGAAGATGAATTTAATTATTGATGGTTACTGTAAAAACACCAACAAAAGGCCATTTTAAAACAACAATGAAAACACATCCTTTCTCCATTGTGATTTCATGTTGTATGTTTTGTTTGATTCAGTATAATAGACAATTTACTGCACTCTTTGGTGGAGATATGAAGTCTTGTTAAGGTCATGGACCATGACTAGCCTTGTGTGAAAATAATCTTCATATCTTCCCCTTACAAGGGTAAATAATATACATTGTATTCCTTGATTCATGTAACAGTCCAGCTTAAGCCTTGATCATACTGCTTACTCTGTCAGCAGCCATGCTCCTTGTATTTCTCCATCAATAGCCGGCACCAGTTCCTTCTTACAGACTCCAACAGCATTATCAAAAGCACTTTCCTGTCAAAAAATGAAAACAGCAACATAATGAAAGAATTATATTTGGAACAGTATTGAGCATTAATGAAATAATTCTATGGGCCAGTACTGTCTTACTGACAAGGATTCCACAAGATAAAAAGCTTTAATGAAATAATTCTATGGGCCAGTACTGTGTCTTACTGACAAGGATTTCACAGGATAAAAAGTTTTAACGAAAGAATTCATTGGGACAGTTCTCATCTTAATGAAATAATTCAACTGGACAGTACTATATCTTTAATGACAAGGATTCCACTGGACACTAAGTCCTAATGAAAAAAAAAAAAGGTATGGATCTCATGGTCTCTAAGTTCAAGTCACTAGTGGTAAGGACAAATCAAGGAGTCAATGTTAACTGCAATGTAGTAAATTTCGATCGATCGATCGATCGATCGATCGATCGATAGATAGATAGATAGATAGATAGATAGATAGATAGATAGATAGATAGATAGATAGATAGATAGATAGATAGATAGATAGATAGATAGATAAATAGTAGAACCTGTCTTGAAAGACCATCCCTTCTGCCAAAAAATGGTCTCTTAATACAGGCTGTATTACATAACAGTGGTCTTTCAAGACTGGTTTAACTATATATGTTGGACTATGAACATTCTCTAAGGTATGAACCAGGTCTCCCAACAGCATGATTGCACCAATGATGTGGCCTTTTCATGTCAAAATGTGTACATACTGTATATGGTTATAGAGTAGATGTCAACAGTTCCAAGTTGTCCCACTCTATCCTGAATATGCCTCTGGTTGTAGTTTCCCATTGTATCTAGAATACAACTTGAGTCGTATTTCACTAGGTGTGTATGTATCGTCTGTAGAAACACGTGTTATACATCACAAATACTTGTGTACTTCTTCACCGACAACAGGAGTGGTTAAAGCATGCATGCACAGAAAAATTTGAAACAATAAACATTGTTGGAAAGAAAACAGCTGATTTGAAAATTGATCGATAAAATGATGGACAACAACTCAGATCTGAACATGGATATTACAGCAAAGGTAGTGATGGTGAAGTCAAAGGTTTTGATGATTCTGAAGATAATATTGACCTAATTGATGGTTTAGATGTAAATGAAGTTGATGAAAGCAATGGCTGCCTCTACTTTTCGACAGCAATTCAGACAATGAAGCTCACTATGAAGGATTTTAAGAAGTGCATAACCAACTTTTGATCCTGAAATCAGATTCTACCTGACAGCATGAACTTCCAATTAATCGGTGTCAGACAAGGCAGGAACAACTGAGTCGGAAAATAAAAGTAATAAAGTTGAATTTCTATAACACCAAGTCTAACACTGCATGTCATTCTATAGTGTGTTAATACAGTTAAATAAAAAGTCAGAAAAGTCCAATATGGTAAACACAACGTGGCTAAAAGATAATACTTGAGATAGATTGAAAGATTTAAATTTTTAAAAATATTTTAATGTGCATAGGCATGACGCAAGCAGTTTAGTGGATAATAAAGAAATTCAATAATCAAAATTTATAACTTCCAAGTTCTTTGCAAGAAACAGTAACATCTCCATTTTTTCAGCAGTGCTAAAACTTCTTTCACTATCAACGCTAGAGGGTGGTATTTAACAAAAATATTTAGCAACAGCTGCCTGAAACTGGAAAAGCTACAATAACAGAGACCACCAACTTACGGCCATCACAACTGGGTTCAGTATGGAACATACAGTTTCTGTGATACATTTAAAAAGAAGATTGACAGAAACAACAATAGGGATGACCCACTGAAAGACATTACAACTATCTTCAGTATGGAATATACAGAATCCTAATGCTGCCTATTTCTGATATTTGCTGTTCTCTTAAGACTATAGTTCTATATACTGGTATGGCTTTGAAAACTAAGCACTCTTTCTTCTATTTTATCTATGCCTACTATTTCTGCAAAACTCTTCAAGTTTTATTTAGATTTATGTGCATATCAGTTTGTTTTTTTTATAATCATTATATGACAAGTGGGATAGTGGTAACAATTTGTATAAGTGTGTGCCTCCCAGGGTCCAAAAAAGGTACTAATTACATACAACAGTAACTTGAAATTCTTATACCTACTAATGTACATATCATTTTGCTACCTGTAGGTAAGTGTAAAATTGGGGCTTTAGTTAGGTCTTAAATTAGATATCCTACACCCACAATAATAAAAATCTATTCTCCAGAATATTAGGTCAGTTTTGTAGACATCCAATGATGGACTACCAAGCATGAAAACTTCATCCAACAAGTGAACAAATACCATATGCCCATCTGTCTTACGTGATAACTATAAAGAAGCTATTGATATGTACATCTATATTATGTATATTAATTTCATAATGATAATTTTGGTAAGGATCATTTAGTTTATGACATCTGTAATAATAGTTTTTCTAACATTATTGTTTGCACCTTAAAAGAGGAGTTATGAAGTGCATACATCAATTTCATTCAACAGCTCCAAGGTCAATCCACTGAATCAGATCAAGGGTTTCTCTATAAAGGATCCTGACCTAGTTCTTGGCCAGTTAGATTGAACAGCACATTTGGTTCCTGAATCTGAGTATTTCTAAATACTAAATGATTTATTTTAAAGCTTCATATTATACTGAATTGCTACTATATGTCATCTTCCAAAATTAAACAATTTTTATACATAATTTCTCATTCTTGACATTGCTGTATTAGAAAGAGATACACTAAGTAATTGTTTTTTTTTAGTTACAGTCATTTGTTGGAACTACTGTCTACCTTTTAATCCAAAACATTCACATTTAAATAGCTGTACAGATTTACTGTGAAACATTCAAGGACATTTGGATTTTAATACACTGATTCTTCTGTGGTCTTGGCACATAAGGACATCAGTTTTAATTTGGAATACCTTTGGAATGCATTTTTAGATTTATCGGATCTACTGGAACTGATTACCCTGTAGGATTTAGGAATTCAATAAACACTAAGTTATATTTTAATTCTTTCATTTTTTTAATTATGGAAAATAAATGTATATATTAAATTAAAAAACTTTTTGTTGTTGTTGTTACTCTTTCTTGCCCTCAGGCTGTAACTCATACATACTTCTCTTGGTAGTTAATCAGTGACTAGATAACTTACAAATCAGCTTATAATGCAATCAGATCTATGGATCCCATTTTTAATAAAGGTTGGCAATCAAATAAAGAAATGGACAATGACAAAGTATTATTGTTTTACAGAACTACAATGACATGAAACATTAAATATTCACACATTTCAAATGCTAAAATATTTATGAATATCTGTTTATTTTATCAGGCAATAAAAGAGAAATATATGAACATATAATCAGCATATATATCACAAAACTCCTTATTTTATGACCAGTGACAAAGCCATAAATTGCATACTTTATTATTTTTATTATTTTGTTTGGTGTTTACAACTGTTCATGCTGAGGGTCTCAGAGGGAGAACAATATATTTTAACAGTAACCCTCATTACAAAGTATTTATTTTTATTATTATTATTACTAAAAATGTTGTAAAATCAAATGGATAAAAATCAATTGTAGTAAGCACTGTACTCAATTCATACTTGATGATTCAATAACATGATCATAAGAGCTAATAATCAATAATAATTCTGGTGTGTGGATGCTTCCTGATCCAGGGCATAAATAAAGTACATGTGTGTGCATTCTGTACATACATGCATAGACTTGCCACTCCTTGTCCTTACATATTGCTATTTTATTGTTTATTGTCTGTAATATAGTTCCAATGTTTCTTTTCATGTAGATAGAGATCTACTAAAAGTAAAAATTCTTGAGTGCTAATCTATTTTAAAACTGGTCAATGCTGTATACATTTTGATGTTCAACTGATGTTTTAAATCATAATGACTTTAAATAAATCTAAAATGATACTAAATAGAATGGATCAAAAGGTAACAACCATGCTATGATTTTGTTTATTTGTGAATGTACTATCATGCTCCAAAATCTGCATCATGCTTTTAGACCCACATATGTGGTTTTACAATTAACATAAATTTATATATTTACCCATAATACTAAGGAACAACTTTCTTAATTCTAAATATTATCATAACTTTGACTTTTAATTTAATCAAATACTAAATTTACTTGCCTTTGAACAAGTTTTGCTTGTGTATATTTTAACCTAATGTGTATTATGTTGTATGTATTGTAAATCATATCTGATTTATTGTCGTTACTGTTTAATGTAATGTCATTAAAAAGCTCTGTGGATGATTAGACCAATTATTGGCAATATTCGTGCTGAAGTTTTTAGCCTTTGACTTTAATGGCCGCTTGCATCCATGAGTCAAAATTTAAAAATTGTCACGTCAATAACCGATGGGACACAACAGGAGGCTAAAAACGCTAGGGCACATGGTGATAAGCATCATTTGTCTCTGCCACCAGAAATGTCCCCCAGTAAAAAAAAAAATAATTAAAAAATAACAAAAAATTTAAAAAATCATCTGACTTTACTATTAATGTTGAACTGTTGCTTTAAACCATACCGACATTAAATAATTATTATCTTATCTTATTCAACATGTGTACTATTCAAAATGGATTAGAAGGTAACTACTGTATACAAACCTTGTAGCTGAAGAAAGTTTTCGATTCATATTCTGTTTTAATATATCCTGGTCTCATCGACGTTCTGCTGGTAGTAGAACGAACACTTTGGCGTCCGATCGTGCTCCCTGGACGATTCCTACTAAGACCTGCACCCCGGAATTCCACTTCAGGGTCGTTATCGTTGGGAACAGTTCCATCAATCTGAAGAGTGGCTCCTACAAAGTGCCCCTCCTGAGTCGCCTTTTCATCTTCAAGGGTGGTATCCGCTTGATCGGGAATAATTTTCTTTGGTACAGCACCTTCAGTCTCCATGATAATAGGCTTGGTACCGGATGTTAAAACCAGGGCCTGCGCAACTGCAATAGTTGATATCTTATGTGACCAGGCCAATTGGGCTCTTGCCAATATACCTAATATATACATCTTTAATTTCCTGATCTTTTATATTTTGTGGCTTAAGACAAGTTTAACTTTGACTCTTTCCCTTTAGAGCTGACAGTATATATTTCTCATGCGTGAATGTACTCACCATACAGATAAAAATAATTTTAAATGAAACAAACTATAGGTATTTCCATGGAAATGTAAATATTTACATTTTGGGTGGAAGTGATGTGGACTTCGATGATAACAATAAAATAAACAGAAACGGCTTCACTTTAAAACCGACGAAAGAGCGCTATTTTTCAAAAGTCAGGTCCCGACAATTTATTTAGTTTAGCACAGATGATCCGTTTCGCTTTTCAAAGTCCACATGGACAACAACAAAAAATTAAATACGGGGATACTTTTTTTACTAATAAAAAAGACAAATTAAAGCAACCAGCCAACCCCACATAGAGCCGTTAGATGAAGTTCGGGGGCCCTGGCACAAACTCAAACCTTAAAATGCTGCACAGACAAGAAGTCATGTATAAAAAAAAAATAAAGAGATACGTCATGCAGTTGGTTTTCTGCTTTGCTGAATATGTTTTCAAAGAAGCAGAAATCTATGATTATTATATCATTAAATTGAAGATGAAGAAAAAGATGAGAAAAATAACGTAGCTGGTTATTCTTGATACTGACCCTCTGATGTGGTGATATACAGTATTAACATTTGGTTGCGACAAAGGATATGACGGCTACATGTCGCCACAAGAGTCTGCAGTTTTATCAATAAAGCACGACAAAAAGGTGACTTCATGTAGTCAGAAATTTCATCGTGCTTTATTGATAAAACTGCAGACTTCTGTGATGTCGCCTAAGGTCAGCTCCAGCACCACTCCTCAGCTGTAACCTTATATCAATAAGCCTTTTAATAACATTAGTGTCAGAAAATAGTGTGCGTGTGTTTTCTGTTTTAATCAGTTGCAATCTAGCCTATAAAGCAGTTACAAAAGAAAACCTCAAACTTTTCAAAAGAAAAAAAAACTCAAGTACTACAAAAAAGATTCAACAAATTAAATAGTTACATACATAAATTAAAAAAAAAAAAACAAAGTAGAAAGCATGAAACTACAGGCACCCAAAAGGAGCACAGAGGCTGAACTAGTTTTGAACATACACTGTAAGTAAAAGTGGATACTAAAGGAGCCGCCAGGAAACCCGTATTTTAAGAAGCAGAAAAAAGTGAACGGAAAAGCCATGGAAAATACATGGCACTCAAAGGAGAACACGCCTCACTATGCAATACTTGACTCAAATTCCAGCATAGTAATCCGGACTTTTTTTTTTAGAATACGATGAAATAGGAAAATATATATCACACTTTAAAAAAAAAAAACATTATACACCGACTATCTTCTATTTTTTATCAAACTCAACATGAAGAAGAAGAACCTGGATACCCAGACACAAGGAGGAACAAACAAAACACAAAGAAGAAAGAAGATAGACAACAACGATATACAAGGAAAAGAAGAATCTCAATGACGGCGCCAAGGTACCAAACAACCAAAGACTTAGAAACAAATGGAAAATAAACACCACCAATCTTTCCAAAACCCAAAAGGTGCACTAAAGTGCAATACAAATAAAATTAAAACAGCACGCAACAACAGTACACATAGGAACAAACACAGCATACACTCAGAACACAACATGTAAATAGAAAGAAAAAACTCAAGACATGATTTAGAGCTGTCCTTACAAATATACAAAACAACACTGTACCAAAAAGCACACACAAAGGACAAAAAGATACTCAGGCAAAGTCACTCAAAAACTAATTATAATAATAGAAAATGGAAGGAAACCGTCCCTAGGACATATAATCTTCAGGAAAGGGAATACGACCCTTATTTCAAGCAAGGAATGAGATGGAAACCAGACCCACTGCAAGCATAGGCAAAGGGGAGGAAGTGCAGACCCACCCAATATTTATGTGATAAACACAACTGGAAATATTTGATAGAACAAAAGAAAAGCAACCCTGAAAAATAAAACACCACAAAACAAGAAAAAAGAAAAAAAAGGAACAGAACACAAAAAGGGGAAACTCTTTAGGAAAACAGTGTGTCACGTCCTAACGTTACCAGTTTTGTGCTGGGACAGGAAGGATTGTGTCAACAACAGTTAGACCAAACTATCTTTGTTTGCTGTTGTTGTTGTTGGGCTTAACACCATTTTTCAGCACACGATAGGCTATTCATGGCGGCCAGTATTAATGGTGGAGGAAGAAACTGGGAAATCACCGGAAAGAACCACCGACCCACGAGAAGCTACTGGCAAGCTTTCTCACATATCCACATTCGCCGAATATTATATCTTTGTTTGTGTTTTCCAGCAAAACAGCATGTTGTCAGAAGTGACAATTTTGGAATAACTTGGATTTATACCATTAAAAAGTACATCTTCATAACAATACTGAAATTTGGATGCACAAGTTTATGTGACATCATAAGAAAAAAACTCAATCAGCCACCTGAAATGGACTTTAATTCCCACCATCCAGCATAAACTTGGAGGAGGTGGAAGCTAACTATGTAGTTTTACTTAGATGATGCGCTTGCAGATAAAAAAAAAAAAAGACAAAGAAAAATCCAATACGACGTGCAAACGTCTTTATATGTGGTGCTTTCGTCCATTAATTATGTCAACAAAATGGGGGAGAGTGTTTGAAGAAGTTTGACAATTGTTAAAATGGGGCAGGAAGAGTTCAAAATAAATTGACGTCAACAATGTTATTTTTTGCAATAAATTTAATAAATCAAAAAAAAAATAGTAAATTAGTCGGTGCTTCAGTATGGCACACGCTCGCTCGTCAACAGCCCACCAGTTTAATCCTAAACCGGTTGAGCTCTTGCCAAAAAGTCAAAGTACTGCATCATCATATTTTGTTTTTATACAATGTAGATTTTAAATTGTAGACATTAAACTTTATTTGTAAACCTTTTAATTTCCATAATTTTATTTTCGCATAAAAGCCAGCCATATACAATGATGCTAGTTTGTAGAGGGTAAAAATTTTTCGACATAATTTTTTGGGGTGGGGGGTCACTGAAAGTTTGACAGTTGTTGACAAGGGGGAGGTAAAACAAATTACCTAAAAATTATTGACATAATTATTGGACATCCTCTTATATGATGTGCAAACTTCTTTACATACGTTTCTTTATTACTTATATGATGTTCAAACTTCTTTTTATGCGGTGCTTTCATACTTATATGATGAGCAAACTTCTTTATATGCGGTGTTTTCGTCCTTATATAATGTGGAAACTTCTTTATGTCCGGTGCTTTCGTCCTTATATGATGTGCAAACTTCTTTATATGCGGTGCTTTCGTCCTAATATGATGTGCAAACTTCTTTATATGCGGTGCTTTCGTCCTTATATGATTTGCGAACTTTTTTATGTGCGGTGCTTTCTTCCTTATATGATGTGCAAACTTCTTTATATGCGGTGCTTTCGTCCTTATATGATTTGCGATCTTCTTTATATGCGGTGCTTTCGTCCTTATATGATGTGCAAACTTCTTTATATGCGGTGCTTTCGTCCTTATATGATTTGCGAACTTCTTTATATGCGGTGCTTTCGTCCTTATATGATGTGCAAACTTCTTTATATGCGGTGTTTTCGTCCTTATATGATGTGCAAACTTCTTTGTATGCGGTGCTTTAGTCCTTATATGAAACATCTTTATAAAGAGAAGCAACAACGGAACTTGTTCAGGCACGCGAAGGGGCCAAGCAGTATCTTGACAAAAGTAATTTGGTCAACTTAAACTGAGTTGTTGTTGTTGTTGTTGTAGATTTTAACGCCATTTTTCAGCACACGGTAGGCTATACATGGCGGCCAGTATTAATTTTAAACTGAATCAAACAGATTTCACACTGCTTCTAATCTAAACAGCATTCGCCACCACCAGTTTCTGTAACAAGATGTCTACGCACGTTAAGATAAAAGAGAGAGAGAGTTTTTATAATGAAAAAAGGTATCTTGGTACTGATAATAAGTTTTGCAAAATATTCTCTCAATGAATATCTTTTAATTGCATAGCAGTCTTTGGTTTATATAGAACCTTGCCGACATTGTTAAATATTTAACTTGGGGAGCCATGACTTTTATTTGAAGACACTTTAAAGATGACAAAAAAATATTTCATTCTCTGTCCCCTGTACTAGACATAATTTTAATGAACATACAACGTTTGTAGTATGTGATGATTTTATACAGTCTTCCATCTGTGTATATTTTCTTCAGCTTGAATATACGTTTTTCTCTGTGGCACTAAAACAAAATATAGTGATCAGCCATAATGTTTTATGTATGTAGACGCAAACATGTTCAGTTGTGAGGGTAGGGCAAATGAGGGTAGGGTAGGGCAGGGTAGGGTAGGGCAAATGAGGGTAGGGCAAATGCACTCACTCCTTACCCCTATGTGCAGTCACCCATGTTAACTGGTGTGCATCGATGTAAGGACAAAATTCAATCTATGTGATCAATGAAATAGTTACACTAGATAAATATTATTAATTCGCTGTTTAATTTCGATTTATATTAAGCTCTTGTATCACGCATTTGGTCTTACATGTGTAAACTAATCCCATATCATGTTATCTATGGAGGCTGATCACCGTCATAATTATATGAGTGTATTTTCTAATCTTCCTTGATGTATTATTGTAAATACCTGATTGCAAGATCTACTTTCATAATTTTATCCATGTATATTGTATTCTTTATTGATGTCAATTGTAGAAGGAACGTACCTTCTGTGTTATTGTAAATGGCAGCTTGGAAGTGCCAAATTCCTAATTCTAGTCATTAATTTTCTTTTTTCTTCATTTATACTAGTTCTAAATGACTGCTTGCAAGTGCTTGGACCTACTTTCCTACTGCTTCATTGTATCTTACAGTTTGCTAACTACTGAACTGATTTTGCAGTTTATCGTATGGCAAGCATTATGCTTACTATTACAAGTTTTGTATATACTGTTTATAAACTTGACATTACAATTACATTATTCCAACTACAGTTTTCATACAGATTTGGCTTTGCAACATGTAAATATCAAGTTTTATCAGTATCGTCTTTGTTGTCCAACTCTTGTAGCTATTTGTTGTCAAAATGGCATACAGGAGATTAGCATAGCATTGCTATAACAGACGGCGCTCTACATTTCGGAAGTTTTTCCTTTACCAGAAATAATTCATGCTCCCCACGGATTTTACGGCATTCATTTTATGTCGATAAACATTGTAACTCTTTTCAGTCACCTTTTCAAGGTGTATTTTAACAATGCAGTTTTAATCGTTCTCTAAAACCACGAGCTTTCTCGAAATCTAAGTGATTTTTAGCACCTTACTAAAACAGAAAACGCATACACCACAAAAGGTTGGCCCGTCTTCTTTAAGACCAGTTTTGATGCATTTAAGTATTTACTTTCATGGTGCAAGAAATCTTCTTCTTAGTGGTGTCTCTCATTGATTTCGAAATATTAGTTATTTTAGCAAATTAATGATCATATATGACAATGATAAATTACCCCGTACTCTTCTTCAGTTCATTCCACGACCCCTGGTTGTAAGGATCGTATTGAACGTCTCCCATTTTGACGCACATCACAGGCGTCTATATTTTCCTGAGATACTATTGTACGTAAGATCTGCGAAAATAATATATTTCAGAGTAACATCAATATCACATTTTAAAAAGTTTATAGGTGAAATGACTTTAAAAAATTAAGCATGTCTAAAGATTTTATTATTCTTTTTGAAAGAACTTTTGTCGCAAAGCAAAAATAATCAAATTGTGGAAAATAAAGTTCGTAACAAGATAGAAATGTTTACTTGCGATTAGAAGTATTATATTTAGTGTACGGTTGTTTTCCAATACTTAATTTGCATTGTTGATTAACAGAACCTCAACCTTTAAATGTATTTAAAAACAAAACAAAAAACAAACAAACAGCCTTAAAACTAGTTTGCATCCTTTGCAAAATGTCTCTAAAATTGAGACAAAAGATATTGTTATAGAGGTGTGACTTTTATTGCAATTTTTACCACTATCAAACTAATTAAAAATAGTAAAATTAGTTCAAGAATTTTAAAAATATAAATATAGCACCATTAGGTTCTAATTATTCAGCAGCTCTTTGTTACATTAACGATTTTTTTAATAAAAAAAAAACAAACTTTAAAAGATGTTTTGAAATGTCAATGTAGATACTCATGATTCCTACTTATTAATCATGCTGCTCTTTGCAAATTAAAAGTAGTTTAGTGAATTATCTTTGATCAGAGAGAGAGAGAGAGAGAGAGAGAGAGAGAGAGAGAGAGAGAGAGAGAGAGAGAGAGAGAGAGAGAGAGAGAGAGAGAGAGAGAGAGAGAGATTGACTTAATTTTAACGGCGCACCAGCACTTTTAGGCTATTTAGCGCCATACAGTAAGTCATATATGTAAAAAGAAAGGTTCAATATCGACCAGCGATATAGTAAAAAAAAAAAAAAATAAAAAAAAATAAAACATAGTAGTTGAATATAAAATGATAAATGTTGTCAACAGTTAAAAATGTCGGTTCCCGATCAACGGGAAATGTAAATGATGTATCTTGATGAAAAGTTGTAAATAATAGTTGGTATTTGCATTAGTTAAAAATTAGTTTGGGTAAGGTCATAACAATTTACAGTTTAAAATAAAGATTTACTTCCTTTAGGAAATCTAAAATACTAGAAATTTGAATAGTATCAAAAAGTTCCTGCACGTCGTGCACATTATAATATTTATCACGCGCAGGTTGCAGGTCGGAACACGTGGTCATAAAGTGTTTAACAGTAAATGGTACATTGCAAGGAACGCACTCTGGTGGATCTTCACCTTTTAGTATGTGTGTGTGGGTAATGTATGTATGACCGATTCTGATTCTTGCAATGACAACCTCCTCCCTACGAATAGTTCTGTAGGAAGGAGTCCATTCTCCCAAGATTGGTTTGATGGCATGAAGTTTGTTATTGATTGCATCATCCCATGATACCTGCCACTTTTGACGTAGATACTTTTTGATACAAGGTTTAAAATCAGAATATGGTAATTTAAAATCCGATGGTTCTAAAGATAGGGCCATCTTAGCAGCCCGGTCTGCTTCTTCGTTACCTCTAATACCAATATGGCTAGGTAGCCAACAGTATACTATATTGCATGAGGCACTAAGTTCAGAGTTTTTGATCAGAACATTCACCAATAGTGGATTATCTAGTTTGATATTGTGTAGCGCCTGAAGCACTGATAATGAGTCACAGAAGATAATACTATTTAGAATATGTTTAGATTCGATAAATGTCAGAGCAAGGTCTATTGCTCTGATTTCTGCTGAAAATATGGATGCATCATTTGGCAAACGCTCTTGGGTTATGTGTTTGCCACTGACGAAGGCTGCAGCAGCCTTATCAGCAACCTTTGATCCATCAGTATAAAATCTAGCATAATGTGTAAATTCATTGAGTAGATCATGATAAGAATTCAAGAATAGGATAGGGTTTGAGAGAGAGAGAGAGAGAGAGAGAGAGAGAGAGAGAGAGAGAGAGAGAGAGAGAGAGAGAGAGAGAGAGAGAGAGAGAGAGAGAGAGAGAGAGAGTATGCACCAAATTTGCATATTTCATTAAGTTATTGTAATGTATCCTGGGTCGAAGACAGTGTTTTGGGACAGTCTAAGGGTCTTTCATTCATCTAGTATCAACAAGAGAAAAAAACCTTCACTAATCTTACTCGATAAATATACATGGTAAAATTTTACTGTTCACTGTATTTTTTTTATTTTTAATTTAAATGACTACATGTATCCTGGTCAGTTAAGCGTGTTTTGGGACACACTTTTGTTGTTTTATAGTACACATGGGGTAAATCGTTTGGTGATAATTACCAACATGCGAAAAAAAACTCTCCTGATTTTACTGATCAATCTTTTTAAGGCTTTATTCATTATAATTGTATATTTGTATATATGTATCCTGGTGGTGAGAGTGTTTTTTTTGGACAGTTTTGTGCCATCCCAATAACTTTCAGGGTGATAGGCAGAAAAAATAAACTGGCGGATGTCTAATTCATGCATACGTTCTTGGAAATAAATAAATATAAAATTGCCGGATAGATTCGGGGAGGCAAACAAATGTTAAACTTTCAGGACAGTTTTTGCTTTAAAAAGGAAAATTCTATTTAGGACGCACACATTATGGTCAACAATTATTCGTTGCTTGCCATGGTATTAGGTAAGAAACCGACATGCTACTATATTTCTGCTAAATGGCTTGTCAAACGGTCCAATGCAAGAATAGGTTACAGATGTGCTTTAGATATCTTCTGACTGGGATTTCTTACCATTTGACAAATGTGACAAAACCTTTGGTATTTGTAATCATCATTTTTAATTTTCGCCAAATACAAATGATCTAGGATTTTGTGATAAGTCTTGCTGACACCAAAATGACTATGAATTTTCTGTTTATAAGGCGTAGGAAAAATTATTTGATTGCTCACTGACCATTCATCACAAGCAGGTACAGCTGGTCGGTATTTTCTCGTAACGATCCCATTTTTCATAAAGTAAGAAACTGGTACCTGCGTACCTTCATTTTCTGAAACACAGTCTTTTGTTTTCTCTGAAAAAAAAATAGTGTTTGGGGGCCTATAACTCACATTAAACGTCTTGCATTCTTAAAAAGTAGCTGCAACTTTCTATTCGGATATTTTACAGCTGCAGTCAGAAATTTCCAAGTGGTTTCCATTATTATGTGAGGAAGCTAAACTTAGTTATAAATCTCTCTCTCTCTCTCTCTCTCTCTCTCTCTCTCTCTCTCTCTCTCTCTCTCTCTCTCTCTCTCTCTCTCTCTCTCTCTGAGTGATTAAGTTATCTAAATTATGGAATTTACCAGTAGTATATGGAGCCACATTAGGGACAATTGAATCTTAATGTTAAAATAGGGTCTATCAAAATTGGCGACAATCAAAATTGGCGATAATTTTGGGCTTGTTGAGCGACAAGGGAAATGGAACAGATTAAGTGGCGTCACGGTACTGGCAACAATATTGCAAATGGCTAACCTGAATATGCACGGCTATCACTCTAGTTAGTGACAAATGGAGTAAAGTCAAAGATATATGTCACACATATATAACACATATAGGCAAGAAAGAATAAATATCTTTTCGAGGCATATGAAGAAGGCTCTGAAAAGGGACTTAATCCAACTGTTATTCACTCCCTTATACTCTTGTTTTCTCTTTATGCTTTCAACATCCTTATTGACCAGGTCTCTATCTTTATCTCATGTCTTTCACTTTGACCCATTTGACAAATGACCACTCTGTAAAATTAAATATATTTTTAAAAGCATCTCATTTGGATGACAATATCAATACCCTGATTCGAGGTGCATACTCTTACATATTTAGGTTGGATGAAATCTTTTAACTTCTCAACTTCCACCTCCATCATGCCTAACACTTGATCCCTCGCTACCCTGAGGCTGGTGACTTGACTTGTCATAAAGTCTTTCGTGATTGGATACATCCATTCTTTCTCAATTCTTTCCACCACGTAGGCTGCAACTGTTGTTGTTGCAGTTGTTGTTGTATGGTTTAACGCCATTTTCAGCACAAGGTAGGCTATACATGGAGGCCAGTATTAATGGTGGAGGAAGAACCCTGGAAAACCCAGGGAAGAACCACCGACCCACGAGAAGCAACTGGCAGGCTTTCACACTTACCCACGTTAGCCACGTTACAACCAGCTTGTATAGACTTGTTGCGGATCATTTATAGTTTACCTCATGTGGAGACAGCCATGTAGAGGTTTACAAACACAACGTTTTTGTGTTTGTTTGTTTTATATATGTTACATATGTTTTCTATTTGCCTTTGAAAAAGACTCATTAAGAGTCGAAAGCGCTCAGGCTAGTTAGTTACTAGTTTCGCACTGTTCGTCGTCAGTTTATTGCATATATATATATATATATATATATATATATATATATATATATATATATATATATATATATATATATATATATTCCAATTTTGTACGTTAGCTTTTCGGTTATTTAAGTAAGAAATTTCTCAAACTGTTTATAAACAGATAACCGAAGGTGATTAAAGGAAAAAAGGGACTACTTGGTAGTACAAGAATCAACATTTAGTACTTTTTTTAACGGAGACAATGAACATTTGACACCAAATGGATGAAAAAAGCTGTGGGACTAGTGGCACATATTAGAATCAACATTAAACACAAACGGGTGATATAAAAGCTTAACATAATTCGAAATTAAACAGCGAATATATATATATATATATATATATATATATATATATATATATATATATATATATATATATATATATATATATATATATATATATATATATATATATATCCAGAGTAACTATTATGTTGACTATACAGATTTAATTTTGTCCCTACATCGATGTACATCAGTTAATTTCATTAGCGGTGTTTGCGAGCTTCCTCCCTACTATGAATAATTTGATAATTATTAACAATCACATGTTATCTTCATGTGGGGAGCATGGGTGTCTTTAAAAAGTGGCAAGGAGGAGAGCATTTGCCTCACACTCTAATGTCACCTCTGAACATGTTTTGATCTTCATGCGTAAAACATAATGCTAACCACTATATCTTTGTTTTGGTGCCACAGAGAAAAGTATATTAAAGCTGAAGAAAATATACATAGATGCAAGACTTGATATAAAATCTTCACATACTCAGAAGGTTATATGTTCACCAATGTTATATCTAGTACATGGGATACTGAATGAAATATTTTTAGTCATATTTAAAGGGTCTTAAAACAAAAGTAGTGTCTCCCTAACTCAAATACTTAACAATGTCTTTAAGATTCTCAATTAACGAAAGATTGTTATGCAACTAAATGATTTTCATTGAGAAAATATTTTGTGGTAATTATTATCAGTACCAAGATACCTTAATCATTTTAAACTCTCTCTCTCTCTCTCTCTCTCTCTCTCTCTCTCTCTCTCTCTCTCTCTCTCTCTCTCTCTCTCTCTCTCTCTCTCTCTCTCATTAAAT
The DNA here is from genome assembly GCA_016746295.1 of Potamilus streckersoni. NCBI lineage: Eukaryota > Metazoa > Mollusca > Bivalvia > Unionida > Unionidae > Potamilus > Potamilus streckersoni. The sequence goes on along the minus strand of JAEAOA010000065.1, from coordinate 260,039 downwards.
GAGTCCACACAGACTTTTTTAAATATGTGTATATGTCTTGTTACAAAAACTAGGGGCGAATACTGTTTAGATTAGAAGTAGTGTGAAATCTATTTGATTTGGTGTTATATGATAAATTACTTTTGTCAAGATACTGCTGAGCCTCTTCGCGCGCCTGCGCAAGTTCATTTGTTGCTACTCATTAAAAAGAACATTTTCATCATAAAGACGTTTTATATGAGGACAAAAGCACCACATGTAAAGAAGTTTGCGCATCATATAAGGACGAAAGCACCGCATAAAAAAGTTTGCAGATCATATAAGTAATAAAGCAACGCATATAAACGAGTTTTTACATGATATAAGTACGAAAGCACCGCATATAAATAAGTTTGCACATCATACAAAGTTCGAAAGCACCGCATATGAAGGCTTCATAAGAAATAAGTATGAAAGCACCGCCTATAAAGAAGTTTTCATATCATATAAGAACGAAATCACTTCATATAAAGAAGTTTGCATATTATATAAGTACAAAATCACCACATATAAAGGAGTTTTCACATGATATAAGTATAAAAGCACCGCATATAAAGAAGTTTGCACATCATATAAGGACGAAAGCATCGCATATAAAGAACTTTTCACATGGCATAAGTATGAAAGCACCACATATAAAGAAGTTTTCACATAATATTAGTACGAAAGCACCACATATAAAGAAGTTTGCACATCATATTAGGACGAAATCACCGCATATAAAGAAGTCTGCACATCATGTAAGTACGAAATCACCGCATATGAAGGAGTTTTCACATGAAACAAGTATGAAAGCACCGCATATAAAGAAGTTTGTACATCATATAAGTAATGAAGCACCGTATATGAAGGAGTTTTCAAATGATATAAGTACGAAAGCACCGCATATAAAGAAGTTTTCACATAGGTACGAAAGCACCACATATAAAAAAGTTTGCACATCATATAAGTACGAAAGCACCGCATATAAAGAAGTTTGCACATCATATAAGGTCGAAATCACGTATATGAAGGAGTTTTCACATGATTTAAATATGAAAGCAACGCAAATAAAGAAGTTTGTACATCATATAAGTAATAAAGCACCGTATATGAAGTAGTGTTCACATGTTATAAGTACGAAAGCACCGCATATAAAGAAGTTTGCACATCATATAACTACGAATGCACCGCATATGAAAGAGTTGTCGCATGATATAAGTACGAAAGCACCACATATAAAGAAGTTTTCACATCATATAAGTACTAAAGCACCGATTAAAGAAGTTTGCACATCATATAAGGACGAAAGCATCGCGTATTAAGAAGTTTGTACATCATATAAGTACGAAATCACCGCATATAAAGAAGTTTTAACGTCATATAAGAACGAAAGCAACGCATATAAAGAAGTTTGCTCATCATATAAGACCGAAACAACGCATCTAAAGAAGATTGTACATCATATAAGTTATAAATACCGCATATGAAGGAGTTTTCACATGATATAAGAATGAAAGCATTGCATACAAAGATGTTTGCACATCATATAAGTACGAAAGCATTGCATATGAAGGAGTTTTCACATGATATAAGTATGAAAATACCGCATATAAAGAAGTTTGCACATCATATAAGTACGAATGCACCGCATAAGAAGGAGTTTTCACGTGATATAAGTACGAAAGCACCGCATATACAGAAGTTTGCTCATTATATAAGTACGAAATCACCGCATATGAAGGAGTTTGCACATCATACAAGACCGAAACAATGCACCTAAAGATGATTGTACATCATATAAGTAATAAAGCGCCGTATATGAAGGAGTTTTCACACGATATAAGAATGAAAGCACCGCATACAAAGAAGTTTGCACATCATATAAGTACGAAAGCATTGCATATGAAGGAGTTTTCACATCATATAAGTAGGAAAGTATCGCATATGAAGGAGTTTTTACATGATATAAGTACGAAAGCACCACAGATAAAGAAGTTTGCACATGATATAATTAAAATTATCATCTTGAGTCAGCTGTGGCGTTCCATGAAATTCAGTGCTTTGCTATATATTAGTGGTCACGATGGTAGAGACATTTACAACACATTTACATTTGAGTCCAATGAAAGAAAAAAATTGCTCCACTTATCAAGATGTCTGAGGACTATTGCAGTCCGAAGCAGAACATTACAGTAGAGAAGCACAGATTCAATACAAGAATATAACAAAAGAATGAAACCATTGCCCAATACGTAATATGAACGTAAATTGATTGCAAATTTGAATCTACAGGGTGAAATGATTAGAGATAGAATTGTTTGTGGGACTAATTCTGAACTTGTAAAAAGGAAACCTTTTACGAGAAAACCTACATACAGACATTACAAAAAGCACGGTCTATCTGGGGAGCAGACGAAAAATCCAAAAAACATATTCAAAGAATAACAAATGAAGCAGCTGCATCAGAAGCTCATGGTGTGAAAATGAAGAAAAAAGAAAAGAAAATTATACATCCAAAGAAAGAGGAAATGACATATAT
>JAEAOA010000065.1:0-255000 GCA_016746295.1 Potamilus streckersoni | reverse complement strand
AAATCAAATCTAAATGTTACTATATATAAATAAAGTTATATAAAGATAATGGGGGATGGAAATGACTGGGGGGAATCCTATCTGATGAGGGGGGTGGAGTGCAGAGGTCCAGGGGATTAATGTCCGGGGAGGAAATGTCGGGGGGGGGAGGGAGTCGTGGGGTGTCCAGGGGGAGATTTCCTGATACCTGATGAAATATCCTTATAGTATTAATTTTTTAATACCTCATTTTCTTTAACCAACTGTAAGACTCAAACTCAAACCCTACTTCACGTTAAAAAAAAATATATTTCATTTACCAAATTACCGTATTTTCTTTCTGTTTCCTCAATAAACCCAAGTACCAAACATATTTTATTCAAAGTAAAATTTTTGAGGACAAGATATTGTCTGATAATTGCATATGCGGATACAAAATTTATCAGCATTAATTGCTGGAGTGATTTTCGTCCAAGAAAGGTAAAACCGGTAGAAGCATTTACTTTAAGCAATAATTTTTCGTATTGTTTTGTAAATATTTTTTCGACTTCATTGAAATAATTTCGTAACAACAATTGTCTAGAGCGTTGGAGTGATAGAAGTGGAACATCAACTTCGCTAATGTTGTAATAAGAATTAAACTTTGCTTCAAATATTGTTTGATTGACTTGCAGAAAGAATTTTTCTCGCTCAATATCACTGAGATTATTAATTTCATGGTCAACATTTTTTTATTATAGTGATATCTCAACAATAATTATATCCAATTCTGGGTAACTATTTTAGCCATTGTTTCATTGTCGTGGTAGTACATACCGAGATACTTAAAAATTTCTCGTTTTAAAAGAAGTATTACATAGCTCCTTGCTTCTTTTTATTTATATTATCCTAAATTTCGCTAGTTTGTTGAGACGATTATGGTTCTCGTTTATTTTCTCCTCCTGTGCTATCCGCATTAATAAGTCTGATTGTATTATCCAATCTATATTTTTTAAATCAACCTCAAGCAATGTTTTTCAACATTATTTCAGCTTGTTTTTATTTTTCCAGACAATCATCACGATGACAGAATCATCTTATAATATCAAAGTTTCTTATTGCTTTTTTTAGTTGTGGTCCTCGCATGTACATAACACGAACAAGATTTATTTCTTCTTATTACAATGGGCAGATTATCATCAGAATTGTAAACTTTTTGTGGTATTCATCTCACGTGATTTTTTTCCAACATATTTTTTTTTTTGGGGGGGGTTAAAATATTGTCATAAAATTCTCTTGCAAAGGTTATAATTACTGGTTCAGACATTTATTTCACAAAGTTAGATTCAATTTGATCATCAAGTGTATATATTTGAAATGTTGTTAATCCTGGAAACGGATGTTCAGACGACAACATAAACTCAGAAATATAAATACGTGGTAACAGTCTTTTCTGTTGGATTCGTAAAATACAGTGCTATTGAAATATACCATACAATATTGTCCAGTTGATATCATTTGCTCCTTCCAATCGCCAATTATAAATTTGACCAACGCTAGAGTTTAATCGACCGCGCATATGAGACTGTCAAATAGCAACTGTAACGGACATTTAATTATATTCCAAAAAGTTCAACTTCTCCGTTGGTCGTCCATTCTTGTATATCAGAGAAAGTGTAATAAAGATACTTTTCACGATAATATGCTGATGCACTTACTTCAAACCCAACTTGATTGTCAAATGTTTTAAAAAGTGTTGGAATATACCCAACATTTTTTTTTCGTATTATACCGCTAGACAGACTGTCAATGTATGCTTTATTTGTCATATCATTTTAGGTTAAAGGAAATGTATGTCGTAGTTTACCTGACATTCGTCCACTGGATTACGTACAATATGAGGTAAGCTCTTTGTTTAACTGAGCGTAACTAAGAACATCAGAATCATTAACTGGTGGTAAGGTTGTGATTTAGTTTCTAGTTATTACTCATTGCAAGGTTACCTGTCATTGTTTCTCCGTCTTTATTAATATTTTTATCGTCAACAGATTTTAGTTGCACATAACTTACAGCTTGTGTTAAATCTGATGGTGGATATACAGTCTCCAACCCAATGATTTTTTTACTGGACATGTTAATGGTACAAGTGACAGTCCCACCTGTTTGATCAATTTTGTTATTATCAACGTTCTTCAACTGTAGATAACTTACCGCTTGAGTTTGATTTAAATTTGCTGGTGGATATCCAATCTCTAAATTTATATAAAACAATTTCCTGACATATCTAAGTAACGGTTAAAGTTCCTCCTGTCAGTGATAGTTTATTAATGTAGACGAATTTAAGCTGAAACATAACTAACAACTTGTGTGTTAACAATCAATCAACCAATCAATCAATCTCTCTCTCTCTCTCTCGATAAATCAATATTACCGTTTGTTATTGTGCTTTTAGCTGATGAATCTCCTAATGATGTTCCGAGTTTCGCATAATAGCTCATTATTTATTTATTGTCTGACAATTTTTACATAACATAAAATTATATAACAATTATGTCAAAATCGTCGAAATTAAACTTTGATACAGAGCGGTTGGTGAAACGCAAACATAACAATGAACATTCAGATTGGCATTATCTTATTATTGGAAGAAATGGATCGGGGAAAAACATATCTGCCTATGAATTTACTTCTGGGCAATAATTTTAACTACGACCGAGTTGATATTTATACAATCAATCCACAAGATGTGTACGATTTACGTAAGGAATATAACAATAATCTTTGTGATGATCTTGAGGCTGGTGAAGATTTTTTTTTATTATCAAACAACCAGAAGAACTTGTTCCAGTTAATCAATTTAATTCAGCTCAACATAATATAGTTGTTTTTGATGATGTTCCACTAAACAATGAAGAAATGAATAAAACAAATCAAAATTGTTACTGTTACGTAAAAAGACATGTAATTCTATTTATTTTTCTATCTTATATTATTTCTCGGACTGGATAATGCTATTGCAAACAAACATAGTGGGGAAGTTATGAAATATAAATTTATTGAACTATTTTATCAGGCAACAAAAGATTAAAATAACTTTTTCTTATTTGATAAACTATCACATAATCTAGATAAAAATGTTTTGATGTATTGACAGATACCTGCTCTAAGTTTTTGTTTTCAATTTGTATAAAATATAGAATATAGGTATAAATAAACGAGCAAAGTACTGAAAACATATATAATATTTGGAAAAAAAATCCCGTACACATTCCCAGGCGGAATTTAAGCAAAAGGTACAGGAAGCACGACGTTGACAACTAACAGACGGAGAAACAGCAGCTACAGCTCTTAAACCAGTTACTGAGGCTTTACTTGGAAAATAATTTAAAACTAAACCACTATTGAAAGAGGATGCTTAAACACTGCAGGATAAAGGTTTAATCGGACTAGTTAAATAAAAAGAGGCTGGAAGAATTATAAGATCTGAAAAAGAAAAAAGAAGGTTGGCCGAGACACTTGTAACGAATATAGATGATCTTACTGCTCGACGAGCTGAACTAAATCAGCGGAAAAATAATCCACTTACACATGAACAAAGATTATCAGAAGCAACAGTAGTTGGACCTATTAGAATAATGTTGAGAAATATGGTGAAACAAATTGAAGACTCGAAGAGTAAAGCTGAAACAATGTTAGAGATGATAAAAGAAGAATAAACCAGAAGAAGAGAAGCATTTGTAAAAGAACATAAATTAGATTTCCAAGAAAAGCAAAAATTTAAAGATGCTCTAGAAAATATAAATAGCGAACTGAAAGATTTCGAGCATGAATCGTTTAACGAAAACAAAGATTTTAAAAACTGATTATTACGCCGAAGAAAATATTAATATGTTAGAAACAATAAAAGAATATAAGAAACAGCTGCTAAAGATAGCGCTAATTTGTCAGCAAATTGTAGTCCGCCAAAACATATTGATCTTAAAAAACAGAATGTGATTGGACTAATTTCCCTTATATTGAGAGGCATTCTGTCTAATGTAAAAATCCAGAGTAAATGATGAATTTACATTTACTTCAACTTTAACTTCAAGAATTGAATGGACAATACATAAAATTCCACAAGGAGCTTATAACATCACTGATCTAAATAAAACAATAAAAGAACTTATTACAAAAATATCTGACGTAAACACAATATTAAGATATTACTCGTTTGCATCTGGACCTTACTCAGCCCAAGGTTGTTATGGACAAACAATATTCAGCTTTTCACCAAACATTACACCTGGATATATTATGCAAATTAGTCCAAGTCAAGTTTAATATTGTCTGCTAAGCATTGAAAATTAGATAACCGAAAAAAGCATGCATTTGACAGATCAGCCTGGACGACAACTGGATCTGAACAACAATGTTGTTACCTTTTACCAGCATTTACGCGTGATCACTTCTTGATTGGCAAAAAAATGCACAAGCACAGATATCATAAAATAAATGTTAAAAAATTACAGAAGAAAAATAGTTGGAGGAAATGTTTGTAAATATATTTACTAAAATTATTAAAAATGTTCCATGAATAGTTTGTAAGGTTGCGCCAATTGCATTTCACGCGTCAAAAGTTTTTGTAACTGGAGCTGCATCTGCTGCAGCAACTACGGTTGAACAAAAATAGCTGATAAAATAAAAGTCGCACCAACAATCATACAAGCTATCTCAAAAATCGCACCAACGAAAGAAACTCATCGAGCTAAGATAACAACAAAACTCATTGATCACCAAAAAGAAAACAAATTATACCAAAATCTCTAAAACAAAAGCGTCGCAACAATAAAATTTTATATAACCTAATAAATAATGTCAGATAAAATTATCTCGATTTAGCAGAAACTTACGACACCTATGATATAGTAACATAGTTTGAATATGTTGAATATTTCGACGAAAATTCTTACGAACCAAATAACGTGGTGTTAGATTATTTAATACTCAAGACGAAGATCAATTTCTTTTACCTCACAAAGCAATATTGGAAGTTCCTGTCCTAATTAAGACAGCAGCCAATCCACCTATCGAAATTTCCTCTGAAAAAGTACCTCTTATAAATAATTGTTGGTGTTTTTTAAGTGCTCGAAAAGAATTCGCTAATTAAACTGTTTAAGATATTTCAATTCACTTGTAAGTTGTAAGTACAGTATTAAATACTATTTCGTTTTCCGATGATTACTCCAAATCAACTGCACATGAAATTGTTATATGATGTAGTGTAAAGATATTGGAATTGGTTTGTCGGGTTTTGTTATATCAGTTGATTTTTGTTCCAGGAAAAGTAGCCATTTTAGTTGCCGAAGCTAATACCGATGCAGATGTTAAAAATGTAAGAGATTTTCTTATTGCTAATGCTAATAATTTTTTTTATTGCCGCACCAGTTTCAGCCGCTAAGGCAGACGCTACAAGAGACGAAGTCTGAGAAAATACGTGGTAATTCATAATCAATTGCCGCGTTGAGTGTAATGAACTTTGAGCTAATGTCAGTTTTACTAATCTAACGGTACCTTAACAAAACACAGAATTTGTAAAGACATTTATTTGTAAGATCCCATTATGTCACAAATTGTGCAGTGAACCCCAATCTGAATACAAGCATATATATATATATATATATATATATATATATATATATATATATATATATATATATATATATATATATATATATATATGCTCAAATAAATAAACCATAATTAGCTTTAGTTATATTTTCATAATTAAGGAAACAGCTCTCTGAGAGTCAGAGAGAGAGAGAGAGAGAGAGAGAGAGAGAGAGAGAGAGAGAGAGAGAGAGAAAGAGAAAGAGAAAGGAAAAGGGAGGAAACGTAATGGAAAACACGTTGAGTCAAGTGGAAATCCATATCTAAGAGATGTCAGGCTTAACAGGGGTCCGAAAGAGGACCAAAGCACACGCATTAGATGTGGAAATAAGAGAGTAGAATTTAACTCAGAATTTACTCCTCGTAATATGACGTGAAATGTACACGGCGACTAAATTCTATCAATGTGATTCAGTTGGATTCAACGTGAATATTTTCGGCCACATATTAACTGAAAGTGAGATTTTGTTTATGCATCAATTCATTACATTTGTTTTAGTAAATCTGTTGTATTAGCTGAAAGTGAAATTTTGGTTATCTAGTAATTGATTAAATTTATATTTATTTATGGAAAAAAGGGGGCTCGTAGTTGTTTATTTCTTTCACTTTCTTTCAATCGCTTGCTCAGCTATATGTTAACGTTTCATTAATACGTTCACACTGGGCAAGGACCCAGTGGGAGATCATTCCCTATTTAACGAACGCCGAATCAGTTAAGGAGGTTTTAATGTTTTAATATTCCCCGTTTACAACAACATTTGATACATGTTTGACAATAAATTCAAAACAGTATCCAGGATGTGCGATAGAATGTAATTTCGAGGATAATGATAACAAAAATATTACTACACCACACATGTATCTTATGGACGAAATGCAGAAATATCAAGATGTTGGAGATGGATCTCAGATATCAGTAGCGGAATTTCGTACACTTTATCCAACATTTTATTTTGATTTTAGTATGCAAGATTGAAAGAGCTGTTGACACAACAGCTGATATTGAAATTACTTGGACACTCAGAATGGTTCCAGCAGCACAGTTATATGATATGTTCTAGTTATAAGCGATAGATTTATAACAATTGGCTGTCAGAGGTAAATTGTCAGTCCAAATTTGAAGAAACTTTGAATTTAATCTGTAATTTGTATATAATAACAAAATATATTGTAAAATAAATACATTTGACCGATGGTCATGTTAAAAAAATTAGCAGATGCTGTTGCCAAGCATAGGCAGGTATCATTAACAATAAAACATAACACAGAAGCTGATTTCAAATGGTATTTCAACAAAATAACTGTTAACCAAAACACAAATAAATAAATGCAATCTCAACATTTTGTTTTAAATTTAAATGCTACACAAAAAACAGCAATGTCAAATTAAGTTGGTTTCTTCGGTCCGGCAGTATATGTAATAGCCAGAACGTTAATGTCTGGCGCAGTATCTGACACAACAAAAATAGCAGTTGAAGGTCATGGAATAAAGAAAATATTTGTCTAAAAATAAATATAATGCCATAACGAAAAACAGCACAAAAAAGACAACAACGAAGAAAAGGACACGACCGAGGCGAAAAATAAACAAAGATGGATTTAAAAAACCGTTGCTGGCGGTAATAGCGGGAAGTTTGTTGCCAAATCTGTTAGGAATTGGCCGAGGACTCGACCGCGTTAAGTAACTTTGATATACTTGATAAGCTAAAAAAGTATAAAAGATTTCCGTGGAGTTTATTCTAAAGACGAACTTAACGACGCACCAGCTGGAAATTTCAATCACGAATCTGGCACAAATTGGGTAGCTTTTTGTAATAACTATTTTAATTCATTTGGACTTCCACGAAAAGACGCAATAAAAATATATAAACAAAATATATATAAACAAAAAATATAAAATAATACATTATTTGTCTAATTAAATTCAGCCTGTTGGAACTTATGTTTGTGGATACTATTGTGAGATGTTCATTAAACAGATGAATAAAAATGCAGATTTTTGAAAAATTATTTTGCAGTTTGACAAGCAACCCTCACACCAATGACGAAATTGTAACCAATTTTGTATAAACTCCTTCATATAAAAAAATGTCTTTCTTGTAAAACTGAAACAGAAAATAAAGATGAAAAAAAAATAACAGAAAACAAAAAAAAAAATAATAATGCTGAAAAGTATTTGTGCAATCTGTAGAAAAAGAAAAAGTATGTTTTTACCAACAGCAAAGTTGTCCGGAGCGGATTCTCAATGTCTTGACATCAAGAGAGTTATTTTAGGAGATGATTAATAAATAATCACATGCAAGTGAGTCTGTGATAGAATTGTATGTCTTTAGCAAAATTTAATTGTTACATATTCTCAGAAATGCAACAACAGAGAAATAGTTGGAACAGGTATAGATATTTATAAATTGATTGACAAATTGCTGAAACTAAAAGGCAGTTGGACGTTGCCAGACCATAAATATACTGTACCTTATAATTCTCTTGATAAACAACTTGATCAGAACAATAATCCCGTCAGGATAAGAGCCTTACAATCAAATTGATGCATTAGCGATACACCATATCTGCTACAGGGTCATATAACGTCCCAGCAACGAACAAAATAAACACAGCAGTGATAAAAAAATATTAGACGAAGTTCATGATATGAAACCCGTAACTATGTGCGTATGTGTTGACTGAAGGCTTGTTCAGGGTTTTATTAGAGCAAAATATAAATTAGGTGTTGGCAGAGAATCATATTATGATCTGGCATTAGAGCTACACAAACCTAAAATTAAAAGTTTACGCGACATAAGGTTGTAACAAATGCCAATGATGATATATCAACGATAGATGTGTCAAATCTAGTTGGGATCCAAGTGGCCGAGTGGGACTACTAACAACAAGCAGGTTAGAACTAATAAATCAAATAATGAAATAACTAAGTTTTGAGAATATTATTTTTATAAACTTGATATTTCTTGTTTCTAAAATCATAGGGGAATGTTTTACAAACAAATGGGATAGTGTGAGAATACTATAGACATTCACATTTTTTACATGATATGAATCCACTACATAGATAATTACAAGTAGACTACCACATTTTTTATCCATTTATCCACCAAATAGAGAATAACCAGTAGTAAATTATTATTTCTTTAATGTCAAGAATCCATGACTAGAGATATAAAGGTAGACCACCACATTTTAGTATTCCAAGAATCCACTTAAGAAAAGAATTGCTGGTAAACAACCACATTTTTATATGCCAAGAATCCACTGATTAGAGAATTACAGTTTATCACAATTTGGGGAAATTTGCTGATAATTCATGCTTGGTGTGTGCACATATTTTCTTAAAATTAATTTGTAGTAAGAGCACCTGGAATCATGTCAATACCTATTATGTAAGATTATGACTTTAGACTGATTCTGGACACAAAGAAACTGCCTTTTTGCTATTTAACCATCACAAAACAAACCCATTCACCTTACATTCAAAGGATATTCTATGACCAGATAGAGACACCTATGTTGTTTTGCACTCAGCCAGTGATGTCAAGATGGCTTAGAGCAATTTCCTGGATTTCCAGGACCAGAAATCTGAAAGAAACAGGTAAGTGCTAAATTACCCCAGGGCAGTTTTCAAAAGAGAACAGATCATATCCAATCAAAACCACGATATTTAAATCTAGGGCAATGTCTCAATGAGCAATTTGTTCAGGCCAAGTCCATTTTCAATAGTACATGGAATAATAGAGTTCATGAACAAAATAAACTTTTTGAAGAAAATAAATCTTCTGTAACTCATTAAATCTTCATGATTCATTTTATAATCATAATGAAAAATTGTGGTATCTAAAATAAACAGCACTTTCATTTAAAAGCAATACTGAAAAAATGAGAAAAGATCTAAATTCATTCTTCCTGTGATTTCTTTAATTTATTTTCATTGTCATTATCAAATTGTTTAATTATAAACAGACCAGACAAGATAAAAAAATATATTAATATATAAGCTATTATATATATATATATATATATATATACATCACCTTAATATCCAGTTAACACAAAGACTGTCTTCTCAATAAATTTTCTTCTCTGACACATTCACATATTTTATTCCCTTGCACATTCATTAAAAATCAAATACATTTTGATTCATTTATAAAATCAACATCCTTACATAGCTTACATATCATCAAACGATGGTTCATTCATGCATAGATTATCTCTAAATGAATAACCATATAAATTTACTTGTAAGTAGAGTCCAACTGCAAACAACATGTAGCCTAATCTGTTATCTCATAATATTCCAGTAAATCAAGGTCTGCTGTTTGTTCAACTGATTACTCCTAAAAAAAAAACTGCTAGACCCATAAGTGTAGTGTGTGACATCAAATCTGGATCTGTGCAGTTTGCAGTTGGATTTAATAATTAACACTGAAATAAAATAAATGACCTGTTTATCATTTGAACATGTTAGCAATAATTACACAAATATAAAAACAATTTAGTGCACTAATCTGGGTAAGAACTGAGGGGATTAAGAAATTAAAAATCATAGCCAAGAGCTACTGCAACTGCCTTCCTTTCAAAGTTCAACACTAGAGCTATAATAAATAACAAGCACAAAGAAAAAATTAAGCCAGTCATTATCATTTATATGTTCTCCTTCATCATTACAATTTCAGGTCTCTAATATACTAATTCCATTTTCGGTATAGCTGGGCTTGAAACCATCAGCAGAATGCTAGTAAATATACCTTTTAAATTGTAAATTTATAATTTTAGAAGTCATTGTAATAATTTCAGCATTCATCACTATATTTGTCAATCATTATTAATTGTAACTGATAGGCAAAGTTTTCTAAGAATTCTTCCCGATGAAGAGGCAGAATATGTTCATTGATTTTTGATGTGGTAATCTGAATAAACTTATCAAAGTCAATACAGTGAGTTACAATGACCTACTTTTGGAATGGCTTAGTTGTTCTTCAGAATCATCCACGTGTACATAGAAATATGATCAAAGACGTGGGTGTAACAAAGAAATAGCTGAAAACAAAAAAGGAACTAAAGTATGAAAATTAGGCCATGATGACCTAATTTGGTAAGATACCTCTCTTGATGTGCATTGATATATCAAGTTTTACAAGTGTAGGTCAAATGAAGTCAAAGACATTGAGGAAGCAATTAACTGTTTTAAAAAAAAACAAAACAAGTCTAGTCACTCAGGCTTGACTATATGGTCACACTGATCTGGTGTTGGAATAGTGCTCTCAGTCTACATCAATTCCATGTTGTTTATGTATTTATTACATAGAATATGTAGAAAATGGGTTTTTAATAGACACATAGGTTTTGACACTTGGAATTAAAATGGACTCATTTCTAAAACATGGAAATCCTGACCTGAGCTTTTTTTTAATGATGTTTATAGATTTGGACCAGAGCATCCATCTCACATGCCCTTGATTTACCTCTGGCTTAGTTTTCTAGTAAGTGTGAGCTATCTATAAAATATTTACTGTATTAATTCTGACTGTCATCTTGCTCAGCAATATCTTACACCTTCTAGTCAATAATATCACACCCAAGAACGATATAATCTGGGCAGAGCTAACTAATGCCACACTTAGGTGTAACTAAATCAAGGTTTGATTGTTGTGAGATTATCTGTCAGAATTTCTTTGTGAATCTAATTATAATCAAAGCTGTGGAACATATGGTGGTTTGTGAAACCAGATTTGCAAATTAAGTGGACCAACTTTAACTGTTTTATTGGAGATTCATTTGCTCTATTTGGCAAAACATTAAAAACTTCAGATTCATTTATGACTTGATTGGATTCACTTCTGATAAAATATTGCATTTATTTAACTGCAACTGAAATTATAAAACATTTAAACAAAACAGAATTATGGTGGCTAGCAAACCAGTTTTGACATCAAAATGGACAAATTTTAAATTGTTTTATTGCTGATTAATTTACTTCATTTGGCAAAACATTTTTTTAATTAGTTGTTTTAATTAATTAATCATTCAGCAAAGAATTTACCAGACATAACACCCTTTGAATACATATTAACCTTAAAATCATGATGGTGTAAAGATTTACATTTTCTATTCTGACTCAGTCTTGCCAATGATGAATTTTTTGACCTTCTGACTCCAGAAAAGCAGAAGGAACACGAGACAAAACATCAGTTGGTTCCCAGAATAATGAACAATCACAGCTATGAGCTTGTGACTGTTCAAAAGAACTGACTAATAAGATTTCAGTTTTGAAATCTATTTAGAATCCTGGAAAACAGGTTTGATATAATCTTAATACAAAATAAAATTTTGTATCTCTACAAAATAATTCACTTAAATGTATCACATTGTCACTGTTGGCCACAATCAGACTAATCATGATGTCACAAAGTCAGTTTGATTACAATGGTTACATGTAATTCAAAGCTGACACTCATGATAAAAATGCTTCCATGCTGAACAAAACAAATTACTAACTAATTAGGAATTACTGACACTGAAGTTAAACAGGAACAATGTTTTTAACTTTCAGGTACAGTTTCAGTATGGCTGAATAACTCTTCCCGAGATGCATCAACATTCCATGCTACATAAGTATAGATGAAATTGCTAACCAAAGATACTGATAAGGTAACAAATGAACAACAAATAAATGAACATGTCCTATCAACCTAATGCTATATCCCCTTCCCCTCATTGGTACGGGGATATTTATCAACAAGTATGCAATAATAGTAATGTACATTGAATTGTTATGCTCCAACATACTTAGTTTAAGCATATTAGTTTAAGTATTATTAAGATTGCTATAAAATATTATTTCCATTTTATCAAACTGAACAGATTTAAATCTGATTTACTCAGGTGAAAAATTTGAGCAAGCTAGTTAACAATAAGTGTGAATATCTTACAGTTCTACCAACTGAAAGAGATATAAGTTAGTGGTTTCCAAATGCTCCACTTTCAGGAGCTAGTTGAGCACTCCATAATTTTTTATTTGTTTCCAATAGCTTCAATTGAAAAGTATTAGTTTACAGAAGGATAATATGAAAAATATTAATATTGTGAAAATATGTAGCTTGTGTTCATTATTCATTGTCTTTTTGATAAACATATTCTTATCAGCATGCAACCAAGCTACATCAACTTGTTTTTAGTTCTGATGATTGGGAAAATCATTACAATTGGTTTATAGCAATTTTTGTAATAATCTGAGCCTAATAGAAGAAAAGATGTACATGAGAAACAAAATGCCAAAATTTGTATAAAAAATATTTTGAAATAAATATTTAAAACAATTACAAAGAAATATCACCTTTGTACAATAACATAACTCTTCCATACACTCATATAAATCGATAACTGAACTACTATGTGGAAATGTTCACACTAATTTGGTGTGAAATTGCTCATCAATAAAAAAGTCATTTTAGTAAGAACTAATGAAAATCTAACACTCAGCTGTTACAGATGACTGAATTTATCTCTAGCATATCATGGCTGTTTCATTTCAACATACATGGTACCCAGGGAAGGCAGTTCTTTTAAAACATATGCCAGTTTACATTGATTTCACAGAGTTCATAACAAGATTCTCAAGATGGAAACCATGGCAGCTATAATGAATGTGCAAGCAGCAGCATTTTTATCTAGGACCAACTAGACCATTTGATGAATGTGTGTGTATAATTTCAAGGCAATCCTCCAAGTAGTTTACAAGGAGTAGCAATAAAAAAAACTGTACTAATGGACAGATGGGTGGCTAACAAAAGACCTTCCCACCAACTCTTCTGCTCTATGACCAGTAGAGCTAAATACTGACAAAGTTTACCTGTAGTAAAAAAATGTTATTGCATCCTCTAATTTTTACTTCATATAAATGAGTTTCTGGACAAAATAAATGTTTCCTCCTGCAAAGCATGATTTCTGTTTGTCTGGTGCAACCAAAATTCTTTTTCTACTCTGGCATCTTCCCTATGCATTATAACAGGTGAAATGGGTCCAAGTTAAAATGACAAAAGGGAGTAATGTGTTATCTCAGACCATAAATAAATTAGTTTTAGTGAAGTACAGTGATGACAAGCCTTAAAATTTTATTATCACCGATTTGTCCATAGGCTTCAATACATAATACATCTGCATTTGTGAAAGTGTTGCTACTTAAGGTAGATGAAAATCAGCTAAAGATCAACTTTAACACTCCAGGAAGTTCAGCAATATCCATTTCTCTATTTACACTGACCACAATATCTGCTTTTAAATCTGAAGACATTTTTTCCATATCAAGAACCTCTGGGCCTCTCAGCTTGCATCAAAAAGTCATTCCAAATTCTTTGTTTAAATAATCAATATCATTCTTATCCACAGCTTCATACAAATCTGGACGTCCTAAAAGAGATAATGCCATTCGTAGTGTACTCCAGATATTTTGTGACATGACAACATGTGGATCCTTAAGACCATGACTTTTCTTTTGCATGTTGAGGGCTGTCAGGAAATGCCCCACAGCTTCACTGCAATAAAAAACATAACATGCACAAATTCAAACAATTACTTTGACTTCAGTCTAAACCACGGATTTCCAATTTCATGGACATTATGCTTGCTACAAACTATTGAAACGCCTAACAAGCACTGATTCATCTACAAAGATAATGAAAACTCCTTTCGAAAAGGTAAATCAATGACATGAATTACCAGCAAGTGGTGTTGCTTTACAAAACCACAATAAGTGATAGCTACATCAATAACAGTATCAACAGTATGCCCAGATTTTTCTAGATTCTAACTGAACTTCAGAAAATTGTATTGATTGCACATGGGTGATGGTAATTGCACTTGAATCTTCATACTGTAGAGGTTGATGTCTTTAGATTTCTCTTTTATCTTCTGTCTGAATAACCATGAATTTCCAGGTAGATTTAAATTGATTTTCCATTGAATACTGAAAATGCATTTAGGTTAGCAAGTCCATATATATATATATATATATATATATATATATATATATATATATATATATATATATATATATATATATATATATATATATATATAGTTGAGATTACTGGTTTAGTTTAACAAAGTCCATAAATCCATATATATTACTGATATAAATTATTTAGTTATTGTTGAGATAAAAGATGCCTTTATATATGATAAGAACTTCCTCACAAAAGCCAGATAATTAAGCAACCATTTGACCTATTTCACATGATGTTTCTGCAAGAGTTATGAAGAGGAATGTGTTAATTCTTCAATGTAGTCCGTATTTCAAAAATGGGAGGTAATATACATAAGAATTATTATAGAGACAGAACAATTCACATAAATGTTTGTTTTTCAAATGAAATTTATTTAAAAAATGAATTGAATGTTGCTAATATGTGCAATGTTTCTTACATTAACAAACATCTGATGCAATTATCTGACTGCGTGTAATGCAATGTTCCCCACATTAACATGTTATGTATTTTAATTTGATTGTTTGTTAATTCTATTTTTCATATTACATGCTATTGTAATATAACAAAAGTATGCTCGACTTGAACCTGTCCAAAATTGAGTTCATTTCTGCTTGATCCAAATAGACTTTTTATTTTATTTATTGTAAACAATACATGGCAAAAAATATTCTCTATATGTATGGGTTTTAAATCAGTATTATTATTAACTTAAAGTAAATATATTTAGTTGGGTCTAAGTTTTGGAATTTCCTGGGTGAATTAAACATAATCTATGTTATTGTTTTGTAAACATCAGTATCATTCAAGAAAGTTATTTTCCATTAGGAATATCTTTTCTCTTAGAAAATGCTAACTGTGACCTGAGGTCAAGTAGAGAACTATGTATAGTATAAATGTAGGGATTTTATCAGTTGCTTTAAGATTTAACATCTTGAAATTATATATTATGTTGTGTCCAGATGGAACTATATCAGACACATCATTGCCTTCAGTTTTTGGATTTATTCTGGACTTTTACTAAATTTTATTCAGGACTTAAAAATTACTAGGACTTGTGTCTGTAATTCTTAGAATTATTTTGGGATTTAATTTGTAATACCTTAACTTATTCTCAATTTCAATTTGTATCATAGGGAAATTATCTTCTAAATTTTGCACTCTTATCTGTTACTTATTATAAAAGTATAGACTCATAACATACATACATACATACATAAATACATACACAATTACCTAATATATGTCAAGCAGTTTCCCACATCAACAGACATACTATTCAATTATCTGATATCAAGTCATGCATTGTTTCTCACATTAACATATATAAATATGAAATTGGTCAAAGCAACATCATATCAATGATATTGTAATTTTCTTTCTATATATGTTATTCATTCTGATCTAAGGAAAAATGATGCAAGTTATTCAATATGCTAATGTTACTCTGTAATACTTTAATAATTTCCACATGGAGAACAAAAACATTAGCATATTCATGTTCAAACCAGAGGTGAAAAAAGTTTGAAGCTTTTCCTTACTTGTGAGCTCCTAAATTTATACAGGCTATTCCCAAATTGTAACGAGAGCGTATAAATCCTGGGGCTATCTCTAGCGCATGGTGGTAAGCTTCCACTGCTTCCTCACTACGGTTTCCATTGGCAAGTGTTGCGCCCAGTTTATTCCATAGCAAGGCATCCTTAAAAAGCATAATTTGCAGTTTATATTCATACATGTACAAGGTTATTGTCTAATGTCTGGCTTCAAAAGAGGTGACACAGTTCACTTGCCATAATGTGGGTCAATACAAACAAAGATGCATAAATGGAATACTGATTAATGTGACCAACAAACTTGGGTCTGTAAAGGATTTACAGGAAAACACATCTGATCTCTAAATTTGACTTATTCAGTTTATATCTAATATCAACTAAAACTTTTACTGTAAGTGCAATTCAGATTTTAAAGAAACAACATAAAAACAACAATATACTGATTTATAAGTTGAAAACAGCACAAACCCCAATCTTCCATTGCATAACACAACTTGCAGATCTGGGTCTAAGAATTTTGTTAGAAGTAATCAGCTGAATAAACTGCATGGACAATGAACTGCTGGTGCATTACATGATGGCAGATCAGGGTCTATTTGCTTGCAGTTATACTTGACTGATGAGTATATTCAGCATGCAAGTCAAAACTTCCATGCCATGATCTGGATCATTAACTTGGGTTATGAAACTTACAAACTAGCCTAATATGTATACCATGTTGACTTGATCGAATAATGCCTATTAGACCTTATTCACAGGACTGAACATTTCCATGTTATATTGGCCTGTATCAATAACATTTTTCTAATGTTATTATTTTGACTCAGAAAACAAGCTTCAGGCTAAATAAAAAATCAAAGTTTGTCACTAAAATTAAATGAAGAATCAATTTCAAATGTTTATACAACAATATATATATATATATATATATATATATATATATATATATATATATATATATATATAAGATTTGGTTCATTAAAGAAACTACAGAGATTACATTTTCACTGTATTTTGTTGCAAAATATAAAAAGAAAAAATGCTGCTGAATGAAAGATTACAACATTTTACATTACATTAGCTTACTTACACCCATTTTAAATTTTGTAATTTTTCAGCTTGCAGCATTCTTAAGAACAAAGTTTCCAACAGGCTGGCTTGCAAAATTATGTCAAAGCTGCAACAGACTGCCTGATAAAACATAATCATGAATTTACACACTGAATAACAACTGATTGATGCATTTATTTTTTTTATCAAAATTAATTGATTAATCAAGCTTAAACACAAGCAACCTGATCAGCAGGACTTGTTACGTCACTTTCCCATCATGGCAATTTTCGTTTAGTTTTAGTTTTTGATGGATACAAAATTTATACTCACTTATATGTCAATTCCAAACTTCACAAAATCAGATCTACCATCACTGAATGAGCGGGCCCATCTTGGTCTACACCATTTATTAGGAGCAAACAAATAACACAGACCCCAATCTGCTTTCATATTATGTGAGAGCAGATCAGGGACAATGTTGTTTGCAGCTGACATTCACTTACAAGCAGTTATATATACTATGATTATTCTTATATTCATGGTTGCTGCAAACCACCAATTTATGAAACAACATGACCCATACAAAGTCAGTGAATTTAAGCAACAATGAAAAGGTTTTTTTTTGAAAACCATTGAAATTGCTACCCTTAATAATATGTCAATTCACAATACTGAAGAACTTGAATATGTTGATGGGTCAGTGGGAATAACCCAATAATTACCTTTGGCCTGATTTGTAATGCAGCTGAGAAACAGTCCACTGCTTTGTCATATTCTCCACTCAGATTAAACAGCACACCTAGACCACACTAAAAATTGTGATGAAAAACAACAGTATTAACATAGTGCAATAAAATATGCATAGTGACAGAGAACCTAATCTGGAAGTAATAACTGAACACTTTGATGATTCACTAATCATAATTTTCCACAAGGAAGGGAATAAATGCCATCTGTTTCATAAAATACAATTTGTATAATTTTAAGTCGTCAAGTTCCAACACATTCTCAATATTGATTAACAAATACTTTAACTCCATTGTCAATAATTCCTTTTAAAAGTTTGGTAAAAAAAAAACGAAACACAAAGATGCTTTGTATCATTACCTAATTAACCCCAGAGCCAAATAATTTGGCAGTCCCCAACAGCATACTTGCAGAGACCACCCAGACCAGTGTTAGTCTTATCAGTGCCTGTATCCCTGAGACTTGCTGACAGCACTTGGCTTGCATATTTTTCCAGAGGGTTTACTTGCAGTAAATTTGTTTTTATTTTATTTATATTCATTTAATTTGGCTGAAATTTGGCACAAGAGTTCTCAATAAAATTATGTATATAATGGCATAAATTTCATGCTGCATGTAGAGATAAAACTTGTGTATAAAGGTGAAAATAAATGATGGACTTATCATTTTTTTCTCTTGCCATGAATAATCCATAAAATCCATTAGGAATACTCACACAATAATTAACACATGAATTAATTATATTTTATGTACAGAGAAATTCCACTTGTCATCTCATTTGCAAACATAACCTCCTGTGAATACTATTCAAAGATTTTCCTTGCTCTTGAATTACCTTTCTTCCTTAGAATTCTCAATGAAAATTTAAAACCTAATAAAACTTTCAATAAAATTTGAACTCATTTTTATCATGTTCGCTGTTATCATCAATGGCTAATTCGATGTCACTATCAATCTCATCAGATAAAAATCCTGAAAATTCTCCATCAAGAGCTTCTCAAATAAAAGTCTGCTCCAACTGGTTGATTCCCGTCAATTTACATCATTTTGGATTAAAAATCTTCACTATTTCTGCCGCTATCAAAATCAAATTTTTCCATGTGTTCAGCAGTGTTCACTCTGTCTATGTAAGCTAAAATTGTATTGATTCAATTGCCTGCATAACTAGGTAATGGCTTGAAATCAGCCAATGGTTTGCAATGACTTAACTTGTGCTGGAAATAAGCCATGCTAATTACTGCCACTCAAACTCTGTGTCCGGGCTACAAGCTAGGTAAACTCTGCCATGCTATCGAGGCGCTCAGGAGATGAGGGAGGAAAAGTGTGACCAGTTATCGGGACACCAGGGGTTAATGAGTTAAAAGTATCAATATGTTGTATCAATCTCCTTTTCTTTATTTGGCAAGTACTACAGGAAATCAATCTCGCATGATCGAGATACTTCTGGCTGGTTGACTGCAGTTTTGTTTTTTCCCCACTTTAAGTGTACTTGAACATCAGAACTGAATGGGCTGATTATTTACATAGCTCAAATATTTTAACCTTTGTTACCTCAAAACATCAGTCAATCAAAAACTCAAATGGTTCTCCCTGTCTTGGTGTCAATATTTTGATGCCTGCAATCTCAGCAGCCCTACAAACTATCAAGTCTGTCAATGTCACTGATCTGCCTCCCTCAGCAGCCCTACAAACTTGCAAGTCTGTCAATGTCACTGATCTGCCTCCCTCAGCAGCCCTACAAACTACCAAGTCTGTCAATGTCACTGATCTGCCTTTCTCAGCAGCCCTACAAACTATCAAGTCTGTCAATGTCACTGATCTCTCTCCCTCAACAGCCCTACAAACTACCATGTCAAAGTTACTGATCTGCCTCCCTCAACAGCCCTACAAACTATCAAGTCAAAGTCACTGATATGCCTCCCTCAGCAGCCCTACAAACTACCAAGTCTGTCAAAGTCACTGATATGCCTCCCTCAGCAGCCCTACAAACTACCAAGTCTGTCAATGTCACTGATCTGCCAACCTCAGCAGCCCTACAAACTACCAAGTCTGTCAATGTCACTGATCTGCCTCCCTCAGAAAACCTACAAACTATCAAGTCTGTCAATGTCACTGATCTGCCTTCCTCAGCAGCCCTACAAACTACCAAGTCTGTCAAATTCACTTACCTGCCTCCCTCTGCAGCTATCAACAGGTGTCATATTTGATCATTTCACGCAAATGATTTGCCCCTTTAGTAACAACAGTTGTTTAAAAATAGAAATGCACAGATTCACCAAAGACATTATTTAAATGTTCGTACCAAACAAAATATTTCAGTGATTCTAATATATGACAACTTATGGACTTGTGTACTTCTGAACAAAGATTATGGAATGTGGAATAAAGCTTTGACCAGCTATTATTATATATATTTAATTTATATTATGAGCTTGACATTTATCTGTGACTGAGCATAGGATAGCATACATAAAGCATAGTTGTAAAAAGGAACTCAATATCAATATATTGTTTGATTTTGAACTATTTTTCTAAAGTTTTAAAATGCAATTGCTCAAGGCATTTTTCTCCATACAAGTTTTTTTTAATTGTACATTGATCTTTTTTTCTCAATATGAGTGTGTGTGATGTGATGTGATTTGGATTTTTAACATAGCTTTAAAAATTTTTTAGTCATATCGCTATGATGTCTGCAGTGTGGCAGTTTACTGTGACATCTAGCACTTGATCATCATGACATAGACATGTAGCAGGATGTCCCACCCAGTCACATCCTGACACCAGGCAGACCAGTCCTAAGACTAGTATCTTAATGTTGAGCATCAAGAGAGACAGCTGCTGATACCATTGTTGTAAGTCTTTGGTATGACTCAGCTGGGGATCGAACCCATGACCTCCCGCATTTGAGGCAGACACCCTAACCACTAGGCCACAGGAGCGGTTTTTGCGATATGAGAGATCTGATAATTATTGTAATAATTATTCATTAACAGTTTTATTTTCAAACATCATTGACCATAGAGAATATGATCATAAAACAATTTAAAAAGTACTTCATTGTGAGAGAGCTTGCCAGTAGCTTCTCGTGGTTCGGTGGTTCTTTCCGGTGATTTCCCGGTTTCTTCCTCCACCATTAATACTGGCCGCCATGAATAGCCTATCGTGTGCTGAAAAATGGCGTTAAGCCCAACAACAACAACAACAACAACTTCATTGTTAGAGCTTTATGTCTGGATCATTTCTTGTTATGCTCTATGTCATGTGAAAGCTCTTGCTCTGGTGCAGCATGATCTGTCTAAAACTATTCTTCTGCTCCATCCATATATACAGTATTATAAAATCTACAGTATTTATGTGTAGGGTTTAACTGCACATCGGTACAATTTTGGCTATTTAGTTCCAAGCAAACTTAGGTATCTCACATATACACACAAAATAAGCATAAAGCAAAAAAGGATAAAATTCTTAAAGTTCAAAGTTTTCTTATATAAACCACGCTCGCTAAAAAGTCCAAGACCTTCTTGCCAAGAACATTTTCACTGGAAATAGCCCTAGGCAAAATGGCTGAGGATCTATGATTGCTAATTATATGATTATTTTCAGCTTTCATCAGGGTGACAAATTCCCCATCAGTTTTCCTTTGACATTCATGGGAAAAAGTAGGTACTGTTCTAAGATGCAAATTGTTAGATGCAAATTGACATCTTTGATAGTAATGTGATTCAACTTTGAAAACACAGTGGTGGCAGTTCCCATTATATTGCTTTTCTTCTTCCTTACCAATCATGTATGTACACACTGAAGTAGTTAATGGGGAAGGTGGCAGGGGTCTCTCCAAACAGGTGTAAGAATTTTAATTTTAAGTGAATTATTATTTCTTTATACTAAACAAATTACTTTCTATAAAATTTTACATTATCAATAAACTTCCACCATTATCTCATGTGAATATTCCCAAGCACTATGTTTAAACATAATTTTTAAATAAAATAAAATTGGCACTATTTCTAGTCAGTTCAGTTTATCATATGCAATTAATGCTGTTAAGCACTGTACAATAAAATATTTTCTGAACTGCCTATAAAGCTAGCTGACACGCTGTCTATAAAAACAGTCCATGTGGATTCAAAATTAAAGATTGCAGTAAAATATTAAAATTTTCATCAGCAACCATTAACATGTGCCTTTTACACCAATGTAAACAAGTAAGCGAGATAAGCCAGCTACTCACTGATGAACAATCTACAGTGGGTACTTTATAGGACTGTCAGAAAACTTCAAGCTGCTTCAAACTGTCAGTCTTAAAAACTTTTTATTAGCAATAGGAACAACTAGCAAAAACAACCAATGAATACAAAATTCCAATAAAATAATAAAATAAAAAAAAATAGAGACAGTCATACATAAATTGTTATAAAGGATATACAATTTAACAATTTCAAAGAAAATTATACAATTTTATATTCTGCATTGCTATCAAAATACAAAGTATCTAATTTATGAATCCGATAAGTTTATTTTATGAGTCTATTCATGTCTCTAATGCACAATATCTATTGGCATGAAATAAAAATCATGTAGACAGTGATATTGGTATTAATATGTGTAGAAATATTAGAGGAAAACTGAGGATTTCTATAATTTTTAATATGAAAGTGATGATTATTCTTTCTCTTAAAAACTTTTTATTTTCTGTCTGTTTAGTTCTAATTAGAATATCTTGTAAATTTTCATCCGACAATTAAATTTACTTATAGTTTTATTTTTGTGAACTGATTTCATGCTGATATTTTGGATAAATTTAGGAGACTCCAATATTTATTAATTATAAGGCCTATATTAGGTAATGAAGGATTGTATTGTTCTGTAAACGGAACTACATTTTTATCCATTGTACAATTTGCTGTGTTTAAAGCCTAATGTGAGTAAGATTACGGGTTTTATTCTGTGCAGAATCAATGACATGTGTTAGATAATTTCTGTTTTAGAAATATATTTTTAAATCATTCAACAAATTTTGTAATTGATAATCATTTGAAATAATGCATCAGTATCTTGTGGCCTGGCTATATGGTATACTGTTTTAACATGACATGGGATGGCATTAAGAATATTCCACATACAGGTGGCTATAAGTGTTTTTGACATGAATATTTGTAGAAATAGCATTATCAATATTTTTAATTGCATTTACATCTAAAAATGAAACATGTATACCCGATGTAGTATAAGTAAATTTAATTGTCGGATGAAAATTATTTAGGCGATCAATGAATTTCTCCAGTTCTTCAGCTGAATGGTTCCAGATCACAAATATGTCATCTAAAAATCTAAACCAAACAGATGAATTAAACTTTTCTTTTTGAAGGAAATCTTTAATAAAAACATTTTGTGCCTGAAAAAGCATGTATTAAATGCAAAACTAGCTGCACAGAATTATCGGTGTTTTGTTATTTTTTCAGGTGTTTGTGTTGTTTTTTATATCCAAAAATAAACATTGACAAGGATAGAATGAACTCATGGACTCTTTTCTTGAACTCTAACACACATTTAAATTTTTTGCACTGTATATAATTCCTATATTAATACTCTACTATGTTTATCTCCTCATCTTATATCTTAATAAACTGACCTGTCCAACAACCTTCTCCCTCTGAACCAGTATAACAGTCACTTAGGACTTAAATGGTTATGCATGGGGGGTCATGTTCGCCTAAAACATTTTCTTGTCATATACAGGCCTGTAAAATACATACCTGAACATCAGCATCTATCTCTCCTTGAGGAGACTGACGAGCTGCATGAAGATAAAGATCCTGAACATCCTTGTGCTCTTCACTAAAAATACACAAATTAATCAAATGCCTAATTTCTTCTACTGATACAACAGTAAAAATTCTGACTATAAGGGCCACGCAAACTGATACTGATTTTTTATGTACCAATGCCACATCAGTAGAGTATAGTTATGTGATTCTCAAAAACATAATGTTGCAAGATTACATAAATGGAAAAGTCTGCAATGAAGACATAAATGTGAAACAAGGTCAATGTCACCAGATCTGGGAAAGCTTGTCACTTACCTTTCTACTGAAGAAAACTTTATGACTCTACTGGCAGGCCCTGCTCCCCAAAGGCATTCAACAAAATGGCAAAGTTTTAAACTGAGTAATGGTCCAAAAAATGGGAGCCAGGTGCTTTTTTTTCAATGACACACCACAGCAGCCTCAATGAAAATGTACATGTAGGTAATGAACATGTGATTCATATATTAAGTAAGAGTCTGGCACTCAGCAACTGAGCTACTGTGGCATGCTAACAAATGAGCTACTGTGGCATGCTAACAACTGAGCTACTGTGGCATGCTAATAACACAGTTAAAACTGAACTTGGCTTAATATAACAACTTGTACCAAATTTGATTCCCTCCATTAAACCCATCAAAAGCTATGGAGCTGAAGCAAAGTTTTGATGTAATGGAAGAGAAAGTTCCACCTGAAACTGGGACCCCAACCCCAATAACTTTGGTTAGAAAAGCTATTTAGTAAAGAGTTTCTTCAAGAATACTTATCCAATCCTACAAGCATGTGGAAAATAAACTCAATTACCTCCTGAACCCAGCTATCCTAAAAAGATTTAAAAATAAGTCTTTTCTAGCAATATACAATGCAAACAATGGGAAGAAATTTCTACTCACTATCTCCCCTTACCCTGCAGGTAGATACCCATTAACCAGATAGTTACCTATTTTAAGCTGTGCAAAAACATAAGTTGGGAGGTATGGGATGGCTCTATATTGATATGATCTGGTATATATTCTATGAGAAACATAACATTTGCTTTCTCCTTTGTATAAATTCCCTAATACATTAACATCAGGAGAATAGGTAACTGGAGGAGGAAATGTTGAGTATTCAATCTCTTCTTTGGGCACCCCTGCAAGGGAAGAATGGCTAGAATACCTACATATAGAATAAAATAACCTGCTCTCCTAATATAACGGCAGCACAACCAATGGTCATATAATCTGTGATGACCATACACAGGTAAGAAGAAATAAAGAACTCTTCTCACTGATAAAAATTCAAGGTGAATCTAGTAGTGCTAACATCAACTAGGAATTGTGGTACTATGGGCTGCAGCCACTGAACCAGTTAGATTCAATTTTTGCTTCTGAGAATGTTCACTATAAGCCAGCCAACTGCTTTATGTCTAAGATCAAAATTTTTTGTCTGAATGCAAGGCTTGCTGAGATTGCCCTAATCTCAGGAGCTAAAATATTCCTGAGGAATATGTGATCTTTTGAGACTTCAGATTATACCAATCATATTAGAGTCAAACATGGTTATCTTGATTACGTCAGGGGTGTAAAAAAAAAAAAAATCAACATAACAGAGTCCAGAGATAAACTGGTTTATAAAAATCAGTAACATAATTTTTAAGCTGTCCTTGACCATTACTATGATTTCTTGCTCTGGTGTTTAACTGGAATCCCCACACACTGCATGTTACAATAAAATACACAAAATGCTTAATTGACAATGAAATGAAAGAAACTAACCTGGTATTGTCATCATTTATTCCTTTTTTATCATGTGCAATTTATTTAAAAATATATATATGCATTCATACTGTAGCAAATATCACTTATGCCATATAACACATGATTGGCTGTACTCATAGGTTTGAATATGTTATCATAACAGAAAAGGAAAATCACAAACAAATAACAGAGAGAGAGAGAGAGAGAGAGAGAGAGAGAGAGAGAGAGAGAGAGAGAGAGAGAGAGAGAGAGAGAGAGAGAGAGATCATATCCTTTAACTTGTGCACTTCAAGTAATTCTTTAGAGCTCATACAGGGTCTTGCAATAAAATTGCTCTTGACATCAATTGAAAAAGAGATCATACGACCAGTCTGATTGCTTGCTGATGACTACCTATTCTTAGCTACAGTCTGGTTATGTCATTAGGATCTTCAAACCATCTAATTTTAACTGGAGATAGTTTGGGTCCACTGATAGGGCATGCAACTAACTCACTCTGCATGTTAAAAATAAATCTATCAGAAAGTATGTCTTATAGAATGGCAGCTTCATTTAGGAAACAGAGGGATAAATTTTAGCCTATTAAAGTCAAAATTGACTATCAGCTCTTTGTCATGACCAATATCTACTCTGCCATGACACCTAGATACTAATGACTAATAGCCATTGATAGTAATCAGAACTCTTTCTTTTAAAACAAGAAGCTTAAAAACTCCCAATTGCAGAACTGAGGCACTCAATGAGATGATGCTGTTGACCTTGCACCAGTCACTGAAAATGTGTCACTTTCCCTCATAGACCTAAAAAGTAAAGGGCCTAGCCTGTGAGACTCTATAATCAGAGGTTGCAACTCATTTCTTTGTAAGGCTTTCATGACAAGAGCTAGATGGTTGAGCAGATTCAGTCTTGCCAGTATTTTCCTCAGAACATCTGTCACTAGCTCAAGAATTATCATTCATCCTTGACTAGTTCCACCAGAGAGGGGTTATCAAAATCAATTTGCAGTTTAGATCAATTTCTGTATTTTTTTAGTACCAAGACCCTGATAGTGCACTGATGGCCCATTCTTCTGGGTTTGTGACTGGAATTTTTGCAACTCCTTGGCTATTATATGAAAGCGGACTTGACCCTGCTTGGACGTCTCATTATGCAGGCCTTGCCAGCACATTGGCACCCTGTTTTATGTCCTCTTAATCAAGCAGTCATTATCACACCCATAATTCAATCATTCCCAAGTCAATGGGGGCAATCCAGGCTGGCTGACATTGGAATCCTGCTGAACCACCACCAGTGCACATGATGAAAATACCAACCTGTTGCTGACCTTTACCATTACCAATACCTGGGGAATAGCCTCTACATATCAAGTCCCAGCAAGGAAGACTGTCATCAATACCTTCCATTTCTGTAAAGATCAATCCTGGGGGTGAAATAGTTATCTTTTGATCTGACATCACTGTGGTGGTGACCTATATCCTCAAACAGAGAAGTACCAGACCACATGTCAATGTTCTTTTTTGGGTTTTTTCTACGTGGCATTGGGCATGAAAAAGATCTCATAAATCTATAAGATAATATGATTTGCAGCAACCAAAATCCATATTATTTCTGAAATGGAATTTGTCTTGGGTTTTAACTTGGCTCAACTCAAGTAAGTCGGAACCTCTCCCTAAAGCTTCACTCAAAGTTCTTATCATACAAGACATGCTTCCTGATATCTTTAGCATTCACATGCAGGATCAGTGAGCTATATGCCCTTTCAGTTGACCTGAACTATCTTCTGTTCAGTTAGGATCATTCAATAATCCTCCTTAAACAACCAGGCCTAGTTGCCAAGAATCAGTTGACATCCCCAAGTAACAGATGAGTCTTCATTTGTCCTGTCTTTCCCATAGACAAGTCTAGAGAGGCAGCCATACAAAATTCTTTCTGCAACCTCAAGCACTGCTTGAGATACACATAGACAAGTCATGGCATGAGCAAAATAAAAAAATATTTTCTTCCTTATCATGTGGCTTACTGCTCCAAAGTTTCACACAATCTCTGAGACAGAACACAAGATGTCATGTCTCATTATTCCTGGCTGAAGAGGGTCACATGCTTGGTGTACTCTGACATCTCACCAGATCAGAGTAGCCTCTCATCTGCAGCCTCAAGCACTACTTCAGACACACAGACAAGTTGTGATATATGCAAATGTCACTTCCTCATGGTTGAGGATGGAAAACAAGGCATCGCCCCTCAAGACCTGGTTTCATGGTTGAAGTGGGTTATATGCTCTGCATACTTTGAGATCTCTCAAGTTTAGAGTCACCTCATGAAGATTATAACTCATGAGACTTGAGCCATTTAGAGTGAGTCTCACTTTCAAATGTAATGTTTTGATCTGATACATTATATAAGCTGTTGGCTGGATGGCAGAATCAACCTTCACATCAAATATTTTGCATTGCAGAGATAACGTTGGATCTGGCAGGGTTGGAAGCAGCAGCACAGATGGCCACCAGACTCAACTTGACCAATCAACACAGCCCATTAGCTTCAGTGGATTTGCCAGTGAAAATTTTGGTAGGTGAAAAATTCTTAACTTCATCTTCTTGGGCTGTGTTGCTTATGTCGCTAGGAGAATAGGTTATCTTTCACATGAGGAATACAACCACTCATCTCCAGAAGAACACCGAGATAGAGGCCAGATGTTCTGCATCCCATCTTGCTATTACTTATTCTTCTAATGTAATGTGATTGGGGAATGTATTTAAAGAAGAAAGAAAATTCAACCACATTACTTAACATCCCTCCCAACTGCCCCATCATGTGAGCATCTGTTTTAATGTTTTGCTCAGCTAAAAACAGGCAACACCAGGCGGTATTAAGGGAGGTAATGTTAAGAGTTACTGTCTTTTATAGGGATGAATTAATGAGGTAGCAGGCTAATATTCCTGTGATTGAGGAACATATTTGAAGAAGAAATGGGGACTTGACACTGATGAAGAGATGCAACTCCTTAAACATGCTTTGTCAGGAATCTAAGTGTCAATTTTTTAAAAAAAATCTAAGCAGCCTGTGTGGAATAGATAATATATTTTCTATACAATCATCACTGTATCTTCTTCATACAAGCTATACATGCCTGCACTGTCACTAACAAATAAAGTATATCTTTTCCTATACCTGAAAACTGAATTTCTTCAATGTTTGTTTTTGCCAAAACAAGAACCACATCTTACAAAATCAACTTTATTCTTCATCACTGCCAACGTCTATCACCTATTTACTAATTCACTGGTCTCTTACTATATGCATTCTGTATGTGACACTGAAAATTAAAATCTATGTACCAGTCTATCATACTGGCCCTTTAATGTTTAAACTGGTACCCTGACATCTGCTGCATTATGCAACTAAAGAACCAACTCAAAAAGGGCTAATTGGAGTGGCCAACATAATGTCCATGAGATCTGTTGACAAATCATGCAGGATTTCAATTTGTATGGTTTATAAGCAAAGAGAAATTTAGGACCTTCAGCGTGTGACTGAGACAGCTTTGAATAATGTCAATGCCACAATGTTTGTGTTGTGTGTACAATAATGAATGCATCCTCACATTGTTAAACTTCAAGTGGAACAGATTAAAATCTGTCAAATTTACTGCACAAATATCCATTTTAAAGTAATCTTTAAAATCTCATTCAATGGGTTTGATTGGCTCAGATAGCCACCAATATATGCCTCCACTGTATGAACCCCATCTTTGCTAGCCAAGGTTCCTATGTATTAACCTTATCTACACCTTTGTGTATCATACAGATATTTTGAAGCTTTGCTCTGGTGACATCTATCAAATTTCATGAGTTGTCTCCCTTAGTATGCAATCTCAACTAATCAATAGCATGTAACAGCAATGCATTGCATGTCAGCTGAAAATGGTGGAGGCAACTGACTTCAAAAGCATACTCTGTAAGTTTAACATTGAAAGTACGACTATATACCAGAAAAAAGCCATTAAATGTATATTTGAGAGAAAGGATGTATTTGTACAAACATGAACCAACAGTGAAAACTGCTTATTTATGAGTTCTTTTCATTTGTGTGGTCCACTTGTCTTGATCATGTAGGAATAGTGTTCAAATTTGAACAACTTGAATTTTGAATTAAATTTTCAGACTAGAAGCATTGAATACCTGAATGATCTTCCAATGTATAGATAGGTTAACACATCGGAAATTTGACAGGCAAAGATTTATGAACCATTACTGGTTGTTTTGGAGCAAGTAAGGAAGTAAAGCAGTTTAAAGTTTAAACCAGTTTAAAGTAATTTTCTTCCTAATGTCCACATCTAAATGGTTTGGAGTGCAGTAATGTCACAATTCACAATAATTCTGCAGAATCCAAAATGGGTGGCATCTCTACTGATGAATGTTCATATAAAATCTCTTTACACTAAGAGAGTAAGCCATCTTACAAAAAACTGGCCTATGTAATGAAACATCGAATGTTATCTTGTTTGGAAACTGACCTATGTGATAACACATCAAATGTTATCTCACAGGAAACTGACCAATGTGATAACACATCAAATGTTATCTTGTAGGAAACTAACCTATCTGATAACATGGGAACTGTTATCTTATAGAAAACTGACCCATGTGATAACACATCAACTGTCATCTTACAGAAGACTGACCTATGTAATAACACATAAACTCTACAAAACTAACCTTGATACATATGAAGATACTCTAGGTTTCATCTCTATCTGACCTGGATACAGATGGGAGTATTTAGGGTTGTGTTTAATCCAGGCCTTCAGTGCATGGCATGCATGGGCACCCATAGATTCATTTGTGTAACTCACTGCCAGTGACATCCAGGCGGTCAAATTGCCTGGATCTAACTCTAAGCACCTAAAACAGAAGTAAGAACTAGAATTATGTGCTTGTAAAACATGTATCCCCATGCTTTCCCATTATGTCCTCCACCCCAAAGTTTGAGCTTCTGGGTAAGAACTGCCCCAAGAGCTAATGTTAGATGGGTATGAACATTTTGTCTTCTCATGCCCAACAGGTATATACATGGTCATATGATAGGAATCTAGATAGTCTCATAGTTATGATCTAAGGGCTACCCTTGCCCTTGGAGGGGTAAGGGTAAGAACGGATTACAGGGATGTTCTTTAGTGCATATAGTTACTGTGTGGCAATCCCAATAGTTTCAAGGTTATGATGCAGGGGCTATATCCATGTTGACATGGGAAAAAGCCCATGTTATGATTCTGGGTGACAGTTCTTTGACAAATGAGGATAACAACTCAGAAGTTACTGGAAATTTAATGAAGAATCACCCTACCACCACTAACCAGTCCTATTTGATTTGCAAGTCATGAGATAAAAATTCTAAATGTGATGCCACAATCATCACTCATAAGACTGTCATAATACAACCAAATTTACTTTCTTACAAGTCGAGTCCAACTGCCAACATCACTGACCCTGGTCTGCTTTCGCATAATTCACTGGCAAATCAGGGTCTGTATTGTTTGTTTTATTGATTACTCCTAACAAAGTGAATAAACCCTGATCTGTCTGTGCATTATGGGACATCAAATCAGGGTATTTGCAGTTGGCTCAATGTTTAAGAAAGTATGTACAGCAGTTATCAAGAATCAAACATGACATATGCAACTTCCTTCCAGGCATGGGTCGGATAAGAGATTTCTAAGACCACACCCTATGATATAAATTCTCAGATAAAATAGGGTAGCAGGCTAGACCTGACCCACAGGCCATAGCTTGCACATGCCTCTTTTAGCTATAACAGTGTTGGAAGAGTTTAAGGATATGTATAAATGTATAGAAAGGCAGATGGATGATACTTCCACACATCTCTGAAAGCATGAAAATAATAACAAATCCAACATTAACCCAAGTTCAAGAGACCACTATTTCAAAATTTAGACAATACAGAAGCAAGAAATGAGTCTCTCAAGGGACTGATTGGTCAAAGATAATCTGTAGGAATTCACCTCCAGTCTGTTATTTCCCTAATTATTTAACTGCTGTGCTGAGTAATGCAATAAATGCAAATATACTTGAGAAACTGACATATCAAATCTGGTCACAAAAATGTTCTTATGCATGGAGTTACTATTGTTCATAAGACAAGTGCAATACAAAATCTTTATCAAGGCATTTAAGTATGAATTGATATTTTGAATACCAGATGAATGAACTCAAAGACTGTCAAGAAATAAATTTTCTTTAATCAATTATTCCTATCTTTTGGAAAAATTCACAAGTTACTGAACTGACACAACTCAAATAGTATTTAAATATATCCACAAAACAGGTTTGATAAAATTCTATTTATGCTTGTCTGATCTACCATGCTAACAAGCCATCCAATTTTTATTTGTTAAAAAACTTAAGTCAAGATCTTTGATGATTGATACAAGTCTATGGCATTAGATGTATTCATCCAGTAAACCTAAAATACATTGTGTTATGGCAAAGAGTATCGAAAAAGGCCAAATTCACAACAATTTCCACTGGAAGGCTTTAAACAGATGAACCTGTATTAGGAAAGTAAAATTTTAAGGATATTATGGATCATGACTCCTATAAATTATGATTTAGCTATTGGAAATCCAACTCCCTTAAGTTTTTTAAATATAAATGTGCATGATAAGTCTAGTTGAAACCCAACGTTCATCCATAAAATTATTTTCTGGAAACCAAATTTAGGAACATGGGCAAACAAGGTCTACTTGTAAATGATAATGTGGAATGCTGGAAACTGAACTAATTTAAGGACTCATCATTACAAATCTGCACACTGATTATGGCTAAAATACAACAATCTTTGGTAAATGGTACAGAAATCAAAGCATAGTTAAGGATCTCATGCTAGGCCAATTTGGAAATGTGAAAAAGATTGTCAGTAGCTTCCCATGGGTCAGTGGTTCTAACTAACTGGAGTTTCTTTCCTGGGTTCTTCCTCCACCAGTTATATTGGCTGTCATGTATAGCCTATCATGTGCAGAATACTGGTGTGAAAACCCAACACAACAAAAAAACCTTGGAAAAGCTGCAGAAATCAAGGCCAGAAAATATGTGATCATAACTACTGTAAATTATATTATGGAACTTTAAAAATCAAATTCATTAAAGTGCATGCTAAAAGTCATATGGAAATCCAAGAAACCTTACTAAATCTCTGCTACAGAAACTAAATTAAGAGAATGGGGAACAAGGGGCCATAACTTTTCTAAATAATATTGCAGAAAACTGGAAATCAACTGGTTCAAGGTCTCCTCAGTGTAAGATGCATGCCAGATCTGGCTAAAATTAAAAATTAGTAACTTTATACCACAGCATCCAAAGTCAGAAGGACAAACATTCTGGGTCCACAACTCCCACAATGTCATTATAGAATACTGGAGTGCATGTGTGACTTGGATGTTTAACGTTGCTGTAGCAATTTTTCAGTAATAATGCTACAATGTCTGCAGTGTGGCAGTTTATAGTGATGTATACCACAAGGGCATCATGCTGCAGACACGTAGCATGGTGTCCCACCCAGTCATATTTTCCTGATACCAGGTTGACCAGTCCTAACACTAACCTCTTAATGCTGAGCGCCAAGCAAGGCAGCTGTTAATACCATTTATACAAGTCTTTGGTATGACTTGGCCAGGGATCAAACCCATGACCTCCTGCATCCAAGGCAGACGCTCTAACCACTAGGCCAAAGGAGCAGTGTGGAACGTTGGAAATCAAGATCCTAAGGGATCATCAATGCAAACCAGCATAGCAAATGGTTGAATTCCAACAAATCTCAGTAAATTTATACTATGGAAACCAAGGTTAACTGGTGAAGTAACCAAGGGCAATCACACATGTAAACAACCCTGTGAACCACTTGAAACTGAAGGACTCATCAAAATAAAAATGCATGCTAAAGTTGTTTTAATCTAACAAACCTTAGTAAATATGTGTTGTGGAAGTCCTGTATCTGATGTAATGAAAATAACAGTCAAATACCAGCAGTTCTTGGTGACATTAAGCATCAGAAACTGAAGTTTAGAGGACAGTCAATCAACTGATTGTGCTTTACTTCTAGAACAATATAAATCTGAGAAATTTAGAAACAGAATTAAATCAGTAAGCTAATACAAACTTGATAATTATTTACATGACAGCATCTAGATAACCATGAAGGAAACAGTCTATAACCATTGCTTAAGCATCTGCACTATGATATAATATTATGCAAATTGTATGTAGATTATACATTTCTCATATACTTTTAATGGATTACAACGACAAAGAATTGCAAAAAGTTTGACCAGCTGAACCAAACAACATTTAACAACTCACAAAATGTAACATTTGCAGAGGAATGAATTATTCCCTTGACAGACTTTAGTAAAAAAAATGAACATTATTTTGCAAGTTCATATATGGTGACTTTGACAACAGATCTATTGACCCCATTCTTCATAGAGTATATGGCTTTTTAGCCCTTTGATACGCATGTAGCAAAATTACCCAGTGCAGTGCGCTACACATAGGCTTGTTAAGCAGTGAAATATATGTTACTTTTAACAGCAATTTTAATTATTTTACGTTTTTGGTACATTTATATTATGTATGGA
Source organism: Potamilus streckersoni (assembly GCA_016746295.1). Taxonomy (NCBI): domain Eukaryota; kingdom Metazoa; phylum Mollusca; class Bivalvia; order Unionida; family Unionidae; genus Potamilus; species Potamilus streckersoni. Next base: position 220,848 of record JAEAOA010000065.1, on the reverse strand, counting down.
AAGATTTAACAGTAAACTTCAGTCATTTAAGCTGTAAAATTATTTTTCACAAAAGAGAACTCATTCACTATCAAGTCAGTGAAGCTGCATGATCAACCATAGCAGCAATTTCTCATACTCAAAATTTAAAAGTTCTTGCCTTCGTCTACATCACTAAATCAGCTGACTTTGATAATTTATAAAAACTAATGGCATCCTACATTAGTATCAGAGCCTTTACCTAAGTTATTGAAGATTTTAATGTTGTGATTCTACTTGAGCAAGTACTGAACAATATCAGTGACCACCATTTTGTCGAATGGAGAACATGACCGAGTTATGACCTACTTACTTTAAATAGATTTTGACCAGAGGATCAACAGTGACCACATGATCTGATGTATTGGTCATTCTCACCAATGAATGTAGTATCTAATAGGGGGTTTTCCCCAAAGGTGGCACTATGAAAACCCGCTAAAAAATGGCTGCTGTTTAGAGTTGCCAAAAGGCGCTTGTATGCGAATCAGGTAAAGCGCAAAAAGCCACCTGTATGCAAATGCAGTATAGTGCCAAAATGCGCTTGTATGAGGCAAAGGGTTAACTGCAGACTCAGTAGGAACTGCCCTTCTGCAAATGTAATGCAACGATTTGATGCAGGTTCTTGAGGAAAATGGACTTATGAGAAACCAAAAATAATAATTCTGACCTCGAGATATGAGAATCTGTTTTTAATTTCTTCGTCTATATTTTGATGCACATTAGCTTATGTCTACTAATGGAAGACCTTTGTGCCAAAATGCTTTATATAAAAATTGGTCAAATCCTGATTAGCACATTTGTAAAGAAAAAAAAACATTGCTCACTAACCTAGGACAAATGAACTCATAGATAGCCAACTCAATGACTCAAAAACCCATTGCCCACTAGCCTGGGACAATTTAACAAAGCTAGAAAACTAAATGACCCCAAAAAATCCATTGCCTGCTAGCTTCAGACAATTAAACATCAAAGCAAGGAAACTCAATGACTAAAACAGCCATTACCCACTAGCCGGGGATAAATTAACATCAAAGCTAGGCAATTCAGTTACTCAAAAATCCATTGCCCACTAGCTGGGGATATTTAACATCAAAGTTAGGCAACTCAAAGACTCAAAAATCCACTGCCTACTAACCTGGGTCAATTCAATATCAAAACTAAAAAACTAAATGACTCAAAGAAGAAAAAGAGCCAGATAACAAGCCTTTGATGGCAATGGTTTAAAATAGGTATATTAACCATTATGCAAAATCTATTAAATGGGTTCTGTATATGAAAGTATTGATGAAAATCATATATTTTCACACTCATTTACACAGGGTTTGCAATAACTCTAACACTGAATTATGAATAATTAATTACTTAAATTTAAATTACTGTGACTTATAGATCTTTGGTTGGACAACCAGATGTTGCTTGAAACTTTGTCTATACCTAGAGCATTTATTTTTATAAAGGTTGTAAAAAACATTTTCTATTTCTACTAACTGCATCAAATCTGATGGTGGAACAGTATCATATATCAGTTTGAAATAAATGCCTTAATGTCTTCTTTCAAATATGGTCCAATTATGTTGAGTGGTTTTAGAAAAGTTTTTTAAAATGTTTTTTCTATTTTTATTCATCATCTTTATCACTCCCTTTACCCAAGGGGTCGTTGGTGCTTCACAGTTGACTTTACAACCAATTCTCTTCATCTTTCCCTGTTCTCTACTGCCCTTTGGGAATCTCCAAATCTCATGCCTGTCCATGACCTAATGATGTCTTCCCACCTCTTTTCTGCCAGCCTCTTTTTCTGCACCATCTCACTGTGTCTTGTAAGATTGTTTTTGCCAATCCAGATCTTGAAAAATGACCATACCACTTCAGTTTGTGCTTTTTTAGTGGTCAAGAGTTCTTCATAGGATCTGATGGCTCAGTGGATCATGTTGTGGACTTTTTTGTTGGTTACATGGTCAATGTATGAGATTCCCAACATCTTGCGGTAGCATCTCATTTTGAAGGTTTGATCCTTCTTTGTAGATCGGATGTGAGTATCCATGTTTCTCAAGAATTCAGAAAGATGGATATGACAATTGAGCACATCAGCCTTAATTTGGAACCAAAAACAGTGTTGGTATCTTTCCATATTGGTCTCAACATCGTAACTGCTGATGTTGTCTTGGCACTCCTGTGAAGTAGTTCTAGTTTTGAGCCCTCATCTATGATAATTGATCCCAAGTACTTGAAGCTTCTGTTTAGGTTTTAGGTTCTGTCTACTGACCTTTATTTCTACACTGATGCCATTGGTATTGTTTGTCATCAGTTTGATATTTTTATTAACAGGGATGAATTTTGTTTGGATGTTTTTAAGAAGTTATTTTAAAAAATTTATATTTGTAACAATGGTGTCAATATGTGATTGTAGATCATGATCATTGGTGCAAAACTAAAAGCCCTTAACATCAGATTCTGTTCTATCAAATTTGGTAAAATTCTGTTCAGCAGTTTTTGAGAAGTTGTTTTAAGATTTTTTTATCTTTTTTTATAACAATGGCCCTGTTTGATAACTGACTGGCATCAACTGTACAACTTGGGAAACCTCTATGTGATGATGTTTTCAGTCAAATCTGGTCAAATTCTGTTCAGGGAATTTTGAGCTGTTTAAACTTTTTTCTAATGTTAGAAATGATGGTTATATTTGATGCCAGATTGCTCCTTGCCTAGTCCGAAAATGGTCAAATGATATTTGAGAAGGTATTGAAAATAGTAGCTGTTGACAACATACAATGGACAACACATGGCCCTGTCAAAAGCTCACTTGGCCTTACAGACAGGTAATAATTATAATGTCAGTACCAGTGGCCTTCCCATTTCATCTATCCAATTCAATTTGAATATGCCCTAACAAGTGCAGACAACCTGTGTTAAGTTGAATGAAAATTAGGTCAAAACAAACAAAAATCACATCTTTTGCTCCAGTAACCTTGGAGTTTGCAGCCCCAAATGAACAGGCATCTTCCTCTACCAAAGGTAGGATGCAAATACAAAGAAAACAACTACAGTAAATTAATGTTACCACCTCATCTATGGACAGATAGACTGATGGACAATACTATCATTTTATCAGAATTTACTATCAGTTGGGGGATAAGATTAAAATTAATGTTACTGACAATCATAATTAATTATAGTCTATTTTTAATGACTACTCCAGTACCTTGCCAGGCCTTAAACTTTATGAAGACAATTGTTTTTCTCCTAACAATATGTTTCCAGGTTTCTACTGTTAATATTCTGTTATGTATCAGACACTCAATTCTGTTATATCATACAACAATACACATACATATGGATGTGTTGGCAAAGACAAGAATATGGAAATATGGCTTTACCACTCCCATCCAACTTATAAGACTAAGTTGATTATTAATTTTAATATTTGTAGAGTTGTCTCTCACTATATCACTGCTTATCTTATAAAGCAAGTATGGCCATAGATCCATGTAAACTGGTTAGATTTCGTTTCATCATTACTTAATTTGTGGCACATTTTAGTTTTTGTCTTCATAATGAGAAACAGTTATCACCTGGTTTCACATCGTTAAATGACCTATTTTTGTTAATGCATGAATCGTTTTGTTGGAACATACTTCTGTATAAATAAACCTGACACTTGAACAGCATTACAAAATGGAAGTACTGTACTACATATAATACTATCAATCATTCCTAAACTGTAGCACTATGCCCACTAACTGTGTGAAAGAAAAGAATAATGTTAATAAATTGTTAAAAACAGTTAAACAGACTGATGACTAACTTTATATGAGCAGCAATGGCCGCTGGCTCCTGTTCATTTTCAGCTTGAGAGGTTCCAAGGTACTGCCATGCCTACAATTCAAAATAATTATATCTCTGTATTTTCTTCCACTTTACTACAAGAGGCTCAATTGGGTCTGAAATTGCTTACCTGGCTGAAATGCAAAATGGAGAAGTTTGTCAGCAGATTGTTTTATGCAGAAATTTCTTCCAGTGCTCTTGACTGCATATGTTTCAAGGTTTATCTATTTTTTTTATATCTATATTTGACAGCACATGAGTGTCATTTGACCAATATTGAAAGAGTGCAATGCCAGGATGATTTATGTCAAAGTTAGATTCTAAAATACATTTTATGAAAAGATAAGTTGTTTTATTTTTTATTGTTCATAATGGTAGCCACACTGGATGATGGATCATCATTTGTATAAATTTCAAAGGCATTCAAGCTAAGATGTTTTCTGTCAATGGCCAAATTCTGTTGCAGTTTGTTTTTGTATTCGGGGAAAAGGGGTAACAGAGCTTTTAACACAATACTGCCACATCATGATAAGGAAATGGGAGCTAAGTGCCCATTACAAAGACTTAAAGAGACAGATGACCTGAGCTGGCATGGTTTTGAAAAATGGCCCTTTAAATATGAGTCTAGAAATTAAGTTACCATGGCTTATCAACATGGTTTTGATAAATTATTATAGATAAGCTTTATTTTGTAATAACATCCATATCTAATGTTGGATCAGAATCAGTTTTTTTTTACTTAAAAGCCCTTCATGCCAGGATGTTTTCTGTCATATTTCATCAAATTAAATGGAATATTTTATTACAAATTGTTTAAATATTTTCTATGTGTAGCAATGTCAGCTAGATTTGATAGCAAGTAAGCATCACTGGTATAAACTTGTTCAATCTTTTCATGTCAGAATGCTTCAAGCAAAATTTGGTCCAATTCTGCCAAGAAGCTTCTAAAAGTCATTGAAAGATTTTATATTTTAGGTAACAGCAGCTATATCTGACTTGAAGATAAGCATCATTTGTACAAATATGAATCATCTTATGCCAGGTTGCTTTCTGTCAAATTTGTCAAATTCTGCTGAGCAGATGTGGCTAGATATGATTCAGTATCAAGTACACATAATGTACACAAAACTTAAAGCCCTCTATGGCAGGATACTGTCAAATTTGCTCTGATTCTTTTTTAGTGGTTTCTGAAAAGTTTTTTCAAAATGCTTTAGTAACTGTGATAATATTTAACAGTATCAACAGCATTTGTAAAAATATGCAAGCCATTCATGTCAACTTGTTCCGATTCTGTTTAATGGTTCTGGAAAAAGATCTCAAAGAAACCTACTGAGAACAATTTCTTCAATGTTTGGCTGAAATTGGCTGAAATAATCGAGGCGTTTTTTTTAAAGAGAAGTTTAAAGCAGCAAATGTTAATGGATGCAAGGTAACTTTGCATGACAGATGATGGATTATGCATAGTCATACCACAAGTTCAATCGGCCTTACAGGTAGGCAAGCTAGAAATATATCAAGAGGGAGATTTATGGCATAAAAGTAATTCTATGATGTATCAGCTAACTTGTTGTAAAAGTATTGACAGAGAATCAATCAGTTTAAACAGCAGTTTTTCACCCACTGCAATTTTTCTTTCTATACTGATACAGGAATTAATTATTCAGATGATATGACTTGAAAGGAAATATTCCTCTGAGAAATGTGCTTTACAAATCTGCAAACACAGATGTAGTGTAATTTACAATTAAATGAATGCAGAGCATATGATGCACTAATATTGATTCAAACTGGTCTGAAATTAGACTTACTATAAAGAATAAAGTAAAAAAAGCACATATTGTTAGCTGGACTCCATCTACTGCATTTAAGGAAATCTATAAAACCATATTTATGACAGAAATAAAAAAAATCTTATGTCACATAGATCTGACAGTCATGAATAGTTAAATTTTGATCTATTTCATTAAGCCACTGATATGACAGTCACAAAAAAATGAATTTCTCATTTATCACATAAAGCCTGATTTTTCAGTCTCAAAAATATAACATTCTCATTTATCTTATAAAGCCACTGATATGACACTCACAAAATAAATTTAAATTCTGACATGATGTGTGTAGTAACATCTTGCATTACATAAGATGTACATGAGTGTAGGCACAATCTAAATACACACATACTTCATAGTTATTTCTCTATTTTATGGTTTACTGAATAAAATAACATTAACATCAATGGCAATCAAATCTTTCCTTGAGATTCATTTTATGAAAATTTCTAAAATTCATAATAGGATTAAATGACCATGGTTGGGTAATTACCAATGTGTTAATTTTATCTAATCACTCAAAAAGTAAATAAAGTTTGATAAATACCCAACCATGATTATTCAATCCTTATAATTTTAATTTACTTCCTTTCCAACATCAGATCAGCAGATTTATTCAACAAAACATTCACTTTTATGTACATCAAAGCTTTCTTTTATTAGCCTCTTAAGTTACACAGTCCTATCTTTGCTATCTAAGAATGAACGATTCTTTATACAGTGATATTGAGTAGAATGTCATAGCAGGTCATGCCAGTAATATATTGTTATGAACATTATTTCAATATATAATAAATGGTTGTTGGGGTTAAACCAGAAATATTCTTTTTTTTCCTCAAAAATTATGCTTGCAGGTGGCATGTGTTGTTTTAGCAACTTCGTTGTTACTTTCTACTCATTTTTGTCTTTCAAAACAAAATTTGTGCCCATTTTTAGTGTGATCCATTAGGTGAATATGATCCAGACCATTAATAACCGCAGCTGTAACATACTGTCGAGGTGAATGCAATAATTTCCAAAAATTCGCTTCTAAAGCCTACAAATTGCCTTCTTTATCAAAAGGGGTAAATGTTGGAATGCAGGAAGGTCTGTGCAATAACATTGTTTTAACTTCTAATGGTCAATTTTAATCTGTGACTTGACATTTGTTATTGGAAATTACAGGAGTGGATGGGTGGTAGCTTGTATTTGTTATTATTAATGTGTAAGATGTTGATATAGATAAAACTTCACATCAAATGAAACTGGGAACCAAAATCAGGCAGCAGAATTTATTTATATATAAAAAAAATTCCAGATCAGTATCATGTGACTGTTTACATCCAATCAAAACACAGAAAATGCATTCAATTCATAAAAAATTGGAATCATTTATGATTTTAATACTTCTTTAACCCAAAGAGATAAAATATTCAACATTGAAAAATTTTGTACAAAACATTTATGTAACTCCCTACATTTAAATTTTTAAATTAAATCATGTAAGATCTATTTCAATTATTAGACACATTTAATAAATATTATATTTAAATGAACAGTCATTTCAAATAAACTTTCAGTTTGCTTCACTTGACACAATATGATGGACATGTCCTTACCTCAACATGTTTATCATTTTTCTGTACAGCAGCCTCAAACAGCAGCACTGCATTAGGAATATCTCCTTGCTTAAGCTTTTCCATGGCCTCCAGGAAAGGATCAGGGTGTTCCAAATGAGGATTTTCCTCTTCAAATTTATACACCTGAAATCAACAAGTGCATTACAATTTTTGATGTGAATATGAAGTTTATGAACCCTAAATTCATATCAACTAATGTGAAACAAAGGTCACTATATTAGGCTCGCTGGTTTTTTAAAACACCATATTCATAGATGCAAAGGTTGCTAATTGTTTTAGTACATGATTTAGCATAAAACTTCGAAAATAAACTTGTTTTAGACAATACATCTTGAACTGCTTGAAAGGGCAAAAATAGGTCATTTATGACAGGTTAAAAAAATGCATGACATCATGAAAGTGAAATACATATAATTATTACAAATCACATAACATGCCATTCAGTAAAAATGCATCTTTCACAGGAATCATAATAATTCCTTTCGTCCTCATGCTTCAGTGGGGGAATATTTTGACATCCAGTGTATATTAATCAATCTGTATGTCTGTTTGTCTGTCCATAACTTTACTTTCTCCATAAAGACCAGGTGGAAATTCACCAAATATTGGCATAAAGGTTGGCTATGTGATAACCATCTGCAAAAGGGGCAGGTGAGTAAAATTTTTGGATCCTTTTCTCTGGCATTCCAAACAGGAGGTCAAAGTCCAAATACATATAAAAAAAAAGTTGCAATCACTGATACATTTTATAAATATTTTATTTACTAAACTTTATACATTAAGTCACAGTGCAGGGACATGTAATATATGAAATATATTGAGGTAGGAGGATGGAGATATGACATAAAAAGTGGAGAATTTACCATGGAAATAGTGACTCACGGAAGAAGCCCTAATTTTGTACTAAAATGTTGTATTAAAATCAATTATACTTCTTGATTCATTAATTCTCTTTCAATTAAATCTTAAGTACCAAACTAAACTCACAAAGTCAATCATGAAACCATCAAAGTGCTAAAAAGAAATGTTCAGCTGTAATAAATTTCTTTGGTAACAAAGTTCAGCCAATAACATGCCAGATGACCTTATTAATATGTGTGACTAGTTCATTATTAAATTTGCATGAACTCTTGAAACCTACATTCCATGTTTGATCGAAATCTATGGTCTCTAGAGTAGTAAGCTCAGCTTATCAGATGCAATATTAGCTCATTAATATGTGTGGATCTTTCTTATAATAATCCAGAATCTTGATGACCTAACTCCATATTCCAAATCTGATCAAAAACCGGTTCATAAATATGGCCTCCGGAATGGTAAATCACTATATTAGTGTGCATAAATCTCACTCATTATCAATGAAGAAACAATATTTTCTAAATCAGTATTATGTGCTGGACATGTATGATGCAATTGTATTGTGACTGACAATAAAATGACCAAATTGGACATATGGAGTTTCTAAAAAGAAACCTGAATTTTAGATTTAAAAATCTTTACAATTAGACTCATAAAAAGGTACTGACCTTGCAAAATGTACAGAGATGAACACAACAACTAATGTAAAACTGCTTTAACTAAACTGAGTAGAACTATTTGATCTCATGGCGAATGAGTGATATCCAACAAACAATGGAGTCATTTTCTAAATAAAAAAGGAAAGATAAGAATAAAATATCCCATATACTGAATGAAACATATTCTAATAAATATGACTGTACTACTGCACAGAAAAAAATCAAGGAATAGCATTTTTTATTATTAACAGTAGCAAATTCCTCCATTCCTGTAACTTAAATTGTTCTTTTCCAGGCAGTGTCGAACTACAGCACATGTAACATTGGTGTTGCCATGACATGTGGCCAGTGTATATCCATGAATTGATTTGAACCGATACCTGACTACATATTAAGAAAATAAAAAAAGACTTAGTCAAATTTTAGAAAATAGGTATAGCTATGATAATCTGAAAACTTGTGTTAACCCTCTCATCACTGCAGACCGCAAAACCGGTCAGGGGGAAGTAAGTCCGTAAACACTATGGACCGACTTTTCGGTCTGGGGCAGTGTTCTTCTTTAACATTATAGTACCCTACTAAATATCTTTCGGGGTACCCTATAATAACTTCCAACGGGTAATTTAGATGTTATATTTGGATGATCACTTGAGTTTAGCTTGTATACAACTAGAAATATTGAACAAAGTAGGAATTTTTAACATGTTTTCCGAATGCTAAAATCTGTATCCAAAATGGTGGCATTTGATGGAATTTTAGATGAGTTTTCAGAGGATTTAAATAATTTTGACCTGGTAAATTTGGATGAAAATGAGAGAAGACGTATGGAGAGACCATGGAATGCACTTCTGGGTGACAGTGATGACGATGAAGATGACTTTGAAGGTTTTGAACCAGAGAATCGTACGCTCCACGTGGGTTTTTTATTTTGGATGAAGCCGGAAAACCAAAAAGAGATTTGTTTCAGTTTTCTTACAGAGTTGGGCACACCTGAGTGTTAGATGGCTCCAGGAAAGCTTCGGATTATTTTCAAATATTCTATTCAGATAAAGTTTTTGGAAAAATTGTCCGTTTAACGAACTTAAATGCAACGATCAAACATGGCAGAGTGATATAGGTGTGTGGACAGATCTCACCTTGAAGATCATTTTGGTTCATTTTATAGACTCTTATATATTATGGACACCATGAAAGAAAGACTTGTGTTGCTACTGTGATTATTCACTAGTATATCTAGAGTCTATTGAACAAGTTTTGAGAACTTTCTAAGTTTTCTAAGCGGTAATAAAATAATTGTATTTTACCTGCTGTGTTACCTGTTTGTATCTGCATTTTAAGAGTTGTAATAGATATGCATATTTTATTGAATTAGTCATTAAAAGTTTATTTTTAACCTTGATTTTGACACCTAATCCAGCCAGATATATTTAACATTGGCAAAGTTATGTTGTTTCAAAATCCACAAGTCATTTTGCTTTACAACTCCAAAGTTACTTAGTGTTGAGGACTCTATGCCTTTGTGATGAAAGGGTTAAAGACTTAAGATGGGGATATATTTATATTTATAGAGTTACCAGTAGCTAATAAAAATATACATATTATCAAATCACATACTGCTACATTATTACTTCATAATACACCAACTCAAGGAAAATATTAAAAAATTATATAAATATGTACATAATATGTACATAAAAAAATGAATGCAAAATATTTAGTAATTATCTCACCATGACTGCAACATACAAATATTACCTAAACCTAAAGAAAAGCATCTGTTACCATTACTAAGACAAAAACAATCTTACTTTGTATGGCTCTGTTTGCTCAAACTCAGTTAACCATGGCTGGCCATCATTTCTCGACCTAAAATAATAATAACAATAAAGCTCCTAACCTTGAATTTATTGAAAAATGTTATGTTATATATTAGTTTGGGTAGAATGATATTATTTCAAAAAATGTTTAGTAATAGCAATGAAAGCAGATTCAAAATATATTGTATTGTACCTTGGTGAAATAGTTTGAGCAGTGTTGCATCTAAAATCCAAATGGCTAGAAACAATCTGCTTGTTGCTCAAATTTGGAAGGATAACTGAGACACTGTTCATAGCAACACCCTTAAATGTTTATAGACTTACTACTGCCCTTGGAGTCAAAACCTGGAAACCAATATAAACCACAAACCAAAGGAGCTGAGGTGGTTCAATGGTTGAGCCACTGTACTCTTGACCAGAAGAATTTCCACTATTTAATTTGCCCAGATTGACTACCAAATTTCTCATGATCTTTTTGTTCTTCAAAATTAAATTTGGAAGTGTTTCTGCAGGAAAGCATACTGGATTATTTAACTAAACATTTTTAACTCACTTCAAAATATTCAAGAATTTCATATGGGTAATGTTCTCAGCAAATAGATTTTAAAACTTTGACATTTTTTCCATGAATAATGTTCCTCTTAAAGCTTAATCTTTTTCTTACACATATGTAAATATGCAATAAAATTCTGATAATTCCATTACTGACATGCATCATGCATGCTTTTATTTGTTCAGTCTAGAGGCTGAACTGCATTAATAGTTAACTGCCATCCAGCCTTTTTCCTCAGTAAAAATCTCATCCACTAATTCACTGGCATTGTACAAACTAGTCTTATAAATGTAACTGTATCAATATAAGATTAAAGTGTTACTTGTCATATTGCAAATTTATATTTTTCTTAATTTCATTACTACTCATTCTTTGTAATGTTTAAAATGTCTTACTTTGTTATTTTTTATAACTTGTTCTTGCTTTGTCAATCTGATGCAAGATCACCTCTTTGATATGATCAGATGTCACTCAAAATTAAAACTTGTTAAGCTTATATACCAAATCAGAACAAAGTCTGATCAAAAATATGGCTCTGAGTGTTCCCAAACTCAAACAATGAGAATACTGAATTATTTCATAAATATGCAGGAATGTTGTTCATTACAGGACTTGTTGGTGATCTTGATGATAAAAACGTACAAAGTATAATTGCAATCTCATTAGAAATTGGGCATCTAGAACAAGTGCTTACTGATGAATAGGAATGGACACAAGGCCATACTATAAACTCAACTGGCAACTGCAATAAAATCCAACAACATACCATCTTTTCCATCAACACCACCTTTCGTTTAGCTGGAAAGTTAAAATCTTCATCAGTGAACTTAATTTAAACAAGCAGTCCCAGTGTCTTTGAGATTGCTTGTCTGGCTGACATTTGCCTAATGGCCAAATGCAATAGTAATTCACCAAGACATCCCAAGTCAAAAGGATACTTTCTTCATGCAATTCTTCCATTACTATTTACTGTTATGAAAACTACTGCTTTAGGTATCTTCACCTTCATCTATTCAAATACATATTAGAAAGACCTCTATGCCAGAAAGTGGCAATTTGAGAAGTTGGGCAAATTATTTTGTTTTTAGTTGTAGCTGCCATATTTGACAGCAGGTCAATACCAATTAGTTGAAATCTGAGATTCCTTTAATCAAGAATGCTTTCTGTAAATCTTGTTAAAAACTTTTTAAAAGGTAATGGTTTTTATTTTTTTGGGTAACAATCATCCTATTTGATGGCAGATTGCTAGCATCTGTACCAACTTAAAAACATTTCATGCCTAGATGTTTTGTGTCAAATTTGGTCAAATTCTTGAGATGAAGTTGCTTAAAGGATTTCCAACTTCCTAACAGCAGTCATATCTATTGGCAGATAGGTATCTTCTGTAAAAACTTGATACACCTTATGCCAAAATGCTTTCAAATTGCTAAAATTCTCTTGGATGATCTTTACAAGAAATTGTTTTTGTATTTTGAATAAAGGTGACCAGATTTTAAGCTTTGTCAAATTTAATAAAATTCTGTTGAGAAGATTTTAAAAAGATATTGCTGAAAGGATTTTAGTAATTTCAGCCACATTCAATCAGCTATACTGATATAAAATTTAAATCCCTTTATATCAGAACCCTTTCTGTTTAAATCTGGACAAATCAATTCTCATGAACATATTTTAAAACATACTTCTTTAAATATAAGAAATAATTTAAAGGTGAGCAAAAACTTTAATATTTACCTTAATCTAAGGTGTAGAAGGATAATGGCTGGATACAGATATAGGCTGACAGATGATCAGATACATACACATACGTCACAATGATCACAATGTGCAGTTCAACAACAAAAATCACTGGCTTTTGATATTTGTGAAATTATATTTGCTTAGACTTGTATGTTATCACATTTTACTTTTAGGTGCAAAAAGATAAGCTAAGTAAATGGAAAACCTCTAAAGCTTCAATGTTTGTTCTAAGGGATATTGGCTTTGGAGGTTTCACTGCATATGTACCTTGTTATACACAAATTTTCTCTTCATGTCAATATTACTCCAATGGTCCTTACCATAGCTTAAACAACAACTAAGTAGTTGTACTTTAACGACAAGTGCACTCCAATGGTATCAACAACTGTGCAGTTGTACTTTAATGACAAATGCACTCCAATGGTCCTTATCACAGCTTTTTCGACAACTGTGTTGTACTTTAATAGCAAATACACCCTAATGGTCCTTATCATACCTTGAACAACTGTGTAGTTGTGCTTTAATGGCAAATGCACTCTAATAGTACTTATCTTACTTTTAACAAGAACTGTCTGTCTGAAATATTGTATTCAGTTTAGTTTGGATTTTTATTTTGCATCAAATACTGAATGCCATTATAATATGTCTAAAGACTACACTTCCTCATTTAAACACCAGGTAGGAACTAGTTATAAACAAACCAGTTATAAACAAAAAAATAGACAGACAGACAGAAGAAATGAATACTAAAGAAAATCATTATCCTGGTATGTTATCTACTCTACAAGTACTTACTGATCCAGCTCCCCCCAGTGTTTTTGTAACCTATCCCAGAATTCTTCATCTGTTGCACCATGCCCTGTAGAAAACTCTTCCTCCCATTGGTCAACAAGTGATTTGGTTGTCTGCAAGAAAAAATGGAACTGTCTTTTAGAATTTGAAAGATTCATTACTGCCATGCATCACATAAAGTTGTTGTTGTTGGGCTTAACGCCATTTTTCAACACACGATAGGCTATACATGGCAGCCAGTATTAATGGTGGAGGAAGAAACCGGGAAATCTGCAGAAAGAACCATGACCCATGAGAAGCTACTGGCAAGCTTTCACACATATCCACATAAGCCAAATCTTAGAATCGAACTCATGCAGACAGAGGTGAGATGGCAGTGATCAGAGAGCTCTTTAGACCACTCAGGGCTCCACATAAAGTTGTATGTTATTTTATATAATGCATGAATAGTAAGCTAATGCTTTCATTGTAAAGTTATATGGCAATATTGTGTCTTGTTAATGGATCTACTCCAAGTACCAATTCATTCAAGCCTCCCTGAACTGGATATTATAGTGGCCATTATGTTGACAAAGCTGGGTTACAGTTGGGTGGTTTAGAGAAATGTTACTGTTCCTTAACATCTCAACATTTTCATGTTTTGACTAATTATTATCATTATTATAAATACATAAGCAAAATCATCTTTGTTAGCTATGGTTCTGATGTAATAAATCTACACTCTGGCATATTGAGCTGATATTTCTGTACTTTGGGTTGTTGAATTTCACTGGATGTGGTGGTAAGCCTTTGTATTATATTAAAATTAAGTTATTCAAATCTAAACACTTTAAATACTTGATCAGACAATAGGTGCACACAACTTAAATGGACTGATAGATAAGCAATTTCCACTGCCAGTTCATATTTGTACAAATACCTTTCAGTCAAAATACACCTATAATGGTTTCCTCTGATACATAATCATACTTTCGATGTTAAACTTACAAAGTATCATGTTGAAGACAACTGCCTCCTCCACCATTTTTGGTAGATTGTACAATACAGTGCTGTTATATGCTATTGTGTAGTTGGCATTACATACTAAGGGAGACAACTCATGAAATCCAACATGTTGCTAGGACAAAACACAACCCTTTACCTAATATAAGTGCCTTTTAGCAATTTACCCGATGTCACGCTAAGCGCCTTTTGGCAATTTACCTGCTGTCACGCTACGCGCTTTTTGGCAACACTGTAAACCACAGGTATTTTGATTGGGTTTTCGAGTTTTCGTAGTTCCACTTTCAGGGAAAAACCCCTGTCAGATACTACATTCATTAATGAGAAGGACCATTACGTCAGATCAGGTTACTGTAGATGCCATGGTTGCAATCTATTTAAAGTATGTAGGTAGTAACTGTGTCATATTCTCCATTCGACAAAATGGCGGTCACTGATATCGTTCAGTATTTGAACCAGTAAAATCACAACTATGAAAGCTTCAATAACTTGGGGAAAGGCTCTGAGACTGACGTAGACAGCCCTTAGTTTTTATAAATTATCAAATTACACTGATTTAGTGATGTACACACAGACAAAGAACTTGTAAATTAGGAGTATGGAAATTTGCCGCTGCCATTAATCATGCGACTTCACTGATTTAATACTGAACGAGTTCTCTCAAGATTTTAAAGTAAATACAAAATTCTTTTGTTTAAAATAATTATACAGCTATAATGACCTTATTTTACTCTTAAATCTTTTTATACATAACATATGTGTACCAAAAATGTAAAATGGTTAAAATTGCTGTTAAACGTAATATACACTTCACTGCTTAACAGGCCTATGAGTAGCAGACTGCACTGTGTAACTTTACTACATGCGTATCGAAGGGCCAAAAAGCCATACACTCTATGAGGGAAAGGGTTAAATATATTTTTGATCCATCAAGGTGTCCATAGGATTATCATATCAGAACCTTGGCTATATATTCACTTAATCTGTTGTCTCTAGCTTAAGTTAATAAGGTTTCACACCCTGTTATACCCAGGTTGAACCTTTATCGCTTTCTAGGGTGTCTCACCCTTTCTGGGACTGGGGTTGGTGAAAACACCCATTCAACTCTAAATCCACAGTAACACACACATAATAATATTCCATATGCATTTGGATATCAGCTCCATGTTGTTGTTGTTGTTGTTGTTGTTGTTGGGCTTAACGCCATTTTACAGCACACAATAGGCTATTCATGGCAGCTAGTATTAATGGTGGAGGAAAAAACCCGGAAATT
Organism: Potamilus streckersoni; assembly: GCA_016746295.1. Lineage (NCBI taxonomy): Eukaryota > Metazoa > Mollusca > Bivalvia > Unionida > Unionidae > Potamilus > Potamilus streckersoni. The sequence continues at coordinate 204,869 of JAEAOA010000065.1, read as the reverse complement.
ACCGGAAAGAACCACTGACCCACAAGAAGCTACTGGCAAGCTTTCTCACATATCCACATTCGATGAATCCTAGACTCGAACACACACAGATAGAGGTGAGATGGCATTGATCCATAACGGACATCGCTTTAGACCACTCGGCCACTCGGGGCCCCTCAGCTCCATGTTGTTAACCTCTAATATATATTTGCATGACATGTACTATGTTATATGCATCAACTGTTTGAAATATAAATGGAAGTGACCCTAATCTACCAATCTAAATTACAGCACTGTATTCTGTCAGTTTCCATGATGGACCAAGACATTCTACCAACTCAATTTACAATAATAAAACCTGGATTGCCTCTTTTCAAGAATTTTGGAAGCTGTCTTGAAAAGACATAAATAAATTGAGAGTTGTTATTTACCTTAAAAACTGCGAAATTCTAAAATCCAAAGTCTTGAGAGATCAAGTAAACTAATTATGTCAAAGGTAAAATGTTAAGCATTACAAATACATTTTACTGGGAATAGAATTAATTATGAACTGGTACAATTATCCATTTGGTTGAAGAAAAAAAAAACTATTGCCCTGATTATCATTTTAATGCAATAAACTTATTCCTCCATTTACATTTAAAATAACAGTTGCAAACTGGTCTTTGCATCAGTAACAATAACAATTAATACAGAGTAATCTATAAAAACAGTATTAGAACAATGTGTCATTATAATAACTATTTAGAAATGATGATTCTTTTCCTTGTAAAATATTCTATACCCAATACTGTGTTAACTTTATTGCACCAAATAAATAAAATTTAGGAAAAAATAGATTAAATAAAGCACAAGATTATATTTCCAAACAGTCCCCTTCACTTCACCTTATAACTATATATAATTCTAATTATTGTCCTCTCTGTTTCACTATATAACATTATTTTACCAAACACCTCTCCTTCACTTCACCATATAATTGTAAATATAACTGTACATAATTCCAAACACTGTCCCCTTCTCATTAGTATTTAACTCTATATTTATCCAAACAGTCCCCTCCTCTTCACCATATAATTGTATATATTTTGAAATAATGTCTCTTTCACTTCACCATATAATTTCAAGTTTTTATCATACAAAGGCTCATGCTTTTATTTATTTTCCAGTCAATAAAATAACAATTGATCTTGTTGTCATTTTGTTTTTATTATTATTATAATTTATATTATTATTATTGTAGTCAAAAGCCCTTGCATTAAGGTACCTTACTATCCTTAATATGCCCTCACAGGCAACCAGCAAAACATACTGACAAGTTAGCTTGGGAATACACTATACATTGCTTTTATCTGAGATATCCAGAGAACTAGAAAAAAAATGAAAAATAGCTATTGATGTTGCTATGTATGATACCAATTCCCTTCTGGGAAAATGAACTCACTGCCATATCTAAAATAATTTACCAAATCTGCAACAACATGCTGAATATGTGATGCCAATTTCTTACCTTTTAAAATGCAGGAATGTAACTTAGAACTGCATGTATGCTTCATAATATCAACTAATCCAATTTGATCCTCATAATTATAAATTACAGTGAGGTAAAGAATTTGTAGTACTATCAAAAGCATAAAGAAACTAAACAACAAAAAAAATTATCATTAAAAAAAAGGATTTTTTAAGGTTTAAATTTACACCATACATAAAACAAATACAATGTTTCAAGCTTGCAAAATAGTGTTTTTCTCAGGTCCCCACTCATATTTTCCATAAAACTGAAGTACAAGCTAATGGATCATGTTGTGGTGGGATCTGTATAACCTGAAAAATGAGAAATTAAGGATACCCAACCCATGCCTGAAAATTGACCTAAACACAAAACATAGCCATGGAGAGATAAAAAAAATAAAATGATGGGCAAACAAACAGGAGAGAACACTAACATTATTTGCTGATACCAATGTAACAGTGGACCATACAGTGTGCATTTACCAGTAAAATGAAGACATGTGAAAAGCACAAAGCAAAAGGTATATAACGATATGTGCAAAGATACTGGAAGAGCCATGAATCACCCTCATTGCAACAAAGAAGCTACATACAAAATACCAGATCGACAGGTTGTACAAGCCAAACACCAAATCTATAGTCCAATCTCTGCTAGTGATACTATCAGACTTGCTGTAGATTCATGTATTTTAAAAAAGTTTTTAAACTTTTGTAATTTAAAAAATTACTTTTTCACAGGAATCATTATTTTCTTTTCAGACAGAACAACTTTTATCAGGTTGCAAAATATGTTGTAAATTAAAAACAAATTGGTACACAATAATCAAAACAAGTTCATAGTATCTGGATGTACTTCAAATAGCTATATATGTCACCAGAAAATGTCAATGAATTTGTCTGATGATAAAACCTTTGGTCCCATTTAACAGATTTCATTACAAAGCATTTTGTAGGGCTTATTTATGAAGAATAGGTCTTGCAAATGAAGCGGACAGTGAGAAGATAAGTAACTAAACTTTAAAAGTCAGGATGAAAATACTGACAAAATTTGGTATTGTAAATATTTGCATTTATAAAGTCCACATGTAAACAACATGACCCTGATCTGCCACTGCCTAATGGATTAGCAGATCAGGATCTATGTTGTAGTGATTACTCCTAACAAATTGCACAGACCCAAATCTGCTAGTGCATTATGTGATGGCAAATCTGGATCTGTACATTGTGTAGTTGGTCTTGACTTATAAACAAGTGTAGACAGTATATTTACAAAAAATGGACAATTAATTTAAGATACTGAGAATTCATTTTAAACAAATAAACATAATAAATGTCTAAAAAAAACCTAGAAATTATGCCAAAAAATGTGTCATGGGACATAATGCAAAGACACTTCCAATGATATTCCACGAGTTTTCCAAGTGCAAGAACAGCTAAAGATCAAGGATTGTCTTATCATCAGAGAAATAAAGTATTTCTAAAAAGTGCAAACTTTATCCTGACATGTGAAAAAAATAAACCTCTCAAACACTAATAGCTATATAAGCATTAGTGTATGATGGAAAAATAAAACCATTTACAAATCAAAACAATTTGACAGTACCTGCTGAGTATTAAATTCATTGACCCATTCTTCTGATATATCTTTAGGGGCCTGGGGGGTTGGGGAAACCTTCTCTATCACCTCGTTATCTTTAATTGTGATCTCCCCATCACCTATCCTCTTCACAAACTTCATAAACTGGGGGAAGAGAAAATACACTAAGTAAATGTAAACCAGCATAAAAAATGTACTTTCCAATTAAATATTAAATCAATCAGATGCAATTCAGGAACCATACCAGTAAGGCTCTCCAGAACAAACTAGAAGGACTTCACAGGGAAATTCATTTGGCAGATGAAGAGATAAAAGCAGACTTTCACTTGCTAAAAATGCAAATAAGGATTTCCCTTTTAATACTGTTAAATGAAAAAGGCAATGAAAAGAGGTGAGAAAATAATATTAATTACAAAGGGTCTTTCACATCTCAAATAAAAAATGTTCATGAAACAAACAATAAAACATTTATGAGTAACAAGCATTATGAATCAAGCAGTCATGGGTAAACGGGTTGTACTAGGAAACTATGGCATTGGCCAATCATACCTCTGACTCACTAAACTTGGGGTCATTGACTGAGCTTAGCAACTGATTAGCAGTCCTTGCCAGCTCATCCTCCTCAATCTTCTGGATGTGAAAATCATCAATCCATTTTGTGTCATCCAGCAACTCATGACTCAAGTCTCTGTAGAGAGAAAATAAATTCTGCATGAAAACATCCAAGAACCAATTCACAGTTTGTTGGCAATAAGGAATCTTTACCCAATTTTCAATCAGATCTTCACGTAAAACTACTTGCAACATCACAACTACTTTTTTAACATGACCAATAGAAATGCACTGTGTGCAGACCTGTTTACCCATAAATGTTCCTGTCAGTATTTTAAGCTATGCCTGTCAGTATTTTCAGACCGCAGTCAGTATTTTCAGCACACAAATAGTAGATACTATCAATATATTATAATTATCATTATGTAGTATTACACAACATAATGACTATACAATATTGTGTAAATAACTCCTAGTTTGCAAAGATGCTGGTATTCAGTTAATTCTGTGTTTCAAGACACAAATATGCAGAAATTGAGCACCACTGACTTAAACATCCTGTTTATATTATAGTGATAAAAACCACAAAAAAAAATACAACATAACCAAATTTATTCTGTTTACCTCCATTACTTTCTCTAGAAATTCTGTTTTCTCAGCTTCACACATATCCATAACATTGTAATTAAAGCCAATTCTCTATTTTACATGGTCAAGGACTTGATATAAAACATTATGACAGACATTGTTACCACCCATCCACTTAGAAAATAATAATTTTATCTAGATAGGTGAAGGCAATCTTATTTATCTGATAAACTCTAGTATCATCTTTGTCAATATTTACTAGAATGGAAATAAGGTTCATAAATTATTTTTCATTGCTTCCGTTAACTCGTCAGCTGTACTCAATGACAAATTCATATTTGTGATCAACTCACATAGAATCGCCTCAGCACGTGTTTTTTGTTTTTGAAGTATGTTTTGATCACTGACTTCCTTTCCTTTCATCATTGACAAAATGTTTCTATTTCCATTCACTAATGATTTCAATTTTGTATGATTTTCCAATTCCACATGCCGTGAACAGTCATTCCTTCCACCATGTGCACAGGAAAAGTCTAAGTTGCAAACAGTGCAATGCACAAAATGTTCTCTTTTTGACGATGGTTTAAGGCATAGCCACAGAGTATAATAAACTGGTAGAAAATGCTGCTTTCTGTGTTAGACTTTCCATTTTCATCATCAGTTTCGTGCTGAAACTTTCTTGTCGGCAGCATTTTCCTTTGTTTAAACAACCGGATGTTGAGAATGTCAAAATAAGTGATGTGGCACAAAATGCGGACATGGATGCGGACCGAAGAGACGATACAACGAAACGGAAAAAAACGGCTTAAAAAATTAATTTTAAAAAAGTAATAAATAAATGCAACCTCAAATCGTATTTTCAGTTCAATGATCGTATGACCATACGGATGGGCTTTATTCCGTACAAATACGGTCGGGTAAACAGGTCTCTGTGTGTATCAACCTTCTTTTCCAATTCAATGCAATATACTGCACATAAATGGACAACTTCTCAGAATGAGAAAGTGAGGAATATTTTCCCCAAAAGATTACTTTGTTCCTTGATCTGAGTGATCTAAATATTCCTCTGCCCATTTGACGGGAAGTAGGGCTGGATCTAGTCTGCTGGGCTTCTGCAACACAAAGTCTTCTGACCAATCAGAAAAATGCTTGATATTTTCTGTAGTCAAATAATCCTCTGCCCAGTCTCCTGTACCTGCTGCTGTAAGGTCAGCTATTGCTGGACCTGTAAAGTACAAATATATACAAATTTTACAATGTGTGCCCACTGAGATCTAGCTTATAACCATAAAATAAAACCATGAAAGCTATACTGAAAACTAGACAAGAAATTCAACTTGCAAAATCATATTTAAACTTATTGTTGCTTTTGCAAAAAAAATATATAATATATACACCTCCAACCACAGATCAAATGTGCAAGTCCCAAAATTTTAAAGATCAGAAGGCATACAAACTTCTGTTATACAAAACAATACCTAATCAGACTGTCTCAATGTCAATAACAAGTTTAACAAATTTCATTTGTCATGGTTATGCTTTTTGAATACTGTACTGTAAATTCCCTTTTATATCAGATATAAATATTCTCAAGGATTCTGTGGCTTCTTCTAACTACAAATATAAAGAATGAACAAAAAATGTTATACCATTAAAGGAAAAAGACACCTTAAAAATACATTCACAAACCTAAGTACCCTCAAAATGTTATTAAAAAAAAACCAACATAAAAACAAATCTATCCTAACTGAGCTATCAAGTTTTAGGAGGAGGACTGAGGACTGATAAAAAGTGAAGAGAGAGAATTACATCCCTTTATCTCTGAGAGTTGCTTAACCCTTTCCCTCATAGAGTGTATGCCTTTTTAGCCCTTCGATGCGCATGTAGCAAGGTTACACAGTGCAGTTTGCTACTCAAGCAGTGAAGTGTATGTTACATTTAACAGCAATTTTAACCATTTTATGTTTTTGGTACACATATATTATGTATGGAAAGATTTAAGAGCAAAATATGGTCGTTATAGCTATATAATTATTTTTCACAATAATTTTTTTATGTGCTTTAAAATCTTGAGAGAACTTGTTCACTATCAAATCAGTGAAGCCGCATGATCAACCATATTGGGAATTTCACATACTTGAAATTTACATGTTCTTTGTGTCTACATCACTAAATCAGCTGAATATGATAATTTATAAAAACTAATGGCTTCCTACATCAGTATCAGAGCCTTTACCTAAGTTATTGAAGCTTTCATAGTTGTGATTCTACTCAAGCAAATACTGAACGATATCTGAGACCGCCATTTTGTCGAATGGAGAATATGACAGAGTTACGTCCTACTTACATTAAATAGCAGATTTTGACCAGAACATAAACAGTGACCATGTGATCTGATGTAATGGTCATTCTCACCAATGAATGTAGTATCTAATAGGGGGTTTTCCCCAAAAGTGGCACTACAAAACCCCGCTCAAAATGGCTGTTGTTTACAGAGTTGCCAAAAGGCACTTATATGGGAATCTGGTAAATTGTCAAAAGGCACTTGTATTGTACTTTGGTAGAGGGCCAAAAGGCGTTTGTATCAGGTAAAGGGTTATTATATTCAAAGCAGTTCTGATTCTCATCTGTGATAAGGGTTTGCCCTGTTCAATAAATAAACATGTACTTGAGAAGAAATTTACACTCACACATATACTGTGGAAGTAAAGTAACCCACATTATTATAAAGTTACTGAGTGACATGTGACAATATCCTCTGGTGCTGTTGATACAAGCCCTACCAGGTCAAACTGATAAAAATAGAAACAAGTCCTCTCTAATCTCAATCACATGGCTTGAATAATGTCAGCCAGAGAACACTTGTCCTCAGATGTTATGTAAGTGGCAACTGCCATAACCTTGTAAGATGAGATGCATTAGGAACTCATTTGGTCTTGATTTAGTTCCTTGTAAGGCGAGTGAATAACAAAATGGATCCAGGATGAAAAAGTATGTGTAGAAATACTGTCCAACTCATACCCCACCTTTATCACTGCCTCAGTCTGTATAAGGTACTACTTTTTCAGTGCACTAATGGGGTTCTATACATACTCCTATAAAAGTAGTCCAAAGATGACCAATCTAAAGACAAAACATTAGTTCCCACAAGGAGCCTATACTTTTCAACCCAACCAGATACCATTATGACAGAAACTGAACCATTGTGAAAGAACAATGAATTATCACAAATGCCACAGAAAATTACAGAAACAATCTCATTGCTAAGAATAAATTTACCTGATAAAGCTTAAGAAAAGGGTCAAGCATCGAGACAAATTGTAAATACTATAGACCATATGACAGGCAATTCACCCAATGATACCATGAAGTTAAACAAATGAAATGAAAAATATTCATTTACAATGCTAAAAGAGTGAAACTGAGTAAAACAATAGATAAAGTATACTTACCTGAGGTGAGAAAAGCTGCAAAAGATAACTCATCTGGTGAAAACACAGAAAGTGGAAGGTATTTGTGATGTATCTTAGAAAAGGCACATAATGGAAGGTATCTGTAATCTCTCTTATAAAAGCATTCTGACAAGACATAAGCAGAAGTAGTATCTGATAACTGGCAGTATTTGGATCTAATCCCTCATATCAAAGGAGAGACCCCTCTTGCCTGACTTTTTGTCTCAGCATGCAGACAAACTTTCAAGCACTTTTGTGGCAAAAAGTGCTAAAAAACATTAACTTAAATTTAGATGCGAAATGTGTGATTTTTGTAATTTAGATTTTTAACATAGCTTTAACAATTATTTGGGAAATACTGAATCTTCAAGGTAAAAAATGTATTCCAAATGTATTGATTGAGTTACGTATGTGAAGATATATGCTGATATAATTTCACTGATCTATGTTGAGTGGCTTTTGCATAAATCAGTTAATAAACTCCTAAGGACCGATGCACAGACAGAACCCAATCAACATGCCCCAGCAGCAATCAGTGGATGAATAAATGGTTAAAAATGCAAATCTCTATTAATTCCCCAAGTGAATGAAATTTTTTTACACCTATATATGCCTTGGCGTAAAAGATACTTCATGTTCAAAGCTTCTTTCTGAATTGGATTTCACCTTCATTTCTGCAATCTACATATATTAAATGGAATCCTAAACATTTAACTGACCCTGAATTCACGACTTTCTTTATGTGAAAATTTGGGCCATCATGACCGATTTGTTCTTCACCTCTTAGAGGTATGTATGTGAAACAAAATCCTGAATCTTTGTTTTATCCCCAAATCCCTTACCTCTCTGGGGTGTGTAAGTGAACTGGGACTCCTCAATCTCTCTCATTTCCTGTAGAAGACTTCCCATATGGAATGTCTGGGGTGCCATTGCCACCCTCTGACTTGACAGGAACTCTTCAACAAGCTGCACATACAAACAAGTTATTTTAAGATTATGGTCATAAATGGTTTGGCAGAACTTTTAATCATGTATACAGATGCATCATATATACTTACTTACAAGTCCAACTGCAAACTGTACAGGCCCACCTCTGCCATCTAACAGATCTTGGTTAATGCAGTCCGTTAGGTGCAATAAGCAGAAAAAAATATTCCCTGATCTGCTGGCATATTGTATGATGGAAGATCAGAGTCTATGTTGCTTGCAGTTGTGAATATATTGTGTGTTATTGTCATTTTAATTTTGCTTCAAGAAATATTTATTCCATGTCCTGTTCGAAGATTGGTCAAAATAATTATTATTCTAACCAATTACTACAAAACATTTTTTTAAAAATGGACCTTGTAAGTATGACAAACATGACTCTATTTTACCTAATGATAAAATATGGAGTTAAGTAACCAAATTTTAAACTATATCATATCTTGCTAGTCTTTTCAATCTTTATTTTTTTTTTCTATTTTGATTTTTTTAATTCCAGAGTTTAATGGATTTTTTTTTCTGCATTTATTGTGGTGTAAACTGTCAGCTTCTGAATCACACAGCAAATAATGCCTGAAGTTCATGATTTATGTCATTTGTCAATATACTATAATAAATGCTAAAAAAATACATTAAACTCTTAGTAACTTTAGCCATGAATTAATTTAATTTTGTGACTTATTGTATTTTTTCTCTTTTTTACTTTGGTTTCCTTTTCTGACCTTCTCACCCTTTCACATCAGAATATTCTCCCTTTTTGAGCATGCTATTGATCACGTGTTGTAAAGCCACTGTATTATTTTAAGAAAATTGTGATTTCTCAAGTAATGAAGTCTTACTGCTATGGCAGATCCTCAAGTTACTCATAAATCCAATAAAGAGTTGCTCAAGAATGACCATACTCTAAATTTCTGGAAACTATGGTTTTACAGGAATCATACACCAAGAAATTCTGATTCAACAACATGCCTCTAGGTTTCCAATATTCAATGTACTTTACTCTGTAAATATAATCCTGGGACTAAATTTACATTTAAAAAGGAATTTTGCAGAAAACCGTTCTCTTATTACACAGTGATTTTTAAACAATGAAGAAATTCCATAAGCCCTTGAAAGTTGATTGAAAAAAAGTCAAAACCACATTCACAATCTTCAAATTAACAAATAAAGAAGAAAGCGTTTTTTTTTTTTATATTGGTTAAGAAATATATCTTACCTTGAAAAGAACATAAAACAATGAAGATTTTTCCTCAAAGCTCCATCTACAAGATTATATGTTACAGTTCTCTTTATGGGCATCTTGGATCATTCAAAAATTTTGCTTAGTATTTCTATAAAAATGAGGCATGTTAATTTTTTTTTTTATAGTAATGCAGGCCATATTTTATGGTGGATCAGCATGATTTCTATTAATGTGGAAAACCTTCAAGCTAGGTTACCTTGTTAAATTGGGCAAAATTCTGTTAAAGGTCTGTTTAGAAAGTTATTTACATGATACTATTTTTAGTACCAGCATTTGATGGCAAATTGGCATCATTTGTATGAAGTCAACAGCCATTCATGCCATGATTCTTTCTGTTCAATTTGGCCAAATGTTTTTTTTTTATGTAAGTTGTTTAAAGGATTTTCATTTTATAATAATAGTGACCATATTTGATAGTAAATCAGCTTAATTGTATAAATTTGAAAGAACTCAATGCCAGAAAGCTTTGTCAGATGTTGCTAAGCAGATCCTGGAAAGTGAAGATTGTTCTATTTTTAACAGTGTTGGTCTTAATTGATGGTAGCTCAAAACCATTTGTACATTCTAGAAAACCAAACCTATGCCATCTGCTTGTGATATTGTTCAGAAGTCATTTAAAGATTTTTCTTTATTTTTTTTCCATAATTTCAGGCATATTTGATTGTTGTTATTGTTGTAGGGCTTAACGCCATTTTTCAGCACATGATAGGCTTTAGATGGCAGACAGTATTAATGGTGGATGAAGAACCCAGGAAAATCCTAGAAAGAACCACTGACCCATGAGAAGCTACTTGTATGCCTTCTCACATATCCAATCAGAGACTCTAACAGACAGAAGTGAAATGGCAGTGATCCGTAACAGAGTGCTTTAAAACACTTAGAAACTCGGGGGGGCCCCCATATTTGATTGAAGACCAGCATCATTTGTATAAATCTGAAAGGCCTTTATATTGGGGTGCTGTCTGTCCAGTTTGATCAAAATCCTGTCGAGAAAGTTTTCAGAACTTATTGCAATGATTTTCTATTTTTATCATGGTGGCCATATTTCATAGCAGTACAGCATCATTTGCATAGAGCTGAAAGTCACCAGAGGCAAGATGCTTTTTGTCACATTTCATCAAATTCTTTTGAGTGGCTTTGAGAAGCCATTTTCTTTTACTAGTAATGGCAGCTAAATCTAAAAGCAGATTGGCATCACTGGAGCAAGTTTTCAAAACCATAATACCAGGATGTTTCCTTTCAAACTCAATTAAACTGTGTTAAGCTTTAAGATGTTTAAAAATTGTTCTAGTTTTAGTAACAGTGCCATACTAGATGACTGATTGCATCTACTGAATTTGAAAGGCATTGATGCCAGAGTTTTCCTGAAGAAGAAAATGATCAGTGACTAAACAGGGATGGGAAGTATATAAACTGATTTATAAAGTTGGGTGAGAAACATTTTAAACATCTGCATTGTTTGATGCTTGGAGTTGTATACCAGATGACTGAGCAAATGTCTATTCTATTGTTTAACCTGGATTTAACAATGATTGTTCACAGGATGCACTAAAGACAAACAAAGAAGACTTAAGGGCTTTATTATTGATAATTTAATTATAATAATTAGATTAATCTGATGATGGTATGGCCACCAATGCTTAACAGTTTTTTCATTGACTTTCTTTGCATTTTTGTGTTCATCAAGCATTGGCTGTTCTGTTAGAATGTGTTCTTTCATCTACTTCATTTGGAGACAAGAACTATATTTTTTTCCCAGTCATCTTGCCCCACTTCTACAACTGCCTTTATTGTTGAACATACCATACCTTCACACAATATTGGCCAGCCCAAACATTGATACTATGATGGACTCTTAATTAATTGCATTCAATATATACACCTGAGCATTCCATTCTATCTTGTGCCCTACATAAAAATAACCTTAGACTACACTCAACTTCATTTGAATGTAAACAGCAGCTAAAAATATCTTTTAAAAAGACAATGAGAATAGAACAGGAAGAAAAAATCCAGCTATCCCCCTTCCCTTTGCAGTAATTTGAAAATTCAACCGTTAATTTGAAAAAATTAATTTAAACACCCATTAAATTGTCTACCTTAAGTCTGAGCATGCAATATGCATCACATTAAGTTAAATCACCAGCAATAGTCAACTTCATCAATAGTCTGGATATTGGTGTCTTTTTCCACAATGAAACATGGCTAAAAAAAAATCAGGCAATGAGCCAAAGTTCTGGACCTAACACACCCTGGTTTCTCCATCTAGTAATTCTCCTTCTACTCCTGTGGGGTGGCTGAGTGGTCTAAAGAGCTGTCCGTTATGGATCACTGCCATCTCACCTCTGTGTGAGTTCGAGTCGAAGATTCCTCGAATTTGGATATGTGAGAAAGCTTGCCAGTAGTTTCTCCTGGATCAATGGTTCTTTCAGTGGATTTCTGGATTTCTTGGTTTCTTCCCCCAGAATTAATACTGGACGCCATGTATCATGTGCTGAAAAATGGTGTTAAGCCCCACAACAACCACTCCTGTGAAGGTGAAATTGCTGTCATCACAAAGAACTCCATACCCTACCATCTTAGCTGCACTGCAACACTCAATTCTGACCACACATCATTTGAACTGGTCACAATGTAACAAAGTTCAGCTCATTTTTCTGTCTCTACCACCCTCCTCAAAGCAGTAAAAACAAGTGGACTGAATCTCTCTTTTTGGAGCAGGTCGCAGCCTGATTATTCTTGGACATTTCAACTTTCACTTGTCACAATGTAACATCTACAATAAGTGAAATCTTAGCTGATTACAAGCTTAATAAATGCATAAACTACATTTATTAGGAAATTATGGACAAATTAAATTCTATGCATCATTAAAAACCATCCAAGATCATCTAAAAATCAAGTTTTTCCTCAAATTTATTATAAAATATTGTAAATGCTGGCCATGGAATGTTAAAAATACTTCAACATGGATGACCAGATGACTACTTCCTTGTTTCAGCAGTGAAAGCAGGCAATTTAAAAACATTTGCCATTGGTTGCATACTTTCTTCAGTGACATCAGCGACATTTACATATGTTTTGACATTAACTGGGCCCACAATACATATAGCAAACAGTGAAAGTGAGGTACTGTCAGTAAATACCACTTGTTCGTTTGTCAGTTACTAGTGTTTCTGACAACTGCAGGTAAATGTCACATTGAGTGGAGGCATTTATCAGTGATTATGCATATGATATTTACAGGTACAAAGAATCTAATTTGTTGATTTTGTTAGCCTGGCAACAACAAACACTGCCATCCCTATATCTCTCTCCACCAACAAAAATTTTCAACTCAGAATAATCTTGTTGTCGATGCAGTAATCTTCAAGGATTTCTAAGTCTGCATTATCTACATGTAACTTCATAAAATGTTCAGTGTCCAGAGTCAGACTGAGTTTGCTATGTCCATGCTTTCAATGAACATCTGACATGATTTTACCTAAGGAGAAGATTTTTGACTTAATTTACAATACACAATATGAAATTTATGTGCTTGAAACACAAACTACAATGCCTCCATTTTCTGAGTGCTACTTTTGAGTTGGCTAGTCATGCAACTATCAATGTAGCAATAAAAAGCAGTTGATGTAACACTTTTTTCATAAAATTACCCAGTGATTGTGCACATGATGGTACTTTGACCAGTGAAATTACCCAATATATGAAATATTAATAATAATTGCAATTATAGAGCAGATATCCCATACCTACCTCTGTCTCAGTCATATCTGCTATTGGCTGACTTCTCTGAAATAATACAAAATATTTCTTGTATATTTGTACATTATGTGTATAAACATTAAGTAAAGTATAACTTGCAATATTCAAAAGAGCTGCAAAGACTGGTGGCGGTGGGGACTTGTTTGATGTAAAAATGATGATCAGAGTCATGATATAATATGTTAAACGAAAGGTTCAATTATTTTAAAATAACATCATCTTGTAAGATTTCTGGCAATGACTTTATTTAAACATCAAAAGGATTCTTAATCCTAACCAGTGATGGCAGGAAAAAAAAATTTGTAATTGACAAATTAATCTATGTGCAATGATTCATATACAAATTTCTTTGTCTGCCCTGTATCTGAGTAAATGCTTACCAAATCTGGCCTCTGTGGTCCAATTTGACCTGGTGCATATCTCTCCTGAAACAACAACATAAAAAACATGACTGGAATGAATTCATAAATAATCAATTTTCCACTCCCTGTCTTTGTAATGGTTTCTCTCTGATATGTAGTCATATTTTTATGTTAGACTTACAAAGTATCCTTTTGAAATCAATTGCATCCACCATTTTTGGTCTATAAACAATGCACAGTTTTTGCATGCTACTTGTTAGCTGGCATTATAAACTATGGGAGGCAACTCAAAAAATTTAACAGATGTCACTAGGACAAAGCACAGAAAAGTGTTAACATACTGAAACCCATGCTAGTGAAGATGACAGAGAGCATAAATAAAATTTTCTTTTTTATGATGCCCAGTAATCTAATTCACTTGTATTAACTGAGAAAAAAAATCTTTTTTTTTTTACCCTGCCCAGGACATTTCACAGAGATTCATGGGTAAAATATTTACATCAATTAGCAAGGCAGAGTATTGGAAATTGCAACTTACATGTATGGTGCAAAAAAAAATAAAAAAATATGAATAATGAAATATTAATTCTAAACAAAAAAAAATAATTTTCAATAAAATCTTTGAGAGAAGCAGGAACCAAAACATTATTGTCATCCAAGCAACATTTTAATGAGTAGACCTACAGTTTAACATTTTAAAAAGTAAACCTACAATTTAACATTTTAATGAGAAGACCTAGACTTACAATTTAACATTTAAAAAAAACATCTGGCAAGATCACAGTGAGTTGATTATTAAAGCAGTACTGACAAGGTGACCTCATCTTTAAACAAGCTGAATTTTCATGTTTTGTATGAAACTTTGAAGTAAAGACAACTGCAATTTTAATATATAATTTCTACTGATCTTTAAGTAAATGCATATTCACTGACTTCCTCTTTTAAAAGGTAAAAGCTGTTTTTGTTGATTCAAATATTACACAAAAAAATCAGCTGATGCTTTATTGTAATCAACAAGGAAATGCTGAATGTGTTTGGGGAAGTAGTCAAGGTGAACAAACGATTATCAAATCTACGAGTAAAAATTTAAATGGACAAATGGAAATATGGAAGTCTAGTCAGGGCTCTCAACAGAATTTCAGAATGAGGAAGTCCTGGACTCTTCATTGATCAAACTCAGGAGTCAAAAGCTTATATCTAAGAGTCCCTGGCATAAATTTGAGAGTCAAGATGGCTGCCATACTGGATGTCAAAATAGTACCATTTTTATTGGACAAACTAGACATAATGAAAAAGTGTTGGAGTGAAAGTTCCATTTTTAATATAGCCATTCAGGATGAGTAGCGACACTGGATATCCATGCAGCACCAAGTTTCATTTAGATCATGGAATGAATGTTGTGTACAAAACAATCCTCTAAGTAGTTTAGGAGTGGCAATAACCTGTACTAATGGCTGGCTGGCTAACAAATAAACAGTCAATCCATAAATGCACCACTTTCATTGCTTTAAACAGGTCAAACTTTATTTCTGAAGAAAGTTTGTGGTTGTTTATAAGCATGGATTACCTGTCTGAGGGCTCTGTCTTGAGTGAAATGAGAAGTTAGCTTCATCAAAGAGTTGGAACCTCCGCATTCCCCTTCCACCAGATTTCTCAATGCCATGGTTATATGCTGAAAAAAAAGAATTCTTTACTTAAAAAGAACATCTTTAAAATTCACAGTACATAACCTCAATCTACTTATTCTTAACTTTCATTGATGTTGCATAATGCTTTAGAATGTTTTGATACTCCCAGTTATTTTGAGTAATGGGTGACACACCTACACTTCTCAATTCTTTTATGTAATATATGCTTTTTAAACAAATAGATTTAAACATATTTGAAAGTCTGACATTAAGGTATAAAACTTTTTGTGATTTTGAACAAATTTATGTCAATAAAGTTTAATTAACCAATGTAATAAATGACATGCTCTATCTCAATGAAATCTGTAGCAGCCTCCAGTAGTCATTGTAAACATAATAATGCAGAAAGCTAGCTAGTTCAGATAAATGACCATGACATATCAGCCTTTTTTCTAATTAAATTGTGTTTTACGATTTTTTCTTTATATTTTAACTTATAATCTTTTCAATATTTAAAATTACATTGTCCTTAAAAAAAAATTTCATTACTAATCTTAAGATGTGTTTTTCAGAAGCCCATTAACCTTGTCCATCCCAAAAACCAGATTTTGCTAAGTAAAAATATTTATAGCAATGTCTAGCACCAGGGCATCATTTTGCAGTCATTTATAATCATATCCCATTCAGACACATTTTTCTGACACCAAGCCCACCAGTCCTAATGCTAACCTCTTAATGCTGAGCACCTAGCAAGCAGCTGTTAGCATGCATGCCAAGTCGACTGAATTGTCCAGGAGTCTTTTGATTTTCGACCCCATCTTTTGATCTACTGATCTGCTGACAATATCTCCCAGAAATAAAAAAAAAAATCTGTCAAGCATAGGTATTTCCAGCCAAAACAACTTTCAATACACTGTTCATGACTACTGTAGTCTGTCAATTCCTTATTTATCTCCACTCCATTACTCTTCATAACAAAGAATAACTGAGTGAAGAGAGGTCAGGGAACTGGGCTATCAAGTTAGTAGGAGAGGAATATTTTCTGCCTTTTCCATCAATTCAAAAAATAAAGCTCTGATACAATTCGTCCCATTTGAGAATTATATTCTGAACTACTTTTGCTTACATGGAGCTATTTGGCAGTGGAAGGAGACACATCGCATTCTGAATATCATTGGCCTTTGCTGTTGTACAGTGAGTAGTGCGTTCTGCCAGAGGCAAATCACCAAAGACACAAAAATTTATGCATATTCGTACAACTACTTTCGCGGCTAATATTCATTACTGGTTAGAGACCAGTTCTCGCCGCATATTAATTGTCGCTATAATAATAATAACTCTTGTTAATAATAATTACCTGACGCTTATTTTTGATCGAGCTTGTCAGCTACAATTGCTCTTTTTAATTTTTAAACAGGAACCAAAACTTTAAATGTGGGCGTGAGTTATACTTATATGACGACAATTTGTATGTGGCTAGAATTGGTAGTTATTTTACTTAGTTGTGGTATGATCTGCACTTTTGAGCTTCAACTTATGAGAAAAATAGTCGTTATGATAACTCCCGAATTTGGACCCAATCTCCCTGATTTTGAACACAAATCTCCTGAATTTGTGTCCAAAAAAATTGGCATGTATGGGTTAGTAACAATTTTGATATGACACTACTGAGGTTCAAACCTATGACCTCCTGCATTCCAAATGCATTGGCTGTAATAGTGTATTGCCAACAAAGAAGCATAAGGAGTTTTATGATTATGTAATAAACTGAAGCTAAACAATGAACTCTGAACACAACAATTTCAATAGTCACTAAAACATACAATATAGGTAACAGACATCTTTTTTTGCAATAACAATGAAGAACTTGTTAAGATGCATGCATTCAACAAGTCTCATGATTCTAGATAGGAAAGCACACATTTATCATGCCACTAACTCATTGATAATCAGCTTAAATGCAAAATCATAACCAAGCCAGTAAAATGAAATATGGATCATAATTAGCCTTTTATCTTGTAAGAGTGTGTTAATGATAGAGATGTATGTTATCCTCAATTTCACAAGTCCAGCAGTGGCCAAGAAATTAACACAGAATTTAACCCAACTCTGAAGTTTAAAACATGGGATTTCATGAACTACTACTTAAATCAGAGAATAGTGCTCGTCAAGATGCATCTTGTTAAAACGTTTCACAATTCTAGCATGGATAAATCATGGCATGCATAATCATCCAGGGATGGTGCTGGCTGTAAAAAAAGTTGTTACAAAATGGTCACCAACATCTATATTTGTCACCAATTTTCCAAAAAGTGGCCAAAGCAGGGAGTCAATATTTTTCTAACTCTATTAATGTAGTAGGCATGCATGGCAACTGCCAAGAGTTGTATAAATGTAAATATTCCAAAAACGTGACCAAAAACCATAATCTAAGCATAAAAAGTGTAATCTATATATTAGCTACCATCATTACAGTACTTTGTATGACACAAATGAACAATTTTCTTTTTGGTACTAACATGGCTCTCAAGATAGTCATTATTCTTATCACAATAAGGGAAATTTCCATATGGGTTAGAACCAAAATACAAACACAAAACATGCTGACAAATTATTTATATTTAACATTCACTTTAACTAGTCTACATGTCTGACTTCACTGGATGTTGTGAAGTTCAAACTTTCTTCTATAAGCATGATAATGTGCTCAGTCTGAAAGCTTACTTGCATCACTCTCGTATTTTTCTTTTTAAATTTGTAAAATGGTGTTGATTTGTCCTATTTCTGATCTGATATGTTTTTAAGTTTGAAAAGATCCATCTATTCTAATATTTTCAGTCACAGAACATCCAAAAGTTACACCATTAACGCCTGTTTCAACTGGTGCCATTTTCTTTAAAAGTAGAAACTGATCCACTAACATACTATATTGCCAATATAATGAATTTGTCAGGCAAGGTTTCAAATAAAAGAAACCCATCTGTTTTTTTTTTAATTGAATGAGATACAGTTGCTAAAACCAGAAAATAAGAAAAGCACATGTGCATCTAGGATGGACAAATGGTGCTTTTGAATTTATCCACTACAAAGCAAAATTGTACATACAGACATACAGGTTTTAAAAGTCAAAAATGTTGTCACCCCAAAATTTGCCACATTGTATATTTTGTCAACAATAATGGAAAATAAAAATCAAATATTTGCAACACTGTTGAAACCCACATTGAGCCCAAGTGAATAAAGTATAAAATATGGGTTATAGCATTGCTGAAAGAAAATATTTTAGAAACAAGCACATGGCTTGTGACTTAAAAATAAAAATCAAAAGCCCAGGCTTAATTTCCACAAGCTGAGATTCCAATTTCCATATGTCCAACATTAGTTAAAATATTATTTGTCACACAACATTGCAATTGCTAGAGTTCAAATCTAAATTCAATATGGTTCAATAGGAGGTTTGAAGATAATGAAAGTGTCATTAGTATTCATAACTAAATTCACTAGACATTGGATTGTTCTGACATTGAAACTTCTCTGTTGGATTCTGAGTGAAGCCTGGTCAGAACCAAGTTAACATATGTACAAAGAATTAATTCCTTCCACAATTATTTTTTTGTTGTTGGTAAAACTCCATCAACCAGGAATTCTGAACTTATTTTTGTTGTGCTTTGCTGATAGCTATTTTCTGCTAAAATCAGCTTCATGATCCACACCTAAACACTATTCTGACAATTTAAATGATCATGCTTTGCTTTCTATATACAGTAGTCCCCTTCTAATACGGCCATCCCCCGAGAAAGTGGCCTTATAAGGCGGTGACCCTTCCAGAGGGGGACTCAAATTTTTGTGATAAGCATATGTAATGTACGTAGTAAGAAAGCTTCATTTTTTAAAGCATTTAATATCTTCGTTTAAAAGCAACAGTAATTATTGAACAGTTCTTGTTATAATAGTTGAGTTATTTCAACTGAATATGTATTAATAGTTCTTATTCTTGATGTAAGTGTGATATGTGAGCGGGTGTTGTCAAGCACATTGCAAAACCATTCAAAAACGTCATTTAAAATTTGGTACATATGCAATTCTCTTTCCATTTGCTCCATTTTCCTACTATCCTTATCATTTACATTTTTTTATTCGAGTCTTTTCAATATAAAATTGTTTTATTCGAGTCTTTTCTACCTAAAATTTTTTAACAAGCTTTCCCCCTGATGTCATAGACTATAATGACTTTTTCTGAAATAATCGTATCTGTTTACGGGATGACATGTTGTTGTTGTTGTTGTTGTTGGGCTTAACGCCATTTTTCAGCACACAATAGGCTATTCATGGCGGCCAGTATTAATGGTGGAGGAAGAAACCGGGAAATCACCCGAAAGAACCACCGACCCACGAGAAGCTAATGGCAAGCTTTCTCACATATCCACATTCGCCGAATCCTAGACTCGAACCTACGCAGACAGAGGTAAGATGGCAGTGATCCGTAATGGACAGCGCTTTAGACCACTCGGCCACTTGGGGCCCCTGATGACATGTTAACGTGTGGTAATGATTTATTCAGATGTTGCTATCTGTATATGATTTAATTATGTAGACAAAACATTTGTTGAGCCTTTGTAAAGGAAGCAACACGTATGTTGTCACATGATTTTTCAGTCTTTGTCTGGTACCCTGCTTTGCTCTATTTTTAGTCAATGCTGATCCTATCATCTTGACAATTATGTCTGGTAATAATCATCAATGTTGCAACTACAAGACTGATAAAACAATGTTTTCTGCATTTAAATAAGATGCCACATGTTTTTTAAAGGCAGCGATTGTCAGGCGATTCATTACTTGCAGTCTGGTACCCTATTGTTTTTACATTTATTGATACTGAGAGAAAATATGTACACTTATTTGACCTGAACAATAGGACCTCAAGGCTGTTAGGATTTGTAAACTTGACAATTATTGCCAGTAGTAATATTCACTAATCATGGAAGTGAACAAGCTCAACATCTTACAAAGAATAGTCATAAAGGCTATCAAACCATTTTTCGGTATTGTACATCAATACTGACACTACTTGGCTGTTACTACTATTAATAAGTATAATCTTAACAATTATCTTAACAATTAAACCATACATCTTATGATAACATGCAGTAACAATACTTACCTTTTTTATGTATTAAAATGTAAGTCTTTTTTGGCTTTATGGAATAAATGTGGTTTCTTGTGAGGTGTAAATGATATAATATTAACCTTAGTGGCACATGTACTTTAGTCAACACTTCTTTCAAGAATGAAAACCTGACATCGGGAAACAGAAATTGGATTACTTAACACACACTATGAATAAAACTGGTTCTGGATACATATTACAAAATAAAATGCGGCCGCTTGTGAGGGGTAAATTTTATATTTTTGCACAAATATGCTGGCCACTGGTCGCATTAGCCAGGTGGCCTTTCGTGAGGGGTAATTTTGAACACAAATTCGTTGGTGCCTTTGGATTCTGGCCGTAAGGAGCGGGTGGCCGATGAGGAGGGGGGCATTCAAAAGGGGGACTACTGTATGCAATAAAATCCTACTTCAAAGAAATGTTGCTGCTGTTCACAAACTTGTCATAAATCTAAAATAAAGGCACTGATATATAATAACTTTTGTTCCCATCCATGTATCTAGTATTTCTTTGATTTCTCTAGATTGGGCTGTTATATGTCCTGATCAAACCTATGCAAATTATCACAATGGGCTCACCCACTGCAGTCTTCAAATACATCTCACTAGCTATTGTCAGCCAATTAAGTAATATGTGAAATGATAGATTATGCCTGACCTCTCTGCCTTTTATTTGCTTCTATTTAAACTGCCCAAGGGATAGTTTTACACCAGCTCCAATCATAACTGTTTACCATTTATACATGCTAAATATAATGGGATATACTGGAGTGGTGGCTTTTTTATTTTCCAAAATTACAGAAAACTATTTTCTTGAGACACAACCATGACAGGGAGTTTGGGAGTATTACAAAAAAACATGACATGCCATTTTACAATAATCAGATTTCCACTTCATGAAGGACAGTGGTGATCTCATTTTAATTAGACAGCTATATTATGGCAGGTATGTCAACATCTTGAAAGTACATTTCCACATTTCACCAGCAAGACCAAAGTTTATTTTGTTTCTGATGAGCCCAACAGGCAATTCTCTTAATACAGGAAGAGCCCAATTTGAAATTAGATGGTCCCCTGGAACTGGATTTTTTTAGCACTGATTTATAGTGATCTACTTCTGAAGAGGTGCAGCATTTATCAAAATGCCCCCACCCACATTGAAAAATTATAGATATAACTAGTTATACAGGGCACAAAAAATTTAATACATTTAAAACATAACCTTAACCAGTAAATTGAAAATGTAGGTCACTAGGACCTTATTTTGTTATACGGGTGTGGAACTAACAGAGGTGCATAAAAACATCTAGTGTGATAATTCACCCATAAAGAGCTTGTGAAATAAACTTAAAACAATTCAAGCAAAGCCAGTGAAGTACAAAATACAGGGCATAATGACATAAAGGGGTCAAGCCAGACTTGAATTTTATATAGAAGCAACTTCTTTTTTGGCCATATAACTCTAAAGGAGAATAATAGAAACTACATTGTAATGTTATTGTAGGTGCAAGCTAGTAAAAATGCTTAATCAACTACCCTTCTTCATTTTTTTGCCTATATTGGTTTTTATACTTTCTAAAAGTTCACATTAATGGCATTTTCAAAGAGTTTTACACATATTTGAAACAACCCCTTTACCACATACATGAGGGCAAATTGTATATGTGCCTTCAGATTGTATTGTTCATCCTCATTTCTTTGTTGATGAAACAGTACCATAACTACTGACACATAACACACTAAAATGCTTAAAATTACAGACATGGCTCCTTTATAGTTGGTATATGAACCAAACCCTTCTTTTCAAACAAATCAACACCGACATGGGTGCATCTATTTTTAGAAGGCTGGGATTTTGTAATGTAACCACTCATTTTATAAAGTCCACAGATAGGATTGCAAATTTATGGTTTATTTATTTGACTACATATTTTTAATAATTTTAGGCATTGGTTAAATAGTATCTGCTTTGCTGATTTGTTCCATATTTTCAGAAATGAGTTAAGTCAGAAAACAACTCTGACCTTTAAATGCTTCGCACGAATTCTACAACATAGCATTATTCCACATATTTCTGACCTACAAAATTGCATATTAAAATTAAATCTTAAATAATATAACACCATGGCTTTGCTTTCTATGAATTGTATATTTTTCTCAATATATTTGCCCAATGATTTATGAAAACAGATAATCTAATCGATGTCCACCATTATTTCCCAGTTAGGCCTGGATCACTTACACGACAGTTTCAAATTAATTTTATGACAAAATAGTGTACATAAGGCAGTTAATATATCCATATCACTAATTCAGTTCTTAAAACACAAATTACAATTTACTACTATTGTTAAT
This sequence comes from Potamilus streckersoni, assembly GCA_016746295.1. Lineage (NCBI taxonomy): Eukaryota > Metazoa > Mollusca > Bivalvia > Unionida > Unionidae > Potamilus > Potamilus streckersoni. The sequence goes on along the minus strand of JAEAOA010000065.1, from coordinate 181,686 downwards.
GTTTTGATTAAAGGATAACGTGGAAATAGGAAAGTGATAGTTGAAACAAACTCAGAAAAGAATTAATGGTCAATCAGCTATAAAAACACATGCCTGTGAATGTGCAAGAGTTTGTCAGCATAACTGAAATCAAAACTAGGCTTAGCCACCGATGGCTTGATGAATATATTTCACTACAACACAATACTACAATTAACATGGCTAAGGCAAGTGGGCATCTAAAAAAGTATGGTCAGTCTATGTACATATAAAAAAAGCACAGGATGAAGTCGTTTTAGCTCTCCTAACAGAAGAAGGCAAAGTTTACATTTTATTGGTGACTTAGTTGCCCACTTCGCCTGGTAGTGTGACCCCTGAACTTTCTAATGAAATAAAGAAATACTGTTATCAAGATCCTGTATCTCACCAAGTTTTATAAATTTTTTAAGGATAGAAAGTTGGTCATGAGCTAAATGCAAAAATTATAATCTAAGTTATTATAATATGAAATGTTGGTCACAGCAACCTATCTTGTATGGGTGTTTTAATAAGTGATGCATACTGTCATTTAGTTTATATTTGAATAATAAAAACACAAAATTGAATCAAGTTTATGTCATAAACAGTTCTTAAGACTGAACCCAAGTGAAGTGTGAAAAATGGGTCACAGAGACATACCTGGGGTCATGCTACCTGGTGAAGTGGGCAACTAAATTACCTAAAAAGAATGACCATCCTGTTTTTCGAGGCTTACTTGCCTTGGCCAGGTTAGTTACAGTGTCCTGTTATATATAGCACAAAGTGAAATGTAGGCTTCAAGCCATCAAACAGTTGTTGTTAATATCAATTATGCTGACAAACTTGCACAATCACAAGCATGTTTTGATAGCTTACTGACTATTAAACATTTGTTCCTATTACAGCCCAATTTCTGCAAGTTATCCTTTGATGACAAACTTGTGTTTCAAAATTTAAATTTATGTAAATAACAATTTGAGTTTTAAGAAGAGAATCGGAAATATGAATATTTAAAAACTAGTGTGGATCCATAAGTGAAACTGTCATAGGGCAAAAATGGTAGACATCACTGTTCTGGGAAGAACCATTTTATTAGATTGTCTCTTTTGGTAAACCAATGAGCAAATATATTCAAAAAATATATAATTCATTGAAAGCAGAGTCTAAATATTACATTATTAATGACTTAGCTTTAAAATGCAATTATGTAGGTTATAAATATACAGAACAATGCTACGCTATGAAATTCAAGACATGCTGTAATGTCAAAGTTGTACTACTTATTTAGTCCTTTTTTTATAGTTTAGTCCTGATTGTGAAAATATGAAGAAAAAGAAAATCCAGCAAGGCAAACAATATTTAAACAATGCCTAATGTTACAACAAGTACGCAGACAAATAATAAAATCTTCCATTTGCAATCCTATCAATGGACTGTTGTAACGAAGCTACAAAGTAAGTGGTTACATTAAGAAAACCTCTCTTTCTAAAAATAGATGCACTTGCACATTGGCTGTTGATTTAGTTGAAAAAAGGGTTTAGTTCATTAATATACTGATATATTCTTCAGCTTGATGGGAATGAACAGTTACAATAAAGTAAAAAATTAGGATGAACAATATGATCTGATAGACATATGCATTTCTCTCATGTACATGGTAAAAAGATTATTTAAAACAAGTTAAGAAATCTTTTCAAATGCCATTTTACAAAACTCCCTCGATAACTCGCGCCTGGATAACTCGCAAACCCGTTTATAACGCGGTGTCCTGCATGGCTCCCGATTTTTTTCCAAAGAAAATATATTTTAAAATGTGTTCAACATGAAAAAGTCATGATAAGAAATTGTAAATTGGCAAATTTAATCTTGATACATAGTTCGTTTTTATCATCGAACATGGTGATTACCATATTTTCCGGGGTATGTCGCTACTTTTTATCAGTTTTTATCCTTAAAAATGACATGTGCGACTTATATGCAAGAGCGACTTATACGATAAATTTTTTTAACGACTGTGACTGATGCGCAGTGATGCTGTGCTTTAGCGAAATGCATCTGCTGGTATAAGGGCAAGACAACTGCTGGAAACTTACATACGGTACATGTAAGTATTAGACTATATGATTATCAAATTAAATAGTCAAATAATATTTAGTTATATATGGGTTAAAATTTGTTGTTATTAATAAATAAAAATAAATATTGAAAAAACGATTGCCATTGTATTTCCTTTATTATTCGGCATGTACATCTTAGAATCTTTCTGTCTCTATTGTTGTTGTTGTTGTTGTTGTTGGGCTTAACGCCATTTTTCAGCACACGATAGGCTATTCATGGCAGCCAGTATTAATGGTGGAAGAAACCAGGAAATCACCGGAAAGAACCATCAACCCACGAGAAGCTACTGGCAAGCTTTCTCACATATCCACATTCGCTGAATCCTAGACTGGAACACACCCATACTGAGGTGAGATGGCAGTGATCTGTAATGGACGGCACTTTAGACCACTCTGGGCTCCTCTTTCTGTCTCTAAATTCAGTCATAAATTTCGGCACATTTTCCCACTCAAGCTGCTAGTCAAAGTCCTTTGAACTTGCTGCCCTGCTATTGCTTCATGTTCTTTTGATGTACTCAAATACAGAATGCAGAACTGGGATTATTTTGTTATTTTAAACAACAAATTATGTAACTGTAAAGCATTTCCAAGACCTCTGTTAGCACTTCATAATTTACTTTAATAGTAGTTTATAAAAACACAATCATTTTTTTTGGTTGGTTTCGAAATGGCTTGTTTTCAAAAAAAAAAACATAGCAGGAATATTTCCTCTGATGATTGATTTAGTTTTAAACTCTGGATTAAGCCAAGACTGGCTTCATAAAGAGAACTTCAAAGTAATTAATAAAAAAAAAAATAACTGGAAGGCTGGTGAACAGTTTCAATTGTTAGGTGAATTCGAAATGTCTTCGTTAATGTATTAAAATCACTGTAGCGTATAAAGTGCCTTTGAAGTTCGCTTGGGTTGTGGAAATGACTGATATATAAATAAGTACCATTCATACAATGGAGCATTAATAAAATATAGTTTCACAATAACGTTGCATGATTTAAAATTGTTATATTAGCATAAGTCAATAAGTTTTGTTTAAAATTAAATTCGTGCCACTTACAATGGCACCAACAACTAGAAAAAAAATGATGCAGAATTTAAATTAAACATTGTAGCATTTGCGAAAGAAAACGGAAATCGTGCAGCAGAAAGAAAATTCAACGTAAGTGAGAAGATTGTGCGTGACTGGCGTAAAAAAGAAGTTAAGGTCAACAAAAAAAAAAAACAAGAAAGGAAATCATAGTGGTAAAGCAAGTTGGCCAGTTTTCAATGAGAATCTACGAAAATGGATTGTGGAACAGCGTGCTGCAGGTCATGGACTTTCAACAATTCAAATACGACTCAAGGCAAAGTCAAAGTCTATTGTAATACTGACTTTATATAACTCTTAAACAATTGTGTAATATTTCTTACATGAAGTTGGAAATTACCAAGTCACATGCAATGGCCAGCGGTATCAAAGACGTGATTATGGTAAGTGCGGAGGAGCGACTTATATGCAGGAGTGACTTATAGGGGGGAAAATACGGTATTGCCTGTAAAGATAGAATCCATATTGTGAAATTTGCATTTTTTCAAAATGTGAAGTGATATTTCTCAAATGTGTCACAAACCGCAAGTGTTATCGTGTTCTAATTTATATCGTTTTTAAATTTTTAGACCCATTAAATTGGTAATGGTTAAACCTCGTGAATTCTTTTTCTTCCGTTTTACTTCTACCGCAATAAAAGTCTACACAGCGTTCAATCGACATTGTTTTTTCGAAGTGTGTCGATCTTTTGTATTTGGAAAAAAAACCTGTCTACCTTGGATCAAACAATAAAATTAGAATGTATACCATTCACCTCAAAAATAAGTGACGTAATACACGTGTGAAGTACATGTGCTAAGCAAACAGAAACCAGGAGGAATAATGTTTAGATGATTTCCTCTATATACTGTAAGTTATCCTGAAATTAATGTTACTCTGTGAGGAAAAACTAAACAAAGTACACCAATAGGAAAAGATATTTATCCACTGTTAATCTTAGCGCAATTATTAATTGAGTATTCAACATGCCAAGCCACCCCACCCCCCTTTTCTCTATGCATCGATCCCATTGTTATATTTGTTGTTTGTTATAGGTCCCTCGGTAACTCGTGCCCTTGCTTATATCGCGGTCAATGTTTTTGGACCCCAATTTCCGCAAGTTATCGAGGGAGTGGTGTATAATGAAACCTTCAAAAAGTACAAATAACAAATTCTTGATGAAAGGTAGTTGATTAGCATGTATGTTAAATTTAAATTACAATACTGCACTCTAGTTACTCCAAAAAATTCATCTATATAACTTCTATTGTTCTCTTTTTAAGTGATATTGCAAAAATATACAGAATATGAATATGAGATATTAAACATGAACCAAATGTGTTTATAATATAGATAGAACTCATGAAAATTTTCTATTTGTAAATACAGTGTTACTTAAAATCAATGTTAAATGCAAATATGCATACTGAGAAACAGCGTAATTAAAAAAAAATAATGAAAACAACACGCATACACAAACCCTATAGTTCTAATTTTCAAAATGATGCATCGTGAAATAAAATCTGGCTTTGCCATGATCTAAAGTCAAGATCCAACTCCTTCCCCACTGAAAACTTATATTCTGAGTATCACCTATATACACAAACTGGTATTTTTCATGCTTTTTTAAAACCCTTTACCTAATATAAGTGCCTTTTGGCCCTCTGCCAATGTACCATACAGGCGCCTTTTGGCACTGTACCAGATGTCAATAAAAGCACCTTTTAAGCAAGTCTGTAAACAACAGCCATTTTTATTGGGTTTTAGTAGCGTCACCTTCCAGGAAAATCCCCATATAGATTCTACATTCATTGGTGAGATTGATCATTACATCAGATCACGTGGTCACTGTGGATGCTCTGGTTGCAATCTACTATTTAAAGTAAGTCGGTCGTAACTGGGTAGTATTCTCCATTCAACAAACTGGTGGTCTCTGATATCATTCAGTACTTGAACCAGAAGGATCACAACTATGAAAGCTTCAATAACTTAGGTAAAGGCTCTTAGATTGAGGTAGGAAGCCCTTAGTTTTTATAAATTATCAAATTCAACTGATTTAGTGATGTAGATACAGACAAAGAACTTGTAAATTGAGTATGAAAAATTGCTGCTACGGTTAATCACGCGGCTTCATTGATTTGATAGTGAACGAGTTCTCTCATGATTTTAAAGCACATACAAAATTCTTTTATTAAAAATAGTTATACAGGTATAAGTACCATATTTTACTCTTAAATCTTTCCATACATAATATATGTGTACCAAAAACATAAAATGGTTAAAATTGCTGTTAACCGTAACATACACTTCACTGCTTAACAGGCCTATGCATAGTGGACTGCACTGGGTAACTTTGCTACATGCGTATCTAAAAGCGAAAAGCCATATCTCTATCAGGGAAAGGGTTAAAGCAACATTTTGTCAATGAAAGAATTATTTATACATTTGAGGCACAACCATCAGATAATCAATACTCTTTTGAGAGTTTATATGCTGACTGCAAAAAGAAAGAAAACAAATTTAGTTTATATTCCATCCTGTAAAAGTAGGAAGAAAGGACTTGTACCTATATATACCAATAGTACCGTATTTTTAAAGTTACTGTCTTTGGCAAAAAGAAAATGAAGCAGAATTTTCAAAAACAAATTTTTATAAACTTCGGACAGTATCAGAATTTTATTAATTTTGGAGGTTCAAAGCATAAATAATAAGGTAAGTTTTAAGTGATTGTTTTAAAACTCAATATTCTGACCTCTCTACACTTACTTTTCCCTATCCTCCCACCACTTAGCTTTATTCTGGCTTTGGAAAGAAGTCACTTAGTCCAAAATTTGAAGCCCTGCTATGCACAGTTCAATTTACTCTCTTCTGAAATAAAATAGCAAATCTGGAGCATCAGTATCATATGGCAAGAAGATGTAACTTTAAAAAAAAAAATATTTTTTTAACATTTGAGATGATTTCAGAATAATAATCTTGGCAATTTTGGGCTGATTTTTCCAAAATTATTTTCAGATAGTATTGCTTAGTAAATACTATAAAACACCGAATTTACTTACAAAATGTTGTCAAAACATGCACATTTTTACAAGAGTGCTGTTTCAGTTTGGAATTCAGCTACTAAAAAAAGTAAGGTCAACTCTGAAACTTCAATTATCTGAGAAAGATTTTATATCAAACAATAACTTTTGACTTTCTTCACCCCCATTAAACCAGTTCAATTTATAATTTATAATACCGTTAAGGTGATTTCATGTCAGAAATTTCGTCGTGCTTTATTGATAACACTGCAGACTCTTGTGAATGCAGTCTTACCGAATGTTTTCGTCAGATTTTAGAACCGTTAAAAGGAATCTTTGTAAAAATGCCATAACCTGAATCCCTGAAATGAATAACACTTTCCATACTACTAGGATACAGAACAAAATACCTGGTACAATATACGACATGTAAAATTCTCGTTACCTCAAGCACCGAGTAACTTTTCTATTAGCAAACTTTAAATGCGTAATAAACAATGTTCATGTCTCAAAATACACCACAAATAAAGCGTTATTAAATGTAATGTGTATTGAAATAAGCAGAAATATGTGCTTATAAACCCACTCAACAATTAAACAATTATTCATTAGGTCTATTAGTGTTATCTTGAGACGCTTGCAGCTCAAATCAGACTATTCCACTGTGTACTTTAAATTGTGGGGACACAGGTCGAGCTAAGTAAAAAAAGATATTCCCAAACAGTTTAGAATATTTTTCACTACGTAGGAAAAAGTAAATACGCAATAACTAATAGTATTAAGCTCAATCCAACAAAAAATTAAAATACTTTATATATGTGATTAAATTGAACAAGGCACCCGAATTTATAAACTTTCACCCATAACTCAATATTGTTGAACCGAAGAACAGCCTGCAGGAAATGCATTCGATATATGTTAAGCCGACAGTAGATCAATAAATAGTCCTTATATCAAACATTGCATGATTGAAAACCGTGCAATGAATTTGTCTTCTAATATATGAGAAATATGGTTGTTTTATTGACAAGATATTATTAAGTCTATTTTTAGAACATTTTTACAAGGATATGCAGCGGATTAATACACAATAAAATCGGAAGTCAGACATATTGGATTGTTGACACTGGATCCTGTCATTGGTGACCAAGAAGACACAAGTGTTGCAAAATGCCAACTAGAGCAGAAGACATTATGAAAGGGTTTAAACTGTATCCTTCTGTACATTGCGCTTTGTTTTGATTTGTCGTTGTTGTAATCATTTGCTGGCATATATTGATTTTGCCTGATAAGAAATGCTGATGTTGAATCTAACGGGAATACGAAATATCGTTAATGACGCCGCTGCAATAGATCCCGTTTTTTTTATTAAAAATTTCTCTATTTTGTACACATATTCTGTACTTTAATCTCGTAATTAAAGTTCCTAAACGAATAATTTGAATAGCTTGATAAAAAAAACTTGAATTAGTTTGAGAAACAATTGTTCAGTCTTGAAAATTCAATGTATATTTTCATGAATGTTTATACAGTAGTAGGGATAACCAATGATGTTGTACTTGTACATTTTAACTAATATAAGAATAATTGGCTCCTTGCAAACTTTTACAACGTAGAATGCAAAAATGAAGTATTTTGGATAGTAGGACTTCCTTTTGATTTAGGCCACTGCTGTTGAAAATATGTATGAAAAAATTTACTGAGTTTATTGTATACAAATATCAAGGATTGAAAATTTACCCAAAATTGTAATCCATCTGAATAAATAATCTAACTAAAGCATATGGATTGAAAGCTGTCCTGTTAAAATGTAAATTCTGCTGGAAGTATTTGATATATTTTTATTTCTGTATTTTTAATACATAGGAACAGACAAATTGACTTTTGTTTTAAAGTAGTGATTAAATAGAAAGCTTTGGCACTGTACACACTAATGATGTAACATTTTGAACAGTTGTTTAATGAAGACATCAAATATAGATGGGTTTCAATAACTGCCTGGTTTGGTCTTGACTGTCTGGACTCATTTGATGTTGAGCAATAAAATGAACATATTTGATTTCTATTTATGCTGTTTTTCTTATGACATTGTTTCAGAACCACTTAAAAATTATTGTTCTAAAATGGTTTACTTGGGCAGATTTTCTGGTCTTGTTACAGCATCAACCCACATGCAGAATTTTACTAATTACTGCTTTCTACCTAAAGTGAAATAAATTTTACTCAAATGACCTTAATTTATATACTTTTTATTGTATAGTTATAAGTTCTTGTCAATATACCTTATATATAACTAATTTTAAAAGTTTTGGAATATTTCACTTTTGTTAGAAAGGATTGATTCAGCCTCAGAATCAAGAATGGATCAAAGGCATATTCAGAATTATGTTTCTTGTTTTATATATCCAGTCACATGTTTTGATACAAGAGAAGGTACATAGGATACAAGAGAAGGTACATAGGTGAAAGTTCTCCATCACAGTGCATTTTGTATCCAAGTTTGTGGGTTCCTTTTATGGTCTTTTGAATTTCTCCACTCCAAATCCATGCTTGTATGTACAAATTAAACAGCCATATAGGATGTCACCAAAAATATCGCCAGAAAGGTATATTTTGTCATTTGTCATCAATAGGGAAATAAAATCACAATTTGTGACATTGGCAAAGCCCAGGACGATCCCTGAGTTTAACAATGTAACTTTTTTCATACCTGAGATGTCATCCCATCAGGGATTTAGGGGGTGGGTGGCTTTTTACATTATTTTTATTGTTTACTCTAATTATAATCCCTTTATATTGGTGCATTTTTAGTTTTATTACAATGACTTTCCATATAATTTTTAATTTAAATTGTACCATCTCCACAATATGAACAAAAGAATGAATTGGTAGCTAAGAATAAACCAGGAAGGAAATTCCAGTTGTTTCTTAATTCTTGGAAATATAAATTGTTCCCTCATTCTTAGAAAAATTATAGTTCAAGTGTTTACCTTGGTTTGTTTAACTTGACCCAACTATCACACATTTCAGTACTGACAGAAAGATTGCTTTGACTAGGGTTTCACAATCAATCTGTTTTGGCAGCCTACACAAAAAAAAGTTTTCCAGATTTATTTTTTTAATATTATGATTATTCATAGGTAATGGTATTATACATCATGCTTATTAAGATATTTTCTATCTTACAAAATATTTTAAGAGCCTGATTGGCATAGTCTAGAGGGCATGATTAACCTATGGCTTTCCTTTGCTTGTTGCCAACTAATTATAGCATTTTTAAAATTGCAAGTTATTTGAAACTAATGCAGACTATTTGTGTGATTATAAGAGAGTGCTTCAATCATATGATATAGTATTGTTGAGTTTTTTTAATAGAATACATTTGGGTCCTGCAACTGTTGTTCAGGTCTATTAAATATTAAATCAAGTGTGGGATAATTACAGGTATTTGTACCATTATGGAAGGGATTGGTAGTAAACTGGAGAGTAGGACTATCAGGGCAGTAGAAATAAAACACAGAACTACTCTACACTCTAGGTTGTTGTATATATTTAATTTAATTGTTGTCTATTAAAAAAAATTTATTTCACTACATGTTATTCTAATGTTACATTGTTTGCTAGACTTGACCTTGTCAAAAATAGAGTTCATTTCTACTTGACCTTTTTAAAAAAAATGTTTAATTCATTTAACAACTAATAATAGCTTCATTATTCTCTATGTGTATGAGCTAATTTTCAGGATTATTATTCAGAGTCTGGTAAACATAAAGGAGTAAATATGTTGATCAGAGTCATGGTTTTGAAGAGTCCTACTTAAATGAGTTGTATTGTAAATAAACAAGACTCATTAGATCATTGTAGAAGTTTTTTTTTTAATAGGTAATAGTTATTTTTAGAAAATGCTAATCAAAGTATTCTAACCATTGTGTTTAAAAATTCCTGATTTTAAATAAATGACATTTTTCAGAAGTTTGATTGTCTAAATGTTGTTTTTATGGACTTTTTGAGCTTAGGTGGAAGTTTCCTTAGGCACCACCAATTTTATTTTTAGGGTGTAGGGCCTTGGGAAATTAAGAAGTTAAAAAATTTGCATTCAGATGTAATAGAAAATTGTTTTAACTGAATCCCAGGCACATGTATGAGCCCCATCTTGTATATGATATAAATCGAAGTAGATGTGAAATGACAATGTAGCTTCTGTAAAAAACATAATGTAACATTTGCTTGATTGATATACCAGGGAACTAGTTCCCTGCTTCAATCATGTGTGGAGTAAATCATTTGATTTCATTGAAAAAGAGTGATTTCAAACTGACAGTTATTTGATCATCTTGTTCTTGTATATAAACTGTACTTTCAGCAGGTGTGAAAGGGACTTCTATTTTATGGGTAAAGAGGAATTCCCAACAGTTTGCTATTTTCAAAAAGGCAAAGGAAAGCTAAAGTGAAACAATCTCTGCATGAATTAAAATATACATAGTGATAACTATGACTTTGTATTACTGGTAATGCATTGCAAAAATGGAATGACAGTCTTTATTGTAACAGCAAACTCATCAACACCTTCAATTTAAATGGTTCTGTTCCAGAGTCATATTAACTGGCCAATGCAGACCTCAGTGACATGAAACTAATATGGTAACATTGGTGTAAACTAATTCAGCATTGCAAAGTTTAGACTTGGTCTTGTTAGTTTCATAAATGATGCTTCCAGGTGATTTAGCAGGTTTGAAGCTGCTCCTATGTTAGTTAATTCATAATTTCATGGTTTACATTGAGCTTTGTTTGTTTATTTGTTTTAAAAATTGCTCTTAAGCTCACTAGATGAACAAATAGTTAAATACCAATTTTCTTTTTGAATAGTTACAAAAGGTATTCTGATTAAAGCATTGTGATTATTCATTTCAGTTCAGATTGATGTCTTTTAACTTTTTTACCCTAAATGCTTAAGAAGTCCTCTACATTTGGATTTTTCTTAACTTGCATTAGAAACTGGATGAACCTTAGAGATGCTGACAACGGAAAAATTTTGTGGCAATCAAGCGATGATTTGTAAGTATGTTATAGCAAGGTTAGTTTTGTCGCAGAGGTGACAGTTTTTGTATGAATAAGCCTTTATACTGTAGTTCAATGCAATTTGATAAGGTTTTATGTAGATACAACTAAACGTTTAGTGAAGTAACATTTTTCCTACATTTCTTTTCATTCCCATTATACATATATGAACAAGTATCCCCACACTTCTAAGTTAAATGGACATACACAGGATGCAAAAAATTTTTTAAGCCATACCTTTTATCTCGGGTTGCTCCCAATTTCAACATTTAAGTTGCTATCTTAGATGGTGTTTGATTCGTAAATGTTCATGATGTGCATTTTTATATTTGAAGTTGCTATCTCAGATGGTTAAGACTTGGACATGTTCAGGATGGGCAGGATCACATAATCCTACTTATCTGAAAAGTGGGGGACATTTAAATGCAGGAAAGAGAAGCTGAAGCAATCATCTACTCTCACTGAGAGACAGGATTTTACATTTCTGACTCATTAAGTACCTTTTCTTTCTTTCAGTTTCCACCTAAATGGCAAAGGGTATTACATGTACCTGTAGAGTGTTTAGCACAGGCTTTTATCCTGAACCCAGGTGTTTAATTGTGACTAAGCACATGATTAGTGATTTGGTATAAAATTATACAAATGATTAAAACATTATATCAAATTATTTGTGTTCAAGTGTTCCAATAAGTTTCAAATTTGTTATATCTAAGTATTTTTGTTCAAAGTTCTGCTGAAACTATTTCTTATATAACTTACTGTTGATGAAGAAACATTGGTTGCAATCTATAGCTTATATAATTTACCTTAATTTACACAGGGACTTTTTTATATTTGCATGATATTTTTCATGACTTTTCATCATATAAATTATACTTTCCTTTTATTTTCAGAGCTGTCCCAGATTTAGAGCATGAAGGTAATACTAATAGATGATTTAATGTGAAAGGAACTAAGATGACTCTTCTCAAAGTTATTAAAGAACCATTGGAAGAAACTTTATTTAAAATCAACACTACTTTTAACTTTACTTTCTTAATGATATTGCTATGAAAATATTTGGTTGTCCCCAGGCAGCCAGCTATAAAAGGTTGTTTGCAACACAGATTTTTCTGGTTGCCAGGTAAATTACTGCATTTGCACCAGAATTGTGTGTCAAGTCAAAGAGGAAAGAAACTTGGTCTGTTGACAAAAGATAGACATTCACAAGTTTTGTCACTATAACTGATTGGCTAATAGTATGGCAACCCAGATTGGCTATTAATATGGCAACCCAGATTGGCTAATAGTATGGCAATCCAGATTGGCTAATACTATGGCAACCCAGATTGGCTAATAGTATGGCAACCCAGATTGGCTAATAATATGGACACTGACTGCTTTTTCAAATAATGAGTAGCCAACACATGTTGACTAATGTGTCTTTTTATTAATTTAAATTACCCAACACTCAGCTACAGAATTATATGGAAACAATTTGGGCATTAGGGTTGAAATATACAGCTGTGCCATGTATCAATATTATTCATGATACACAGCCTGCAATATAATACATTATCAATACACATATTAACTTTATGGTCTTGGCATCTTTTGAAGGTCTGTCAGTGGTAGGTGGTGCTCTTTTATGTGTTGTACTGGCTGCAATTCCAGTATGTAGATTACAGACTGACATCTACATAACATCTACATGTGTTTATATGCCTTTCTTATCCAATTTCCAGTCGCTCACTGGACCAGGCGAGTGCTAACACAGGGCTGACATTAGTTTTCTCTTTAATGAAAAATGTATTTTGTTGAGAATATTTCCAACTCCTTTTGATACAAAGTTCATACTTTATGCCAGATTTATTTCTATCATTGCTGTTTGAGTAAGAGTTATTATAGGCAAGTAAAAACTTGAACACTGAACTGACTGTGTGAGTTGAATTTTAAAGGTTTTTAATCCAGTTAAAAAAAATTTGAAATATATTTAGATTATTTCAAACAAATTTGACAGGATAAAAATGGAGTGATTTCTCCAAGATTTGACCTCCTTTGGCATTTGTGAAAGGTTAAATTTTCAATTGTTAAAGGGGGTGGGTAGCTCTTATATCAGAATAGTATCTCTGAATAGCCCCCTTAACAGATTGTTTTAGCAAACATATGAGTGATAAATAATCTTAAATGAATAAATTGAAAATTTAAATAAATGTTTATGTTCTTTGTTGTACAGTGACAACACTAGCATGTAATGACACAAGCACTGCATCATATGTATATGCTTGTAACAACAGACATATTACCATCAGGTGCTAAAAGCTTCTTTTTCAGTATTGTAGTCTCACCAAGTGCATTCAGTAAAATGCTTGTAATAGGTGGCGCTCTACAGTTTTATATTTTGCATAGGGTTAAAATTGTTAGGAAAAGAAAATTACTTTGGTTTCCTCACTTTTTGTACTGGCTATTTAACAAAGACTTTGTATATCTTAGGTGTTGTTCAAAGAACATTTAATTCCCATTATTTTGTGTATGATTGATGGATATAATATGGATTGTAGAGTATACAGCTTGGCCTTACTCCAGATGTGCACCTCTCAAAAAAGTGCTAGCTCCACTTGGTCATTTTTACTTCCTGAACTTAAGAGGCAAATTGTAAAAAAAAAAAAAAAAAAAAGAGCCAATAACTTTTTACAATTATATATTTGGTAATTTGTTCATTGCTATTTCAGAAGCTGGTATTGTCTAGTTGTCTAGTCTGGCAAAATTTATTTTCCCTAATTTAATAGCTGCTAAGGTTAGTATACTTTAGACAAATTCAGGCTGATTTTTAGAGCACAAGTGAGCAGTCATTTTAGTTATTAGTATGCTAAGATCATTAACAATTGCCAACATTCTTTCCACTGTGCATGTTTTAAATGCAAGCAACTTCACCTTACATCACTCTCTCAAAAGTATATAATAACTAGTGAGCGCTCCCTTAAAGAGCACATAGGTATTTTTACTATATAATTTAATTTTGATTGTATGGCTGAAATATTTTTAAAAAATGCATCAAAACAATCCTTTTGAATAATTTTCCTGTATTTTCCCACTCAAAACAGTATTTATTAGTTTTGGAGTCTCAAATAGATCCACCACCCCACCTCCTCATGATAAAAAGTGAGGTATTTTAAAAATGCGCATTACATTTTGTTAGCATAGCAACCATTGTTTTGCTGACAAGAATATGAAACTAGCCATATTTATTCCTGAGATGTCAGCAAAAGATTTTATTATTTGTAAAGGGATGAATCAGATGAGGTTCATAAGGTTAAAGGGTAAAATATTTGCATATTGTTTAATATGGAAGAAAGCAAATTTGCTTTGTCATTATTATTTTAATTTCATTTCAAATAAATGAAAAGAAAACATATTCAGTATATATTTCTTTTACTTCATGCAGTAGTTTTAAATTTAAGTTGATTTTATTCCTATATTCTAAGACTTCTAATTTCCTCATAATTAAGGTCACTACTCACAGAAACATGCCTCATGACAAATTATGTAAGCAAGAGCAAAATAAGCATAATTAGCTTATTTTCATGCATATAATCAATGTTAATGTAGAGTATACAGCTTGGCCTTACTCCAGATGTGCACCTTTCAAAAAGGTGCTAGCTCCACTTGGTCATTTTTACTTCCTGAACATCAGAGGCAAATTGTAAAAAAAAAAGAAGAGAGCCAATAACTTTTTTACATTTTGTATATTTGGTAATTCATTCATTGCTCTTTCAGAAGCTGGTATTGTCTATTCTGGCAAAATTCTTTTCCCCTATTTTAATAATTGACAAGGATAGTGTACTTTAGACAAATTCAGGCTGATTTTTGGAGCACAAGAGAGCAGTCATTTTAGTGAGTGTGCTAAGATCATTAACATTTTCCAATAGTACAATATCTAAAGAAATGTCAGCCACATTACATGAAAGTAACGTAGAAGTAAGTCAACATTCTTTCCACAATGCATTTTATAAATGCAAACAACTTGACCTTACATGCATCACTCTTGAAAGTTCATAATATCTGGTGAGGTAGATGATGATAACTAGATGATAAAGAGCTGTGTAATAACCTTCATTTGGATATATGTTGTTTTGAGGGGAAGGGGTGATTTTAACATTATAGCTAATTATTGGCTATGTCATGACAAGGAAACTCGAGCTAAATACCTTTCCCAAAGACACATCGAGGCAGCCAACCTGGGCCGGCCTGGTTGGGTATTATTTGCATGATATATCTTCTGCAAAAAGTAGTTGAAGAAAATATACCCACATGTTTGTAAATTTTTTAGGTAATTTTGGATGACTTGGATTTTTAGCTTTGTAAAAAAAGAGTTCAATATACTTGAAAAAGTCCCATCCTTAAGTGAAAGGTGAGAACTCTGCATGTGGTCCATCTCTTGAATATTCAAATTTGGGTTTTAAATTTTGTGCTTGGTATACTCACTGAATATTAATCAGTTGTAGAAAATGTAGCTGATTGCATGATATACAGCAAATTATTAGTAAAACTCCTTAAGAAATGTTAAATTCATCAAAATACACATGCTTATTTTAAAATGTAAATTAGGGCTTTTAGATGGATTCCTCCTCTGCAGTGAGGTATACTGTTTAATGTGTTGTTGAATACTGCAGTCACACATGTACATACTGATATGTTTTTCCAGGTGAGGCTGATTGTTTATGGTATGTAATAAAAAAAAATTCAGTTCAGCATTTTGCTTATGATACAGCGTTTTATTTTCAAATTAAAAAATACATATTACATATTACAACTAAAACTAATAAAAAAACAAGTTTCTTCTTATTCCCATAACATGATTAAAGTATTGGTAATAACAGTGACTACATTAAAAGGAAAAAAGCATTGCATTTAGGAAAACAGTTAAATTCAGGCTCAGAAACTAAAAATAGCTAGGAAAAGGAATGAAAAACAGACTTATACAGGACACAAAAAATCTACATCAACACCACATACATGTACAAGTTGCAGTAGGTGCAGATCTGGACCATGTGGCACTGAGTATTTGGGATACAAAAACAAACAAAATATTTTTTAAAATGTTTTGGTGTCAGTCATTTATATTCCTATTGACTTTATGGAGAATTATAGAAAATTTTGATGTAAAAAAACTTGGGCAATCTTTAATGCAGCTTGACTTTTTGTTGTATTCATATTACAATTTTTGCTACATGGACACAAGGCAGGATCTTTCTGACTTGATTAATTTTACATCCACAGTACATAATTTTGCTTGAACACGAGTTCTTAAAATACTTTCTTAATATAAAGTAATGAAATAATTACACTTAGCTCAACCTAAAATATTAGTAAAGTAGATAATATGAATAAAAATGTATACAAATTGAACAGGTGACACCAGTTTGATACAAATTAGTGGGGTTATTTTACTGTATTTTCTAAAATTTAACATGTTTTAGTAAATACAACTTATTTTGAGTTTGTACCAAACATTTGTCACCCAGCCATTGCACATGAATACTTTTATATACTTATAATGTTAGGGATATACATCATAGAATATGACAAATAAACAACAAAGCCAGCAGAAACAGATTGTCATCGGTAAACTGTGCATTATTGGATTTATCTACTAAGGAAATGATTTCCATCCATAACTCTTTTCTCTTTCAGCTCGAGTCCCCAAAAAGATCTTGAAGTGTAAAGCTGTTTCCAGAGAGATTAATTTTTCTTCCAAGGAAGCAATGGAGAAATTTCGATTGGAGCAGAATGTTCTTTTTAAGGGAAGAGTTTTAGAAGGTTAGATTTGGAGCATCAATTTAAAGAAAAGCTTTAACAGTGGGTCAAAATTCTGTGGTACTTGCAAGAGGGAAATTTAATGTTTGTATGGGTGCTTTGGTTATCAAGGTTTTACTATACATAGAAACTTTAGCCATTTATGTATAACCTTGTCACAGACCAGAATAGTTTATAGGCTGGCCTGTTGTCTATCATCCATCAGCATCTTGGCACATTTATTGCTGCTTCTCCTTGTAAGGTACTTGGAGGATTGTCATGCAACTTTACACACAAAATCATCCAATGGTCTAGTTGGACCCAAGTGAAACTTGTCCTGTTCAGATGTCTAATTTTGTAAGCTATGCTGGATCTTAGCTCAACAGTATTTTTATTTACAACAAACTTGACAATATACAAAGTCTTTCAGTGCAAAATCCATTTTGTTACAGCCATGTTGTTCAGACAAAAAAAATGGCAGTGGCTATGTTGGAAATCTAATTGGCACCATTTTCAAACATAAAACCCTGTGTAAGTATGATCATAAAATTAAGAGAAGAAGAAATAACAACTTTCCATAGCTTGAAATATTTGTCATTCATTTTGACATAAGGTTTTCATTAAAACATTCATTATATATATATATATATATATATATATATATATATATATATATATATATATATATATATATATATATATATATATATATATATATGTCTTGAATGAAAATGATGTCATTCAGAATTTATTTGATTACTTCTGCTCAATGGAAGGTCATAGTGACATGGTAGTTGTCATTGAAAAGCTTCATATGCAATGAGTCTTAAATGAAAATGGTGCCATGCAGATATCTAAGATATATACCAAAGCAGCAGTCTTGAAAATATTGTTTTTTCCACTCCATATAGACATGGATTTTTGCAAACACTTATTTCCATATGCATTTTAGTGAAAATGATGCTTGTGCCCAAAATGATGCCTATTTACTGCCCAAAATGATGCTTATGAACTACCCAAAATGACCACAACATGTGAAAATCTTCAAATTTTTCATAAAAGGTCATTAATGGTAATACTAGATTTCATAGTTCATGGGTTGCATGGTAAAGTGAAACTTAAATTAATCCTGCAGTTTTTTTATTATGTGCATATTTTGCTTAGTTTCATTAATATCATTGTTCATTCAGAAAACATTATAAACAGATTATCACTTCCTAAATTTTTTTTGCCGAGTTCATTTTTCCAGATTGCATCTTAGCCAATTCTTTCATTGCTATTTTATTATTTGTTTACTTGATCATGCCACCACTATGTGGAGATGGGTATATAGTAATCCTTATGTCTTAACATCCCACCATCTAACACATCCTAGTAAAATTGGTTGTGCAAGTACTATGACACTAAAGATGTGCACATCAATAAATCACTTTGCTCCTGCAATTTTTGTTATAGAGTTATCATCTGTTTTATAGTAGTGTATGATACAGTTACATCAACATGAATTGAGCTATTGCCTTTTTAGTAATGTCTCATTGGATCAACTGGTCCTACAGTTTTACTTGGATTGCCATGAAATTTGGTAAATATTTTGGTAATGACCTGGAGATGCATACATTACTTCAAGTTCTGACTCCATCGTCTACACTTACCACACTCTTTTGTGGATGACTTATACTTGGAGAAAGGAGGAAGCCTATCAGTTTCAAGGTCATAGGTCAAGGTCATGTTGACTAAAAGAAAATAGTTTCTGCATGTAAATAAAAGTTATTGAATACATACCTGTTCCAAAATTTGTGGATGACTTGCATGTTGAGTTAAAAAGAAGCCTATATATTTTTGACTCACAAGGTTTCCACTAAATAATATTAATTCTAGATCAGATATATCTGGACCAAATATTGTTAATTACTTGTTATTTGGCAAAGAAAGAAGCCTATTGATATGAGGAGTCAAAAGTCATGGTCATCATGACTGGAAGAAGAAATATGGTTGCTGCAAAAAATCTCAGTTCTTGACCATAGCTTTAAAAAAAAATTGTGGCTGACTTGTAGAAGGCCATAAAAAAGCTTATAAATTTAGAAGTCCATAGGTCTCTGTAACTTACAGTTTAAACATTTTTTGGATGATAAGTTTTGTTCTAGGCTACATGCTTTGATCAAAGTTTGTATAGGGATTTAATGCATGGAAGAATCCTGTTGATTTTGGGTTCAAAAGTCAAGATCATTAAGAGAAATGTAACTGCAGAATAGCTTTTGTTCTTGAGTATGACTTTCACTTAAGGAAAAAGAAGGCACCTTTTAATGTGAGTTCAAAAGGTTAAAGTGGTGAAGTCACTGACAGAAAAAAAAAAGAAAAATGGTTTCCCAGTAATAAGATGTAGACCAAACATTTTGAATGGCTTGCTCATAAGGTAAGGGGAAAACCTACTAGGTTGGGTTAAAATATTGTGGTCAATGTGATTGAAAGAAATAGATTTTGTTTTTGTGCAAGCTCTTTGACCAAACATGGTGGATAATTTGAACTTTGGATAGTAAGGAAACCTATGTATTATAGGCTCTAAAGATCAGTAATGATGGTATTTAAGTCTGATAAGAAAATAATGGTTTCTGCATGGTAAGTATATTTAGAGACCTCATAATTTGACCAAAGGTCTTGAGATTCATTGGACAGTAATTTTCAGAGTCAACTATACCCTTCTAGTGCCTACAGAGTGTACTGTTAAACATGGGTCAAACATACATTTTGTTCTTATTAGGTAATTGTATTGTATTAGAATGTGTACCACAAAAATTTTTTTATCATTATATACTGCAGAAATTCTGAACACACTGCAATACTTACCACAGTTATATTAGGGAGCAATAATTCATTTTTCAGGGACAGTCCTATCATGAGCTGGAAAAAATGTTCTGATTTATAGCAAAATAACATATATCAGTGATATTATTTGAAACTTATATTATCTTGAGATAAAAGAAAATATTTCAGCTCCAAATAAAATATTAGACCCCCTCTCCCTCCCAAAAATTAAATTGTCAGTATCTTAGAGTAGATGAATTTTCTATGTACAAGTTAATTATTGTATAAGTTGCAGTCTAAACACTGTGACTAGATTGGGACCACAATTAAGCTTGTGTTATAGTTGATACTATGAAAGACATTGTGCTAACATTGGAGTCTACTGATAAATAAAGGAAGTGATGATACAGTTTTCTAGCTACTCTGTTGATATAAGAGGCAGAGAAACTTTGAGTGGATGTCTTCACCCAGAAAAGATAATCATCAGAGAGGGCTAGAAAATTGTGTAAAGTTTAGACAGGAAACAACTGCACTCCTGAAACTCATTGGATGATTTGCCATCTTACAAAGTAATACATATAATTAACATTTAAATTTTCTAGTAAAACATGATGTAATGTTCTGGGTTTTGCCAAAATATGGTTTGCTACATTCCATTTAGCCGCAGCTTTGATAAATACATGACATGTGTCAAATACATGATTAAAGGATAATAAATATAATTATATCTGTAATATTCACTATCAATTTCTGATAGATACAACAATATTACAGAGAAATGATAATATTTGGAATTATTTTTCATGAATAATAACAGCATGCTGTTACTATCATTAAAGTCATAACAAGATTCCTCGTGAATTGCCATATATTCCATACTGATGGAATCTACCATTGTACCACCAAAAAAAATACTTTGGTAAACCAGTATATGCATATAAAATGATTTCTTTTACTTCATTATTAATGAGCATATATTAGTAGGAAATGAACATAGTGGTCACTGGCATCTGTGTGCACATTCATTCTGTATTTTTGGCCACACGCAAAGTTCTGGTCTGCTAAAGTATTTTGGATTAAATACAGCGTTTAAGTTTAGCACTTTCTAGCCGAGTTAAAGGTGGGTAGAACAAAATGAGTCCCATTATTATTATTATTATTATTATTATTATTATTATTATTATTATTATTATTATTATTATTGAATAATTGTCAACAGAATGGTCCTTTGAATTTGGCTTTGTGATTCCTGGGTCAACCAATACTTGGCAGTCAGTGATCGAAGCAGCACCAGAGAATCAGATGATGCCTGCTAATGTACTCAAGTGAGTTAATTTGTTTTGTCTGCTGTTTCACACTTTCATATATTTATTTGTGGTAAATGTTGACAAGCATACAATTCATTTTTGATGACTTCATTTGAGTTCATTCGAAATAGTCATAAAGTGGCAATACCAAGCCAAGAAGTTCAGAAAAGAATTTCATAAATCATTCATATCCTGTTTTTACTTAAACTGAGTTCCCCACATGTTTGTTTATTTGTCTTTTATTAAGATTTTAAGTTCTCATGTACAGTAGTTCTTTGCTTATATGCTCCACCCTCACTATAGTATATTGTAACATGTACCAATATACTTAATAATATTATTTTATTACCTGCAAATGCCTACATTTACAGGAAATGGGCTCAACATTGTTGTGATGGAGTTTGAAATTCATACAGCTGTTGAGTTCTTCTCTAGGTCATAGTTATCAAAGGGAAGAACTTGGCAGCAAGCTTATGACCAGAGATAATTGTCAGGATAATAACAATGTCAATCAACATAGGCTAAATATAACTTCTATGGATTCACAGCAGTGCTGGATTACCCAATAGGCAGAGTAGGCACTGACCTACCGGGCCCACGCCTGTTAGGGGCCTCATAACAATGGGTCAAAATAATATTGAATTGATTTGATCTTGATGTATTAGGAGATAATTTATAAGGGGGCTCCAGGATATTGACTGCCTAGGGTCCTCCACAGGGTTTAATCCAGCACTGATTCACACAAAAGGAAAAGCAAACTTTGAACAAAATAAGGTATCATGCAAAGTGTGAAAACTCATTTAACAAGTATATGTGTAACTTCCTTTACATTTTCTCTACTCTACAGAAGATTCATCTGCATGATCAAACAGTGAGCAACACAGGAATAAATCTTCACAAAGGTTTAACATATCATCACAGGAATGGAAAATTCCTACTTTAGAAGAAAGAGTTCATTAGTACTTGCCAAAAAATTTGATGTTGAAAAGTTTTAAACAAAATAAAGATTTAGATGAACACCATTGTAACAGATAGACAGGGGAATAGTCTGCATCATTGGAAAAATGCAGTAAATGGAGAGAGAAAGATTCTAAATGCCTGGCAATGTTTCTATGAAGATTTAAATGACAAAGTTTGGAATAAAATTGCAATGTGCATGCCACCAACATCCCACTAAAATTTCACAAACTATTAATGTATGTTCACTAGAAATAAGTCAATTCTTAAAACAAGAAGAAACTTTTAATAATCAGTTTTACTCTTAAATGAATATATTGAATGTTTTTGAAGTTGCATGCAGCTTCTTGCTTCATACATTTACTTCATCCAAAGGTCACCCTTCTTACAAGACCCCTTTCTAGACGCAGACTAGGATGACCATATGAAAGGGAGACTACTGTAGCTGTATAATTACCAATATGCTTCCAATCTATCAATCCTTATTTATTTCTTTAACAGCAGCTATTAATGGAAATGTCATCTGTGTCTCAGATAGACAGATGCCCCAAGAAACTGTGTTGTTTTTTGTTGGACAGATATAGTGTAGAAGCTAGAAAATGAATTTGAAACAACCAAGTTGGTTCATGTTGCTGTTTCAATCAAACTGGCTTTTGTGTCTCCATTAGAACAAAGTGATTGTTATCAAAATACATTCAATTTTGACTCCATTGTCTTTTTGCTAATGAAGTGATTGTTGGAAATGAATCTTTTTACACTTGAAATTAAATGGCCCACTCTCGGACTCGGGGCAAATTACTAGTTACCACTTACATTATATTGTACTAAAGCCTAAATGCAATTTCACTCCTGTTGCAACATTCATCTTTCATGTAAGCTAAGGTTTATTACTGCATATGATTTTCAGTTAAAGTAATTATTTAGGCATAGAACTTAATATCTTGTAATCAGAAAGATTAGTAGATTGAGAAATTTTAATAGCCATCTGGGAGCCCAGGTGGTGGAGTGGTCTAAAGCACTTGTCTTCACCAATAACTGCCATATCACTTGTGGGTTTGAGTCTCTGGTTCGGTCAATGTGGATATGTAAGAAAGCTGCCAGTAGCTTCTCATTGGTCAGTTGATTCGTACTGGGATTTGCCAGGTTCTTCCTTTCCCACCTATACTGGCTGCCATGCTTCTCTTGCACTGAGAAATGGCATTAAACTTGAAAACAACAACTAGTCCTGCTATCTGCTAAATCATCACTAGTTCCTCCTACAAAACAATATCAGATGTTTATGTAGATCAATGTTTTATTTCTCAATTATCACGCAAATCATTTATAATCCATTACACATCTTGCTTTAGAAATCCAACAAGGTTACATGAAAATAGTTCACAAGAAAAACAATGACCAGAAGTTAACTTTATAAAACAATGATTCTGCAAACATTTGTAGAGCTTCATCATTCAGTAAAGCCAATAACCTATTTAGAGAAAAAGACAAAGATCTCATTCAAACTCATCAGTATGTGTACTAACCCTACAGACAGTTGAAGGCAGTAGCCATAGTTCCACAATAAAATGAGGGTGAGAATATTTCTCACTAGAGCAGTATAGACATATTGGTTTTCATGGCAGACTTAAACTTTTGAACAGATTATGTGTCTCCTTAATGCTAATGCTAATTCTATATTGATCAAATGATTGAATCATACAATGGATTTTGATGACAATTTCACTGAAATTGCAGTTTGATAAGTTCATATATATGGTTTACAGTATTTTTGTGCAAGTTTTTTCTGACCCTTCCTACCCCATTTTAGATATTCTGACATTTGTATTAGGGATGAGGTCAGAGCTTAGTCCTTATGAAAATGTTTTATTTACCCAAATCTCATGTCAGCATAGGGTAGGCTTTTTCTACTGGGCCTAACAAACTTAACCATACATCTAGCCCTAACCTGCATAAAATCAGTAGGAAGAAATTGTGAGTAAGACATTCAATTTGTCTCCAGTTATTGATAGATTCTTTAGACGACAGCTCGTGTCCTTTAGGGTTTTTTTTGTATCGCATAGCTACCTTGTTGATGTGCTGTCTCAACATGATGAAATTGCAACAGTGACAGATTTTTGGTGGTTCTCAGAATAAATATGTTGAAAAAATGTTGGGTTGTGGGTGGGGTAATTCTGTTCCTTTCATTTAATAATTTCTCATTTATTTTATTATATTGGAAGAGGTTTTATTGGTATCACATGACTGTTGGACCTATGATATAATGGCTATGTATGCCTCTAGATTTGGGTAATCATGTGACTAGCAATGCATCTTGAAAGAGTTGGATTAGATTTTGTTAAAGCATTAATTTTGTCTTATAAGTCATCAAATGAAAGACTTGACAATGTTATTTTCACAATTCTAGATGATAAATCATCTTTTTGTGTATTTCCATGTTGGTAAGGCTCGATATAAGGTCAATTAGCTTTGCTAGGCCTGCATGTGATTGCCTACATTATGCCAATACAGCATGGTTTTGACAAATTTAAAAAATTCATGTATAATATGCTCTGTCCTTACACCCCAACATAAATGTCAATGTATCAAAAATGGGCCAGCAGGGATCATGCTGGGTTTCACCAGTATCACAAATTGCGATATATTTTCCTTATTGGTGACAAAATTTACCATCTAGCTGGGTTTTTATTGGCAACTGATTACCATTGATGCACTGATGATTCTGTATATATTCTAATCAAATGAAAAATAATTCTGTCTCAGTGTTCTGCAATTATTTGATGTTGCCACAGCAATAACAAATGGGCCTTCAAAGAGGGCCTTTAGAGGCACCTTCAATAGCACATTCACCTTCACTAAAGCAAGCCAATCACATTTGATAAAAGGAAGTCAGGAACAAATTTAAATAAAAGCATTGTTTCATTTCTCATAGTGATTGGAAAATATTTATTGTGTTGTTAAGGTTTCCTGCTTGCAACAAAAAAGTTCATGCTCACAAAATTGCTACCAATGGCAGCATAAAATCCAAATTATATGCCCAATATTTTGAAACATATATAGCCATCAGATTAAAAAGTGGACGATGTTGAGACAAACAGATATGAAAATGGTGACACTTTAAAATTTGCGACAAAATATTGAGGTTGGCAATTTTTTGGGGTGACAACTTCTTTTAAAGCCATCATCAACCCTGGTGTAGGAAAGGTCAGAGGAAACTTGAACTAACAGTCCCTGATATACATCTTTAAAAATCTAACAATGCCAGTAAAGATTTATACAGCTTTGTTTTGAAATACAATACTCTTAATGTGGTTATTGTTTATGTACCCCACTATGTGCAGCTTTTGCAGGAGTGGTATAGGAGGAAATTCCCAGCCCATGTGTTACCTGAAAAAGATCTAGTAGATCACCTTTGATAGAAAGCATCTTAACATAAAATTTTTCAGTATTGACAGATGATACTCATATGCGATCAAAATGTCAGTGAAGATACAAAAAAAGCAGATAAACCTTAAAACTATGTTTATGGTATCTGTGGTCAACAGCATTGGGGAACACACCTATCAGATGTTATCCAGGTGAGCAGTTTCTCGCTCACTTAGGGCTCTTGTTTGGTGGTTACTATGATGTCTGTGTATTCTGCATAGGAGGAGTTAGATCAGCATTCTTTGCTGATTTTGTACATGTTTTAAAAGCGAAAGGAAAAGTTTTTTCCGACATTTTGTTCATGGATTGTGGAATTTTTTTAAATTCTCAGATTACAGCATAGGGTACCATTTTCTGACATTTTGGGACAAATCTGTATATTTTTTTTTCGTTTTGCTTGCAAAGGTTTGGGACAAACAGTCCTGATATGTTTGGTAATTAAGATGTAATCCAGTTATCCCTTGCAGTTTGAGCTAAGTTATCATAATGTCTGTCCACCTGCAAGTGTATACTTTTTTTTATTCTGCTGCACTGTCTCTTAACTTCAGGATATCTTTTTAGTTCAATTAAGCAGGGTATAAATTCTTTACAAAACATTTTAGATAACTACATGTATATAGTCCTTAATCTAACCATCTATCTTAAGTTTTATATTTTCCATTGTATTGCATTTAATTATACGTACATGTATAAATTGATTGATAGTTAGCTTGCTAGCTAGCTGAATAGGTAGATATGTAGATGGATAGATGGATTATGAGATAGTTGATTAAAGAGATACAGATGTCAAAGTGGTTTTCTTATCAATTAACATTGTTTGGCACTTTTAGTAAAAGTAAAGTTACATAATATATAAATTATTTAGTCAAATTATGAGTTCTTTGTTCTTTTTTTTCAGTGGTAATGTGGTGATAGAGACCAAGTTTTTTGATGGAGATCTACTAGTCAGCACATCCAAAGTACGAATTTTCTATGTTTGATGAAGTCACCATATGGACAGTTTCAGTCTTAATTAACACATCTTTTAACCAACCTAGATATGTGTTGATGCAGTTAAATAGACCTTCATTCTTTCTTGTGCATTCCTTTATCATTTTCATGGATCCCTGATGTCAACACATAATTATTACTTATCTTGAATGCTGTACATAATTTGATAATGTATACCATTTATTTAGTGGTTACAATGCAGGAAATATTTTGCTTGAAAAGAGTAAATTTGGATTGCGTAATAGTAAAAAAAGAATACTAAATTTATTTATTTTGTTTTCTTATTAGGATTACTAATTGTAGTTCCAATAACTTTTGTTTTATTTTAAATTATTTTATTTGCACATTTTACTGACTTGTTTTTAATATGAATTATCAGCAAGCTAAATTTCCATTTTATATCTATTTGATTTAATTTAGAAATTGAGTACAGTGTGAAATCATTAGCCATTAATCATTGTTAGTATTACACCCGTTTTCATAATAAATACTACATTCTGTTTAGACCGAATTGTTAAAAAGTAGCAAATCAAAATAAGCATGTACAGCAAGTTTAACATATGAATATTTTTACTCAGTTTTGGCAGCAAATTCTTTTAACATAAAGAATATTATGAGTATCAAGGGGTTATTTGTTTGGGGATTTTTAGCCACCTGACTGGCACATGTAGGTAATTATTTGGCCCTATTATGACCTTTAGATGGGCCTTTGTTGTTCATTCTTTTTTCTTGTATATAACACGTGGTCCAGTAAATAAGCAAAATCTGAATGAATTGGGATGGAACAGTGTCCATGTAATGCAATACTGTAATTGTTAAAAATTTTGTGGATCTTGCACTGGTTATTTTGTTCTTTTTGTCAGTTTTTATTCTATGATTAGTGACATGCCTGTTATTTTGTCCTTATTGTCATGATTGCTATTATTATTTTTCATATGTTCTTGTGCACCTTGTTTTTTAGGGAGAAAAAATGAATTATTGTTGATGAGTGCTATGTTCATCAAATTAGTGTATCATATTGTTATTTTGACCAAGTCTAGCGAGTTGATATAATTTAGAATATTTAAATGTAGTTTAACACCGTTCAAAGTTTTCATTTCCCTTTGGTTAATAAACATGGGATGATTGAATGTGTATTATCATTGGCATGGGTTTGGTGCTTTATTTTTTATACTTCAAATACTTTGAAACATAATCATGGAAAAATACAAAGATTTGTTTTATAATTTAAATATATCCTAACAGGAATCAAGTTGATATGGTGACATAGCATACAAGTTAGTGTGGAATGTGACAAATGCCATGATCTTCCATCACATGATGTACTGGTACATCAGGGTCTGTATTGTTTGTTTTGCTGATAGATCCTAACAAATCGCAAAGACCCATGTCTTCTGTTGTGCGAGTATATGCAGTAAAAATGTTATGGTATGGGGGTTCTCAGTTTAAATGGAATGTGTCTCAAACACAAGATCTCAGTTTATTTAATGTAAACAAAAC
This sequence comes from Potamilus streckersoni, assembly GCA_016746295.1. Lineage (NCBI taxonomy): Eukaryota > Metazoa > Mollusca > Bivalvia > Unionida > Unionidae > Potamilus > Potamilus streckersoni. The sequence continues at coordinate 153,679 of JAEAOA010000065.1, read as the reverse complement.
TTTACATTAATAAAAATTGAAACTATTTTTAGTATGCAGGTAATCTTACAAAGATGTATCGTCCATATGTAAAATTTCATGAGAGTATGAAGCAAATGGGTGGCTTGTAATTCAATACATGTAATCCATGATTTTAACAATTTTCTGATTTGTTCAAATTTCATCTTGATAAAGTACTCAAGATAAGTCTCCATTGTTTTTGTGATGTGAAATACAGTTGTATTTTCCCATCAGTTATGATACATACTTGCTTTTAATTTGAGTCAAACTGCAAATAAGTTATTTCCAATTCAGACAAACAATGCCAATCCACTTTTAAATGTGATCACTTTACTAAAGATAGAAAAGGTTAAATAGTTTTTATTTCAGCTATTCAACAAAAAATTGACCAACATTGATGTAAAACATTCTGATATAGAGGCCTTTCATTATTGAACAGAATGATGATGATGATATATGTCATCAAATATGGGTCATGATTAAAACAGTAAGAAAAAAATGAAGATATCATATATACAGTTCAACAGCATTGGAAATTTGTACAAAAATCATCCTGCTAAGCCAGATTTCTTTGCCACCTATTCTTGCATTAGACAAATGTAAAACAGGCTAGCAGTCATGAAACTTTTTGTTGAACATTTTTATAAAAAAAATAAAAATAAAACTATCTAGGAACAATTAAGCAAAAACTACTTGAGGTAGAAAAATGAACTTTTAAAAGCATATTTGTATTTATATATGTAAATTATCTGATTAAATGTTCAGGCTATTTACAGAAATGTTTAATTTATTTATAGATTTTTAAACCTTTTTGACTATTATTTTTTGGACACTAATTATTGAAGTACAGTTGATCAAAACTGAGATAGCATACAATTTTGTAGGCATATTTTATCAGTATTTAAATGCTTTTTTTTTTTACCTTTTAAGCCATTACAGCAATTTTGTACACATCTTGGAAATTTTGAATGTGAGGTAGAGAAATGAATTTTGTATGCATGTACTGCATGAATCATTATGAATCTAAGAAAGTTCATTCTACAACATGCTCAACCACACTTTTTAACATTTGGAGATCAGGGTTATAGAAAATGTAGAATTAACATTTTTAAAATATGAATCATTATGAAACCTAAAAGCTTTATTAAGTGACACATACATTTATCCTATTTGACCTTGGATAAATTGTTTAATTGGTTAGGCTTTATACTTTTCAACTAGTCTTCATGAAATAGAGAAGACTTATAGTAAATTCTACAGTGTTGAAGTCTGCACTTACATGTACATCCTCAATGCATTACAACCATTCTTACAATGCAACAGTTTGGAGTGGATTTCACTGTACCTATACTTACTTTGGAGTGCACTAAGGGGGCTAAATCTGTACATATATGTACTTTGTATATAGTTTTTTGTTTTTGTATCTAGCTCATTACCACTTGTTTTTGTACCCTGTATACATACTGTTGTACCTCAGGTCATGCATTGGGACAAGTACCACACCCTCACCACCAAAGTAGGTTATTGTGACCCATATTTTATATTTCACTAACTTTAATTATATTTTATACTTCTGTTGCTAACACACCCTTTTTAAAAAAATTGCCATGGTCTACATTTTATAGTTCATTGTGTGTAAGTTTTTGCATTTAGTTCATAACCGCGTAGTTACTTTTTGCATGCATTGTTCATACTGCCCCTGATAGTATCATAAAAATTTATGAAGGGATGCACAATACTGTAGCCTTAATGAAAACATAGAAACCTATGACCAGATTCTACGCTTCACTGATTTTACATATATTCCGCATTTAAATTTAATTTCTCAGGCACTGTTCATTTTAAACTCACTAAACATTATTAAGGAGGCATTTCTGTTGGTAATATATCCTTGCAACAAGTTAAAGTGACTGTGACCTATATTTAACTTATTTTTGGCTTGGGTTGCTTTTTGGTATTTAGCTAGGCTATATGCATGCAGTATACATACTAACCCAGCTAGACTCCTCGACCTTGGAAAGGGATGCATCACAAAAAGTGATAAACATTCCATACGAAGTACATTATACTGTATATTGTTTGGTTACTCTCACCAGGATAAATGCTGACAGAATAGTTGACTGCATGCATTTCTTGTGAGACCTTGTTTATAGTAATAGCTAATCATGCATGGACTAATGTACAGTGGTTATTTTGATTGTCACTCCATGGTTACTTAAAGCCTAAGACTTCTTCCAGGTGAAATTTGGTTTCTATGCATCAATAATGTTCATAGCTTTTACAGTAGATTTTTGTGTGGTGATTTCAGAAGAAATATGCTTTCTGGTTTTTATCAACTGGTACTTATTACATTGATCTGCTTTGATACTTTGGAAAAGAATGTTCTTCTTTATTGTGCTATGTCTGTTGTGCCCTGTCCAAAAGACACTATTTATGGACATGGTTGCTTTAATCAGATATTATTAATTACCTGTTAATGTTTACAGTGGCAACTGGAGACTACTAAAAGCTTTGAAGGAGTGAGCTATTAGTGGATAATTACTAATTGACATGTAGAAAATTGTCTCAGCTCATCTACATGATTTACTTTTTTACAGGGTTACTTATGCACAACTGAAAAATAGGAGCTGATGAATTTGCTGTCCAAGAGATTCTTTAAGTATGTTACTGTTTCTACATTAGATAAGGGATGAAATTTCAGCTTTTTTCATTTTTTCTTACAAGTGAAACAAATCATCTGATAATTAGTAATTCTATTAATAGAGTTTGACTTTTCAATTCTAATTCTTGGAATTAACTGATCAGATGGACTATAAATGGCTGTTTAGGTTAGAGTTGTTTTACTCAGGTTCATTTTCTTGTCAGCCATGAAGTTCTGAACTATCATTACTACATAAATGATCAGTTTTTTTATTTGTGTGTGGTAGTCTTAACTCAGGTTTGGACATCTCCATACAGTTATAATATAATATCATTTATTCATACTTTTATTTATTGGTTTACCAGAATTAGGTCCATGTTCCATTAATGTACAAATTTGGTTCAACTCAAATGGTTCCACTCAACATTTTTCACGTTCTTCAAAAGTTTAGCTAAATGAATTAGTTATACTCTATCAACAATGTACTTTAAAATACAGTTTGCTTTAATGATATTAAAGTCAACATTCAAGTAATAATGCTATCAAATCAACATTCAAGTAAATGTAGATTTTTGTGTGTTTTAGCTCTACCAATCAGTAACAAGGTTTTAATGATGGTTGCTATGTAAAAATATGGGATGGCGTGTTGTCCATGATGTCATCTGTAGGTGATTTTTCATAACATTCATCTATCCATTAGTTCAAGTATTATATTTCTACTTCTGAACTACTTAGATGCAATGAATCTTGACACAGTCATCCCAAGGTCTATTTGGGTCTAATAGAAAATCATGTGCGCTAAAGCATCCATTATTGCCACCATAGCAGTTATCTTGAAAATCTTGCAATTGCTACTCATCTTGAATGAATGTCAACGTGGAGTTTTTGTTTAAGATATCTAGTTGGTCCTAAATTAATTGTGTTGATTTGATAGCTTCCAAAGCAGTAATCTTCAAAATCCTGTTAGCACTTATCCTCATGAACAACAGAAAGGCATATTGGCATGGGGTTTTCAACTCCTTATGTCTAGTTGGTCCTAAATACAAATGAATATGGTTGGACATCTAATACAGTTGCCATAATAGCCAACTTAAAAATCTTATTACTTATCCTTGATGTATGGTCATATCAACTTGGGAGTTTTAACTTTAAAACTAGCTGTGATGTCTGACTAATCTAGATAGAAGTAGTGCCAATTAGATGCCAAAATGGCTGCCAAAAAGCCATCTTCAAAATTTTATTACTGCTTCTTCACTTGAACCTAGTTATATCTGCATTGGATTTTTACCAGAAGACTTCTTAATGTCACATGAGTCTTAAATGGTGCCACCCAGACATACCATATGGCATCAAAGAAGCCATCTTGAAAATCTTATCACTTTCCAGCTGAATCAATGGTTATATCAAAATGGGGATTTTTCTAAAAGAATTCTTATGATGTCTGTTTGGGCTTACATGAAAATAGTGCCAGTCTTACACCAGTAATGGCCAGCACAAAAATCTTGCAATCACTAGTCTACTTTAACAGAAAGTCAGATCTGCACAAGATTTTCATCAGAAGGCTTCTTGTAGTGTCTATTAGTTGGTCTTGAAACCAATTGTGCTATCTGATATCCAGCAAAGCCATATCAATACTCCTCTTAGAAAGATATATTGACACTTGGTTTATGTCAAAAGACATCTTATATTATCAAGTTGTTAAAAAAATCAATATGATGCCAATCTCAAAACCAGTATTGCAACCCTGCAGCCATGTTGAAAATCTCTTTATTGCTGCACCTCCTAATTATATCTAGTTGGTCCTGAATGAAAATGGCATTGATCTAACCTATTCCAAAATGTAATGTCATATTGAAATCAGGTTTTCATGAGACAACCTTTTATGGTGTCAGCCTGTAGTAGGTCCTATATAAAAATGGCACCGATCTGACATCTACTATGTCAACTCTAATGGTCAGCTTGAAGATCTTACTATCACTACTCCTCCAGAACTAATGGTTATATGAACATGGGATTTTTACCAAAAGATATTGTTTAATATCTGATTGAGCCTGAATGAAAATAGTGCCCCACAATGAACATAATGAAAATTTAGTCCCTAATTCATCCTGCTCATATTGGCATGGGGTTTTCACCAAAAGTCTTCTTGTCCTAACTGAAAATGGGGCTGATCTTGCAGCCAGCATAACTGACACAGCTGAAAATATTTTCACATAAGACTATGAGAGATGATTTCAACATTAATAATAAAAAATATATTTATTTTAAATTCATGGAAATTCTTTTCAGACAGTAGAGAGGATCAGTCCCTTTAGGGACTCTGGTTTCCTTTGTATTTCTTTTACTTTATTCTTTTTACATCCCATTTGGGACATAAAACTGCAGCAAATCTCTGACTGATCCAAGTCATTTGCCATATTGGAAAACCAACTAGTGTCCTTTGGCCTGGCCTGAATGTTTACTGGTGCCTGGTGTAGTTTTCATAATGGATAAGTTGTATGTAGCCTTGTTATTAGCTATGCATTCAATGATCATCCTTTGACCAGGCTTGGGATGTGCAGAAACCTGCAAATGAAAGCTACAGGTCACGTTTTTGACCATTTTTTTTTGTCTTAAATATATCCTCATTTCAGTAGTTTCATTGTTAATACACCCTTTAATTAAAATTTTCTTCACATCTTTTATGATATCAGCATAGGAAAAATGCTTTTCAAGCTTGTTATGGCATGAACTCCACATAATCATTCTAGTATATGTATATATTTGCATGTTTGTGTCTGCATATCCAAGTAACCTGTCTTAAAGCAATTTACCTTCTCTTGTGTATGGTTTTTCAGAAAAAATGCCAACTTCACAGGGAAGACTCTTGTTATTAAAGTTTATGAATTAATATCTTGTTTATGCTGTCAAATAAGCAACCCTTCATCTAAGAAAATTTTATGGGTAAAAAAAAAATAGAAATATGTCTACTCAGTTTATGTGCTGTTTAGAATTCATTCAGTTTATGTGCTCATGATCAATAAATAGATTTATTTATGTGATTGTTTGATTTTTTTGCTTTTATACTGTCTTGATGTAAAGTGTTTTAACCATACCCTAGTTGAGCTGGTAAGGAACAATAAGAACCCAGCAATACACAGATCTTTATGAAATACACTTTGTCACCATGAAGACAAAGCTGGGTTAGTGGACTAAGAAACATTGTAATAAGGACTATTGCTGTTATTTACTCTAAACAGTAGTAACCATAATAATTCTGAAAATAGAATAATAAAGAATTACTAGATATATATGTAGCTAGTTCTCTCTCTCTCTCTCTCTCTCTCTCTCTCTCTCTCTCTCTCTCTGTGTATTGCACTCATTCCAGCAAGCGATTCTGTCTTCTCATTCATCTCTTCAATAGACTTTGAGTAAGCACTCTTGCAACACTGCCTTCATAATTGTGATGTTCAATATCTTGTCTAACCTTGAAACCATCAGAAACTGCCATGACATCTCCATACAGCAGTTTTACTACAGTACTCATAATCAGAAAAGGATAATAAGTTTTTTCCAATTTTAGAAGTCCTATACATACTAGTTCCATACATACCTTGTATTTCCATTTCAAAACTAATCATATCTGCACAAAATTCATTCCTTTTATACACAATCCTTGATATTTTACCGTAATTAAAACAGATACCCAGTTAAAAGAAACCAAAAACTTGTTTTTCATTAAATCGGTCAGTGTAACTTACTACAGTGCCTTAAAACTAAATTGAAGGCAATATGGTGTTGCAGAAAATCAGTGACATGAATCCAATGTAACAAGTTTTACCCTAAGACTGACACCAGTCAAATAAAACCAACACTTGTTTGTAATTACCTCAGAGTCAATATTCTATGGTGATCTTTATTGACAGCTACTTGTTTGAAATGGTCTTGCAATCAGTCATAAGAAACATGAATATAATAAAAACAATTTTGTATTTGGAATCAATGACTGATGGTACTATAGCCAATAGTAGTTGTGACCTTAATTAATTTCATATGACAAAAAGTTCTTATGGCAAGATGAACAGATGGCTATGACCAAATACACAGGACCATTAGTCCCATCACCCAAAGCTGCATGCACATACAGTTAGCAAGAACTGAGGCATATACTATTATTCTGAACTCTACAACTGAATGTGCATAAATTATGAAATTGTTATAAAGCACTGATAGCCTCTAAATCAGAATGTGAATAGGGGTTCTGTATCATGAATATTATAAGGTTGTTACCATTTAATTTTTCAGGGTGGGGGTCAAATTAATAGTAAAGAAAACATGGATTTGTCTGGCAAGCAGATTTCAAGTTGAAGCAAGTGAATATTTTATGGCCACTTGAACTGGAAATGTATAAGATAAAATTACTTTGAAATGTGTAAGATAAAATTTCTTTGCCGCTTCTTTAAATGTATTGAGGAAAATTAAACACATGTGCCATATATTTTTTGTTCCTGTACTGCCTTCCATTACTTCAATACAACACGTGTACTGTTTTATCACCTGTGTAAAACTGTTTCTATGATTTAATGGTTTCAAAATATGCATAATATCCATATTCAATTATATCAAAAGATGTAATAAAATGTATTGCATATTATTTACTTTCTCATACACTGCAGTTTATGCAACACACTTAAATTTATAAGAATATAATACAAGTGTCAAGATTGATTCATTACTTTTTATTTTTTGAAGTTACAATATAAAATGATTCATGCATCTACCTTGTCCAACTGAAAAAGTTTGATGTTTCAGTTGGAAAAAAGACACAATGATATTTCTTCAGTGAAAATAAAACAACAGCCAATTTCTACATCAATCATTCAATATTTTTTTCTTATAAAATGTCACTTTTTAAACATTTGTTTCACTACCATGGCCCAAGACAAGAAGAACAGTACCCCCACCAAGATATTTTATATTCCTGAAATTTCTTCAAATCTGAAACCTCTCCAGATGTATTTCAACATTCCTGAAAAGTAGGACCATTATATACATAATGCAGAAATCACAAGTATCTTATCACACAGTCATTTAAAAATGTATAAATATTTCTTATTCACTGTCTTCCTCAGATTTAGTTTATGAAGAGTCACCATCTCTGTCTTTTGCTTGGACCTGAAAAAGTATAATAAAGTCATTAGTTTCAAAAATAAAATTGTACAAGAAAAAATAGAGTGGAAAATCTCAGCTAGATGTATTTGTACTAATAATGCACCTTTCAGACAATGTTTTTAAGGAACTGTATATATTTTCTCTTCTCTTCATATATCCAAGACTCAAGAATAGATAACACTTACATACTTTGTAATTACTAAATTATGATACTAAGAAAACGATGTATACAACTCTAATTCTATGTTTTCATGTTTTAATGCATTTTCAAGTACAGACTGAGATAAAATATGGAAGTTGTATTAATATAAATACCTTACATGAATGCATTGCAGTCTATGAATTAATGTATATGCCATTTATGCATGCATTGAATTTGAGTCCATCTGTATTAATGTAAATACCAAACATGCATGCCTTGTAGTCTAGTCCAACTTTATTAATGCAAATACCATACATGCATGCATTGTAGTCTAGTCCAACTTTACTAATGCAAATACTATACATTCATGCATTGTAGTCAAGTCCAACAGCAAACAGCATAGACTCTGATCTGCCATCACATATTGTGCCAGGAGATCAGGGTCTATGTTGATTTTTTTTTTCATTGCTCCAAACAAACTGCACTTATCTAGATCTGTTGGTGCATAATGCAATGACTTGGATCTGTACAGCGTGCCGATTACCATAATAAACAACATTTTTCTAGCAAAATAAGTTCCTTCAAGCATATTTACTTGATCATAATACCTTTAAGAACTACTTCTACCTCACAAATCAGCCCTGTCAGATTAAAAACTTTAGCTAAAAAGCTAAATTATCTGCCCACTTAGGTAGTGGTTGGGCAGAGTGATCTCCCCTTGATACTGAGGATTAATGCTAAATACCAAGAATTTCTGTTGCTACTGGTGCAGAAGGCATGCTCTGTATATGGCTGTAACTTCATGGAAGCTGGGAGGGTGTATGTGCATTATGATTTGTAAGTATTCTCAATTAAACCTTTTGCTAGAAAAAATTTAGTGTGTTCTTTAAATATGTTTCCCAATCAAAATACCTTAGAATAATAGGTAAGAGGTGAGGGTGATACATCCCCTTACTCTGGAGAAGCAGTCTCTGGTCCCATAAGGTACTGGTATGTGAGACAGCTTCTAGATAACCTGACTCGATATGACTCCATCTGTTGGATGCAGCTTCAAAAAAGGGAAAAGGCATGAAGCTGCGTTTTATGCTGCTGAACAACCTGGTGAGATGACCTGTTGTACCAAGGCTAAAGGTTCTACCAGATCAAGCTAAGCCCTTTAGGATGAAAGATCTCTTAGATAAAAACTGGAGAATGTCAACTCTGATCTCCATCCCATATCCTGGATAATGTCAGAGAACAGTTCTGGTCAAATACTATGCTTGTGTTAACTGCTCTATCTTGTGAGCCAAACTGTGTATAAGATTCATTCGCACTGGGGTTATTCCTCAATATGCAGAGCAAATAACACTTTTCCGGGCTGATTGATCTGTTCTGATATATTTTCCTCTTTTTGTTCAAGAAGTAAAAATCTTCTCTTGACACAACAGCTCTGTCATTTTAAGATACCACTTCAAGGTTCATACTGGATCCTGTTGGTGGTCTTGAGCTAAAGTGTCCTGAGCAGTGTTTTTATTTTAAAAATCTAGTTACCCTTGGATGGGAGCCTGTTCATGAAAATGAAACATGGTACCATCATGAGTGAAACTGTCCCATCTTGTCAGAACTGCATGTAATATGGGTTAGCTGATAAGGCATGATTCCGCCTGTCATAGCTAATGTAAAATAGGAAACAGGGTCTTGTAAGAAAGGCAAGTCAATGATGCCAATGCAAGGGGAGTGGTCTTCATGAGCGATACTGATTCAACATGTCATAACTGTAACTAGAAATGTATTCCTGATTTAGCATGCCAACCAACAAGAATAAGGAAGCAGGACTTGTGAACTAATTAAGCTCTCGAGAGCAGTTCAATTATTCTGCCAGATTAGTCCCCATGAATGGTCCTTTTGTGCAAGGGTCCAGTGCCTTTGCCCTGGTGAAATCAAAATTAGAAAATCCAAAGGTCTTAGCTTTGTGCAATATCGTCTTTTCTATGATAACACATGGAACATTAGATTTAACTGAGATGGGTGCTAAACTGTTCTCATTGAACAGCCTAGAGAGTTTGCTATTGTCTTATGGATATCTCTGTTGGAATAAAATACACTGGTGTGAACCACTGAGATTATATTCCATTGGCTTCCTATACTGACCCAGTTGGTCGTGTATTCCATATTTTAGTAGAGTAATAAGAATGAAGATAAACTCAGATACTTTTGGTTCCTGTATCAAATTCAGAATCCAAGGTGTTGAATGTACCATACTGCATGCATTTTTTGTACCCTTTAATTTAATTAGCAGATTTACTTTTTGTACACAATCCAATTAGCAAAACAATAATTATTTAAATGTATCATAATTTTTCATACATATCATTACTGTATATTTTTAAAAAATCCATCAAATTAAAGAACATAGAAATTCTAAGAAGAAGATTTATGTTCGCAAAAAAGATTGAAAATATTGTATTACCATTTTGGTTTTTAAAAAATTAATAATTAATTGTTGGTGAGAAAATACAATGATTGATGCATAAGCATAGTTGCCTGCAGCATAGGTCATGGGAGGTCATGTGACCCACCTACCCCTGAAATCATACTGCAAGTATATATATAAATTTTGACAAGTTTAATCATACAATTGAAGCTGAAAATATGTCACAGGATTCTCTTAAATGCTTAGTAAATATTAGCTTTAGTTTCAGACTACTTACTATCTCCTAACTCTGCCGGTCGTGACTGACCCCAAAGCAAAAAAATCCTGCAGGCACCATTGTCATTACAACATCTACTGGTGTTTATAAACAAATGGATAAAGGACTGCACAGACCACACCTATAAATATTATGTTATTTAATTCTCCTTATTAAGCCCGTCACTGTAACAAAACACATGAATTTAAAACAGGTTCAGAAGCCCTTTAATTTTAATGTTTTCTTATCCAAAAAGACCATTGGTCAACTAGTTTTATTGTTTGATTATAGTTGTACAAACATACAAACCTGAAATATAAAAACCTTGTCATTTTCCATCTAAATCTGAAAGTCACGGACTCTATTAAATCTATATATATATATATATATATATATATATATATATATATATATATATAAAGAATACAAATCATATGGTGAATAACAACCCTTTCGTCGTCAGTTTATTGCATCTATATATACACACACACTATCTTTTAAGTGCTTGTTCTGTTTTGACTTGAATATAATCAACATTTTATTGCAAATGATATACCCCACTATTATCTCTATTGGCCAGTTCAAAAAACAATGCATATAATCGTTTGTGCTTATAACATCTCTTGTATGACCAACAGCTTCAATAGCACATTGACAGATTTTTATTTCCCAAAAGAGAGCCTCATTTTCCTACTGGCAGCCTCAGTGATTTGACCTCAGACTCTTTTGTCAATTCTTGCCCTCAATTTGGTTTCAACTGGAATAATCAAAGATCTAAGCATGTATAATTACAGTGTACATGTGGTTGTTGTGACAATGTACATTGTAATTAAGATGAGAATTATTGATTTAGTGGTGTTAATTGATAATGGAATATAGTAAGGTCATAATACATGAGGATTATCACAATTATCAGGTAAATGAAAATATCTTTTTTCTCTTTGCATAAGCCAGAAATAAAAACCACCTCAACAAATAGTTTTGCACACTAACAAAATTTTGTTTCATCTCTCTGGCACACACACATGTGCATTAATTAAAACATTATTTCTAGTTCTTTATATATTTTTTGCAATTTGATAATGAGACTATCGTTGATATAAAAATACAAGTTGTACTTAATTTCTTGACAATGTGGACTCGTATCATTGTGTACAATTTACCAATAAATAATACCCATAATTAATACATGTTCAAACCACCTTAATCATTTTGCTATTACACAACAGCTACATATGTTATAATTGCAGACAAGCTTGCACATTGAGACATAATCCTCTCTCTCTCATTCACTAATAACAAACAAAAATCTTTTTGAGTACTTTTATTTTTATTGTAATTAGATTCTTGAGTTGAGAGTAGAATGAGACAGAAAATATATGTTTACTTTGTAAGTTTGTACCATTAGGATTTCGAGTAGCTTGTGTTCTGCAGCACTTGTTCCGGTATGATCCTTTTATTTTTCATACTCATTAAGTACAGTCAAACCCAGTTATCTCGACTATGTTGGGGGTGTAAAAAAAATTGCCAACCTAACCGGGTCCTGAGATATCAGGGTTTTGTTGATAAATCTACTGCAGAACAATGATTATGCATCTGAATTTCCAAAAATGAGGAGTTTTGTCTATTAAAACATGGCATTTATAATGCACAATAAAAATAATAATTCAGTCATGCCTGGTTGCAGAAAAAAGATTGGATGTCTTTTAAATGTGACTAAGTAACAAGTCACACATTTTGACAACAATAAGATATTACAACAATGTCAGTTGTCTAAAGTTGTTTTTATTTCCCTGTGAATAGCTTCATCCCTCTGGTAGCCTCAGTCAGGCAATGATTTTCTGACATATCCAAAATCTAAGCTAACTGACATACATGTAGGACAATACTTTTTTTATCAAAATTTACTTTCATTACAATTGACTTGTAACAAGCAGCAAAATTTAACTGACCAATATCATGCATGAAAATCAATAGTTTTTTATTGTCAGTAGTACATTTAGACCAGTACATGCCGGTTTTTACCAATAAAATTTGCTTCTATACTGGAAAAAGACAGGGCTGTCAGTATTTGTGTAACGAAAAACTGTAAAATATGTTTTAAGTCTTTAAAATTAACTGTAATGACATCAAATTCTGTATAGAGCCAAACTTATTCCATTCATACAGTTGCAGTCCATTGTCCCTCCTGACTTGGATCAGTGACTGTTGGCAAGAATATAGCATCGACTGGCTGGATTGGATGGATTGCAAGACTTTCATATTCAAGACAAAAGCAATAAAAGCATTCCTTTTTCTGTTTCAAATTTGAATCCGTTCAGTCACCTTCTGCTTCATTCCATTTGTGTTGAAGAATATGTAATCATGGTACAGTAATTGATAAATTTTTTTTTTTAAAAATGGATGCTATGGATTTTTTTTTTAAAAATACCACTGGAGCTTTTTTCGCTCTTGCTCAAAATGAATTAATAATGGGGGAAATCTTAGTTTGAAATTTTGTGGGTTTCTATTTATAGATTATGGAGTCATGTAATCTAGCCATGCTAATGGCTTACACTCACACCAAGCATGGAAACACTCTAAAACTCTTTAAATATTAAAAGAATTTGTTTTAAATATGTTATGTAAAACAAACTAGGTATATAACCTGATAATTTTCAGTTACTGATGAAACCAAATTTGTGATGTTGTGTGGAGCAAACTAAATTGTCATGGTGATGACATGTGATTATTTTCATTTTGACTGCATCTTAAGTGATTAACCATGCATTGATGAGACTGGTTGATTAGCATTTGTACCAGTAAAATTTAGTCTTCAAGTGACTTTTTCTATCCTTGCAGGTACAAGGTGCCAGTAATCGCAGAAATGCCAGATCATTTCTTGTAAAAATTTCTCTTAGATGGATGGTAAAAGTTACATATGGTTGACTTAAGTAGGTCCACATCTTACTTTGGACTAAAACTTATGCCAGACATAACAGGTTTATCAACTTAACAGGGGTTGAGATAAGCAGGGAAAAATTAGCATATAAATAAGGATTTTTTGGGACCAGACCAAAATGCTTCACACATGCAGGTTCTTGAGATAACCAAAGTCAAGATAAGTGGGTTTGACTGTACCACCAAATAACATTTATTTTACATACAATTTTTCACACACTGAAGTCAATAATTATTTTTTCATGTACGAAAAATTACATGGAATATGGTATATAAATTTGGCCAGTCCAATGTTTAGGAAGCAGCAATTAGCCAGGGCACTGGGCCCAAGATAGGTGTGACAAAGTCTTGGACTGTTGGCATTTCACCTGGTCAGTAATGTTTATCAAAAGTCAATCCTTTTGAGATATAACTTCTCAAATGGGATTACCTAGTCTCGGTGAAAACCCCATCATAGATCATTTTTTCACCCAAAATTTTTTGTTAAAAACCTCTTCATTTTTGTAATATAGTTTGGCACATTCAACATATACTTCACTCACTGTTATTTCTTCATATTTATCGGTAAGTCATTCAGTCATATGATATTTTATGAAAATCAGAATAATCTTCTCAGTAGAATCCAACTATATTTAGCACTTATACACCCTCAACCACAAACAGCAAAAACAGAAGAGTTATAATTGTTATATATTGAAAGTACTGCAAAAAGGTCTATGACTGTATGCAAATATTCTTTTATATGGCATATTAATGTAAATATGTTAATAAGGGATGTGATGTGACCTATCCATCCAATGTACATTTGATAGTACTGAGGTATAGATCTTATATAAAATTAAAAATAAATAATTAATATTTATTTCAAGGAAATTTTAAATTTTCATCAATTCTAATTTATAGAAGTTCACTGGAAAACATAAAATACTGGGTGCACTGATCAAGGCCATAACAAAGAGTACAATGCAGCATGAGTGACTATGCATTGAATTATTCGTAGCAATTAAAGATCTGAGTCACTGATGTATATAACTCTCCTTTTCTTTGGAGGAGGTGAAACTGTGACATATTGGTATTGTAACTGATATTGTGTAATTACCCCAGTATTTGAAAGACCATCCCAATGCAGTCTCTATCTGATAACCATGTGTATGAAAGACCCTCCCCACACAGTCTCTATCTGATAACCATGTGTATGAAAGACCCTCCCAAGACAGTCTCTAGCTGATAACCATGTGTATGAAAGACCCTCCCAACAGTCTCTAGCTGATAACCATGTGTATGAAAGACCCTCCAAACACAGTCTCTAGCTGATAACCATGTGTATAAAAGACCATCCCAACACAGTCTCTAGCTGATAACCATGTGTATGAAAGACCCTCCCAACAGTCTCTAGCTGATAACCATGTGTATGAAAGACCCTCCCAACACAGTCTCTCGCTGATAACCATGTGTATGAAAGATACTCCCAACAGTCTCTAGCTGATAACCATGTGTATGAAAGACCCTCCCAACACAGTCTCTAGCTGATAAACATGTGTATAAAAGACCATCCCAACACAGTCTCTAGCTGATAACCATGTGTATGAAAGACCCTCCCAACACAGTCTCTAGCTGATAAACATGTGTAAGAAAGACACTCCCAACAGTCTCTAGCTGATAACCATGTGTATGAAAGACACTCCCAACAGTCTCTAGCTGATAACCATGTGTATGAAAGACCCTCCCAACACAGTCTCTAGCTGATAACCATGTGTATGAAAGACACTCCCAACAGTCTCTTGCTGATAACCATGTGTATGAAAGACACTCCCAACAGTCTCTAGCTAATAACCACGTGTATGAAAAACACTCCCAACAGTCTCTAGCTGATAACCATGTGTATGAAAGACCCTCCCAACACAGTCTCTAGCTGATAGCCATGTGTATGAAAGACCCTCCCAACAGTCTCTAGCTGATAACCATGTGTATGAAAGACCCTCCCAACACAGTCTCTAGCTGATAACCATGTGTATGAAAGATACTCCCAACAGTCTCTAGCTGATAACCATGTGTATGAAAGACCCTCCCAACACAGTCTCTAGCTGATAAACATGTGTATAAAAGACCATCCGAACACAGTCTCTAGCTGATAACCATGTGTATGAAAGACCCTCCCAACACAGTCTCTAGCTGATAAACATGTGTAAGAAAGACACTCCCAACAGTCTCTAGCTGATAACCATGTGTATGAAAGACACTCCCAACAGTCTCTAGCTGATAACCATGTGTATGAAAGACCCTCCCAACAGTCTCTAGCTGATAACCATGTGTATGAAAGACACTCCCAACAGTCTCTAGCTGATAACCATGTGTATGAAAGACACTCCCAACAGTCTCTAGCTAATAACCACGTGTATGAAAAACACTCCCAACAGTCTCTAGCTGATAACCATGTGTATGAAAGACCCTCCCAACACAGTCTCTAGCTGATAGCCATGTGTATGAAAGACCCTCCCAACAGTCTCTAGCTGATAACCATGTGTATGAAAGACCCTCCCAACACAGTCTCTAGCTGATAACCATGTGTATGAAAGATACTCCCAACAGTCTCTAGCTGATAACCATGTGTATGAAAGACCCTCCCAACACAGTCTCTAGCTGATAAACATGTGTATAAAAGACCATCCCAACACAGTCTCTAGCTGATAACCATGTGTATGAAAGACCCTCCCAACACAGTCTCTAGCTGATAAACATGTGTATGAAAGACCCTCCCAACACAGTCTCTAGCTGATAAACATGTGTATAAAAGACCATCCCAACAGTCTCTAGCTGATAACCATGTGTATGAAAGACACTCCCAACAGTCTCTAGCTGATAAATATGTGTATGAAAGACCCTCCCAACACAGTCTCTAGCTGATAACCATGTGTATGAAAGACCCTCCCAACACAGTCTCTAGCTGATAACCATGTGTATGAAAGACACTCCCAACACAGTCTCTAGCTGATAAACATGTGTATGAAAGACCCTCCCAACACAGTCTCTAGCTGATAACCATGTGTATGAAAGACACTCCCAACAGTCTCTAGCTGATAATCATGTGCTGAAGTTTCAGTTTTTCTTGGAAAATTAATATTTTCTGTCTTGAAAATATGGCAACTGTTGCTATTAGCAGTACAAGAATATGCTACAGGGAAATATAATTGTGGAATAAAATGTAGATGGATAAATGATTCCTTTTGATTGGTAAGTGATGATTTGTCATTTCAACTGAGGCACAATGGGGTTGTTTAAAAAAGTAGATAGCAGGTTTGACTTAACACATTTCTGGTTGGTACCAAGTACATTGTAATTGTTGAGAGAAATATGATTTTTGTAGCCACTGATGTTAATGCCTGTGTGTTTGATACATTATTTTCTATTAGTTTCTGACACAATTTGTCACACTTGAGTTTGTAATTCATTTAGAAGCCTAATCTGGCAAGTCTGCTTTTATAGCAATTTTCTTCAACAAGGTGTTATGTTTTTGGGCCACAGGTACATGTAAAATCCAATGCTCATTTGGCCCTACTGAATCCATGTGAGTTACAGGAGCAAAGTAAAATGGATGGCCAGTGTTACAAAAATCACTTGGATATTTGTTCATAAAATTTATATAGATAGTTGCATGACATCTATCTGGCAAGAGGGGTTAGCAAACATGGATATATTGTTTTTCATTTGTTCTGTTTCTTATGTCCCCCCCTGTCCCCATCTTTGGTTCTTGTTAAACTCTAAATATTCTTATCTAATTTCACAATGTTGCTTTAATTAGGTATCTCTCCATTTTTTATTTCTGTGTCCTTCAACCCTCCCCATACCCCAAAGTATAATGTATTGTTAAACCATGAAGTGTTTAGTATACTTGATGGTGTGCTGGGACCGAAAAAAATGAGGATTCTAATAGTTTATTGACATCATCATCACTGACTTTATTAAGAGTCAAGATATTCAATAGCCCATAGTCCATTTTCTGTTTGTCGAATTTTTTGGGGGGTTTGTCAAATCTTTTTGTAAGTTGTTTCTCTACTCCAAAGACTAATTTGGTAAATTTCAAAAAGTGTCAGTGTTTTTTTAATTTTTAACCTTTCCATAAAGCCAAGCATAAGACAACAATGACTGCATTCCCTTGATAAAATAGTTCCTAGCACATGGACACCATGACTGAGACAACCAGACTGAGATAAGGAAGGTAAGGTAAGCAAAAAAGCAAGATTTTGGTTGCATGGGTGAGAAAGACAAATCTGTACAGACTAATGTACAGGACCTGGTAAAAAATGAACATACCATAAAAATGAACATAAAATGAATGGCCAGACCAATGTATAGGACATGAAATATGGGACAAACTAAGCAGATATATCATTATAAAGACTTATGTTCATGACCTTGTAAAAAAAATGAACATACATATCAATGTCCAGACCAATGTATGAAATACAGGACAAACTAAGCAGACATATCATTATAAAGACTGATGTACATGACCTGGACAAAATGAAATAACAATTAGAAACTGATTTCCAGGACCTGGTACAAAATACAGACATATAAATGTACCAACTGATATACAAAACCTGAGACAAAATTAACAGACATCAATAGTCTTAAAATTATACAGTAAATACAATTTCAGTCTCCTACAGAAAAAAAAACTTACAAACTGACATACAAAAAAGCAAACAAACCATGCAAGACTTGACAAAGTTTTAGGTTGTTCACTGAAAGTCATCATTTACAACTCACTCAACTTACGTATTTGTTTACCTTAATGAATTTTCCAGGCATAGGAAAGGCTTGCTTGAAATCATTGTTGCAGTTTGAATATCCCATTCCCAAACCAAAACCAGCTCCAAAAGCCACAGGCCATGGTCTCCCTGCAATCAAAAATAAAATATCAGATTTAAGTCAACCTTCTGCAATCAGTTTTCTGATGAAAACATTCTTGATTTATTTTGTTCATATTATAACATATCTGAAACTATCTCTTAACCATTCAACATATTTTCTAACCATGCATGAATGTGATGACAGTTTTACCATTTCTGACACATTACAAATACAGGGACTCACTACAGTGATGCAAGTGGCTCACAGTGAGCAAATTAAATAATTGTTCAAGCAATATTATGATTTTATTTAGAAACTAATGTCTCAAAAACACAAATAACACAAGGTAAAATGAAAAAGAATATGGATCCATCAGATTTGGATTTAGATCAGCTTGTCAGATATCTGATAAATGTATGCAGCACAAGTCATCTATCTGGGAACATTTCATTGGTCCATAAGACTGAGAAGACCATATGACTGAGAATTGGTATCTAATTGATGTTTTTCTCTACAAGTCTTCAATGACGTTTCATTAATGAAGTGATAGTTAATCAAAATGAATGATAATTGTTTAGAAACATTAAATGACCATGCATTTCATGATTTTTTTTGCATCATCACTCTACAAGAGTATTCTTTTTTAAAATGGTGATTTTTTTTGTGGCAAAATCTTCCAGAAAATGTAAAAATGTAAAATATGTGAATAACTGCCTCCAGTTAACACTGCCTGTCATTGTTTGGTGCCAACAATGTCATGTTTTATTTTTGTATGGCTTATGATAAATATACACATGCAACTTCACAGTTACATATCTCCCCACCCACTATATATATATATATATATATATATATATATATATATATATATATATATATATATATATATATATATATATATATATATATTCCTTGGAAAAACAGCCTAATTACCATGGAAAATCAACCTAATGGGCTCTGCCACAACAGATTTTTAACACAATATCACATTTGATATATTGTCATTCAATTTGGTAATCCCATACAATGATGGTTTATTGCTGACCAACTTAAAAAACTTTTAATAAGCAATATGACAATCAACTTTATAAACTGCCCTGAGGCAATAAATCATGACTTTACTATTTATATAGGTTATGGGCATGTATCATGGTGTCAAGAAAGATCTCCTTTCTCTTTTTCCCCAAAGGTTACAAGTAAAACCCAATTTTTGTTTAAATACAGGGATTGGGCACCAAATTCTGTGAAAAATTCAGTTACATGGAGCAGAAGGTATGCTCCCCCTATGGAAGTAAATGTTGGAAGGCTGGAAAATAGGTAACCTTTTGCACCACACCTATAGGATGAAAAAGATGAAGAAATGGATTCAGATCTCCACCCTATAGCATAGACCATACGTGTTAGTGAACAGTTTCACTCAAATGCAATCTTTGTGGTGTCTTGCCTATCTTCATAGCAGACAGAAATTGATTATAAACATCAGAATTTATGATATTCTTGGCAATGAAAGCAGGGACCATCATGAGTGTTACTGACCCATCTTGTCAGATCTGCATGTGATTTGCATACACTGACAGAAGATGTGTTTCACAGATTCTGTTTGCCATTTGCTAACACAATGAGGAAGCATTTTATATGAGAGGTGAACCAATGATGTTCTTAAGAGCAGTTCTAATAGTGTCTTGTTCAACCAGGTTAATACTCGTGATAGATTCCACTTGAGCAAGAAGTTACGATCATTTAACAAATGTAATCAGAATTGGATAGAACACTGGATAGGTCTTTCTTTTAACTGATAGTCTCTCTTCCATGATGATGCAGGGTACCAGCAATCATGGAATGGCAGCCTTTAATTACAACTGTTTCTTGTCAAAGAGCCCTAGTATGAAGTTAGTTAAGTTATTCATACTGCAGTAGGATAAAGTGTTCTTGTGCAGACCAGTGTGTGAAGATATTTCATTTGCCTTTTTACCCAATTAAAGTAAAGGGCCATCTTGCTTGAGCAATTTCTCCACCACTGATTGTGAGAACTGTTGTTCATGAGATTTAATAAGACCCAGATGTGCAGGTCCAGCATCTCTGAGTTGGGATTCAAAATGAAATCGGTTGCTAGAGCAGATGAGGGAATATCTATTTTTTCCTGGACATTCTATTGCATTATTGATGAGGTCATTGATCTAAGACTTTTCCCATCGGAATGCAGCATTGCAGATAAGGCAATTCTCTTGCTTTCTGAATCACCTTTGAAACCAGAGTGTTGGTGGGGAAGCATACACATCCAGGACATTCCAATTTATAAAAAGACTGCCCAGGCATTTGGATCATGGGTTGTTTTGTATTAGTCAATTATTCCAGGATGGGTCAGCTTATACATTTAGCTGCCCTGGAATTATAACAAAATTGGACATGAATTGTCGTTGAAGACACTACTTTAGAAAAACCTAAAAGGTCTGGTGACTTGGTTCCACCTTGCTATTTCAAATAAGTCACCACTGTGGAGTTTTGGGACAAAAAGTTAACTCAATTCCCATCTAGAAACTACTACCACCAATGAAAAGCTTTCAAAAAGGTTTTCATCACAAAAATGTTGACATATAAATAATGATCTTGAGAGGGCCACACTCAACTGGCTTGCCAGAATGACAAAAGGAGGTATGCTTTCGGTTCTCTGTGCTCACACACATACAAATTGTCTTTTCAGAGCTTGTTACTTGCAGAGGCATCCACATCCTTATCTTCAAGCAGGAAGCTCAGCCTCTATTTGGACAACAGGATCCTTGTAATGGGTGCATAGGAAGGTTACCTAAACAGGTGAAGAAATTCTCTGGTGGTGGATTGTCCCATAAAAGCAACGAAGCAACAATTGTATTAATTCAATGTAGCTGAGGAAGACATACTCGTTTACTTGAGCTCCTGACATAGATGACTCTTGAGATGGTATTAGGTTGGAGATGACCTTGTTGACAAAGAAACTGAGATTGAGAAGGAAAGCAGCAATGCTCCAAGATATACCTCACCTGCTATTTTACAGCTTGTAGTCTTTGTAGTTGAATCACAGGAATTTCCTTGAATCTATGTCAGTGTAGATGTGAAGCCTCTGAAAGTCCAAACTGACTGCATGCTGATTGTCTTGTTCCATCATGAACAAAGGGCTGCAAATGAGTTGACTGAGTGTGCTTAGGTCAACGACCAGGTGAAGAGGCAAAGTTTACAGCTGAAGGAATTCTGGAGGTTCACAGAAAGTGATCCTGAGTACCTCATAAACCATTGGTAGGGTCCATAAGTTGTTGTGACAAATCTTTTCCCATTAGGCAACAAAGGATTGAAATCTTTGCCCTACCTGAATCTATGATAAGGGAGGCAATTATGTCATTGAGATAGGGAGGGTCTCACAGAGAGAAACACTGGTGAAAATGATTGCCTTCTCTCTGCCTCTTGTCCACTTTTGTTTGGGAGAACTGGTTTTGAAAGTTGTAAATGCAGTAGGACTGCTTCCCAGTGGTCAGTGTTCTAGGGATCTCACTGTGATCTATTTGTTTGTTGCCTTACAAGTCCCTTGGCCAGAGCTGAGACTGTATGGGAATGAAATTGGTGTCCTTTGTGGTTTATCTGTGGATTTCATCAATGTGACGATCAACTGCAAGTTTTCTACATCACACACCAAACCTGCATATTAAATAAAAGCTATATCAATGTGAGGGATGCCACCATGGCAGGGCCATCCAAAGGACACCTAAGTAGTGTGAGTAGGGCTGTCAATGGGTACTCAGGTACCTGGGTATCAGATCATATTGAAAAACCCAGGTATTGAAATGTAAATGCAGGTACCCGTAAGAACAATAAAATCACCACACATGACAACCACTTCAAACAGGTGTGACTACTACTGCTTTAATTACAAACCAGATCCCTGCTTAAAATAAATAAACAATAAATCAGATAGTCTGTTTGGATTATTAAAATTCATTGGCATTGTGGAACAGGACAAACAGTTATCCCTGAGGCATTATATACCAAGGTTAAAACATAGCATTGTTCTACAGGTAATAAACCTAATGTAGAGGATAACTATGATAACTATCCAATGTGGGTGCTAAATGATCTGTAACTTGTATGCTCTTTTAATGAAATCCAGATGGATACATTTGATTTCCGAACACACGTCAAATCCCACATTTTATATTATGAACAATTATCACCTAGACACCTTGAAATCTTTGTAATGCCTCAAAGTAATCTTTGAGCAGCTCGTTTTTCTAGTCAACTAGCTTTGCTAATTTTGAAAGTTAGCCATTATACATATACTGACAATTCCAAAATAATAACACTTTTGCGACTGCGAGGTCGCGTTGTATAATTGGGGCACAAACATTATATTATCTAGTTTGAATTTTTACTAATGTGTAGTGAATTCAGTTTGTGGTCTCCTCACTCTCTCACAGACACACAAAGACTGTTTTAACGCATTACTCTTGACATGTGGTAAAGCTGCTTTACATGCATGCGTGGGTACTTGAAATCTGCAGTCAAAAGTTGATGAATAAATGTGGTCTGTTCTAACAAGGACTAACACTTTTAAAAAAGGTGAGTGTTCTAAAGGAGTTAATGCGGCTGATCACAGTGATCATTAAAAGTTGGATTATACCTACCATCTGTGTACAAAGGTCATTCTAAATAAATATATTAATTAATAGCATGCGGTCTGATCATTTGCAACTACATTGGTGTGGATGTATCAGACCGAGTAGTGCATTACATGGTTAGCCTCTATCGCCATACAAAATATTAAAGAAATGGAGATAACAATTAGTTGGTCTACGGTTGTACATGTCATTCATGTGCTAACAGGTACCTGGGTACCTGTTAAATTTTGCAACGGGTACCCGTGTTGGTTTTTTCGTGATTTTTAACAGCTCTAAATGTGAGGATGGTAAAGTGATGAAAAGCCAGAAACTTTTATTAATAAAAGAAAGAACAGAAAATTTGGAACTTTATAGATGAAAGAGAACACTCCTCCAACTTTATTTAAGGTAGAAAACTTCCAAAATGCTTGTTTGTGGAACACAAAATCTTTCTGTAGAAAGTGTATTAATCTGAATGAGCAGAAGAAGCTGGAGAATGCACAGGATTTGGCATTAATTCTGGTCTCAGTGGGAGATAACTCTAGCTGCAGATAAGGCAGATGACGGTTAGCTTCTCAATATATTTTTGGCACATTTGCAAGGCAGTAATAGTTATTTTAAAGTGCTATGATCAGGTAATGCATCAGGCTTTCTAAACATGACAGTTTCAGTGATGTTGGGAGTCAACAATCATGTTTTTCACATGACAGATTCTGGTATGTATGAGTAAGTGTGAACTGTACATATTTTATCCCTTGAAAAATTGTTCCCAACCATGTTTGGCTTTTCTTACTAAAAGACATATCACAGTTGTCAGGTCAGACCATGCCACTTAACCAAAAGGTTAAGCTTTTAAATGGGAGTTCAGAAATTTTTAACTTCATTTTCTTTCTAAAAGACATATCACAGCAGTCAGATCAGACCCAGTGACCCAAGAAATTTTCTAACTGCCACTTCACCAGTGGTCCAGCATGAAAGTCCTAGCTAATGTCTTTTAACAAAAATCAAATTTATTGATAAAGTAGAAAATTTATATAAATATTGTATAAGATGTATATAAAAATGATTTACAAGATGACTTGTTGAGAAAATATCAATTTAAGGATATTTTAATAAACCCATCAATAACAATAGCATATAATTTATTATTCTGTAAACAAAGGTAAATTAAGTGATCACTTTAATATGCGTCATACAACAATAAAAATGATCTTTCATGCCTATATATATAAAATCATTAAAATTAATATAAGTGTTAATATTCCAGTAAATATACTTATTTTAATGTTCAAAAGGTGATTCTCTGATGCTACAGAGAAACAAACTATTGGTCCTGGATACAAAGGAAACAGCAGTGCTAATTCTAAAATCATGTAAGTGCTGGCTTAAATGGACACCAAGGAACAAACAAATATAAAAAAGAAATACAAAGTTGTCTACTGTAACAAGCATTTACAAACAGTAATCTTTTAGGGAATACTAAAATATTATCTTCAGTTTATAACATAACATCAATCTCTCTTAGATTGATATCATCCCCTACTTGATCTGATCTATCTTTATGTGAAATACAGACCAACATATAATGCCAGGACTATCCTTAGGCTACTTAAAACAAAAATTGTATAAATGCCTTTGTGACAAAAAATACTTAATTTCTTCTACATCACAAATATAGCAAAAAATACTAATACTTACTTTTGAAGAACACAACAGAAAAAATTATGCCTAATCCAAGACCACTTGCTGAAAAGAGAAATGCTAAGGTTAGGACAAGTGCTTCGTAACTGCAGGATGTAAACAAAAGTGATCAACATGCATACTGTTATAAGAAACTGAGAAATTATGTCTTAATGCACCCCTGCTTGATAGAGGTACAAATATGATTTCCTTTTTTAAAATAAACTTGACTATTCCTGAGTAAAAGAGAGGGTATGAATGCATGAAAATGGGGTTGCTTGCTGAAGTTACATTTCAAGTATCATAGCTATTGAAAAGTGCCTTCTCGTTTAAAAAAAACAAACAAGTGAAACACAAAGTTTTATCATGGTGTGTGGCACTGGGCATTAGTGATTTTCTGGAAATAGTTTAATTTATTGAGTCTCTCTGACTTTGACCTTTAATTCCCAAATCAACAGTTGTCATTACTTCAATGCAATACACCTACAAAGTCTACTCAAGGTCTATAGCAAAGAAGTTAAGTAGTAATGTAAGTAGTAGTGAAAATTGTTTTTCTTTCTCTCCCTTAGTATCATCTTTACCATTACCATCTTACCCCAAAATAAACAGGTATTTTCCTTGTCTCAAATGCAAAACCTCAACAAAGCTTAGCAAGAGTTGATAATAAGGTTTTAAGATATGTAAGTAGGTAATAAAATACCGGTAATCAAGATATCATGCAATGCAGAAGCAGTTTCTTCTTTGACTCAATTCTGCTTTGACCTTTAACCCAAAACTTAATAGGTGTCCTTCTTATCTCATATTCAAACCATTTTAAAGTTTAGACATGATATCTAGTATATAAAGTCAAGTTAATGTATATAAAGTTTTCCTTCTTTCATTCCATGTGACATGGACCTTTCACCATTTGAGCCCAATGTTCATAAGTTTCTTCCTTGCTCTCTGGGCAAGCTACTTACAAACTCTGATAATAGTATATTGTGAAGAACTTCTGTTTAAATGAAATATGGAACAGATGAATGGTAAGATAACACTATAACATGATATGCTCAGCCTTATTGTGGGCATATAAAAGTGCAAGCTCTTGTTCCACAAATTTTGGGACATGTACCCATACATAAAAAGTTTAACTAAAAATGAAATGTGGAGCTTCAAATAACCCTAAAATGAATGATGACCAATGGAAGTGTAGAGTATTATGAATATGTAATTAAATCAATTGTGTGTTAGTTTTAAAATCTTTTTTTATTTTTAATTTGTTTCATGATATTTTATTGTATATTTTTTTATGAAGTACATTCTGTTTGTACAGAACTTAAAAAAAGTATTTCATTAGCATTTTAACTAACCTTGTTTAGAAACTTGTAAACCTGAAGTTTAATGATTGGTCAGTATCAAGGTCATACATATATACTCGCATGATCACCTTGTATCATCAACATTTGGGTACACATGTCCAGTGGCTTGTGTTAAGTGACTATGTGACCTATTGCATGATTTAAAACGTGTTTAAGACTAATATTATTAGTAATTTTGAATGAGTTGTAATAAAACTTTCAAGAGATCAAAAGTATTTTCTGTTGCCAATTTTGAGTTATTTGTTATTTAAGAATAATTTATATTCTCTGGAAAATAAGTGCTTCGTCATCAAAGCTTTGAACAGAGACATTTGGTGGAAATTCAGTGCAAAGTGAGCTAAAGCCAGAATATTGGTTTGTGATTCATAAAATTCAACATGGAACTTTTCACAATTCTTTTGTTATTCATAAAATTAAATGTGGAACTTTTGACATCAATACTTCCTTCACCTGACATCATAGTCTGCTATCTTGAATATTGCCAGGATTCGAACTTGGATTCATTCAGGACATTTCAGTGATATGACTTGTGCATTTCAGTTCTGGAATTAATTTTTGAATTATATTTACAAACTACAAGTCTTTTTTCATATTTTTACTATATTTTCTAGAGAAATAAATTATTTTTGTTAAAATTTACAAAGCTTGTTGGCCTCACTCTTTACTTTGTTACTTTGAATGAGCTGAGATTTGTAACAAGAGGTACATAGATTTCAAAAGGAGCTTCCAAATTCTACAGTCCAATTATGATAACAATCAGCTCTAAGTGTTGTGTGTTGTGACCACACAAACTGAAAAACTTAACCAAGACTGTGGAGATGAAAGACCAATACTTAAATGGTCCAATTATGAATGCAATCCCTCCAAGAATTAAGACTTTTATGACCACACAGAAAAATTTTAACCAATACTTTTAATAATGCTTACACTGTTGCCATGTCCAGAATATGTGAATCCTGTGTTTTGCCTATACTAAAACAACTAAGCAAATAAAAAGTGAAAATGTACACTTGAGATAGAATATATCATAAAACCTTTACAAAAATGTATGTACTAAAAAAAATGTTTACATTCAAATTCATACAAATTGACCTTTTCTTTAATAATTTTAATGTACCAGAAATTACTGCAACCATTATAAAAAAATTTATCCAAAATCCAAAAATTGAAAAATTAGAGATCCCAGTTTTTGTGCATGCCTCTGGTATTTCTCTAATAAATAAATGCTCTTAATGGCAGAAGTAATGAATTACTTTCAGTGATTTTTATATACTACTTCCTACTTACTAGTTTTCATCACCTATTTGCTGACTGTAGCATAACTCCAGCAATGGATTATATAACTTTTGCTTTAAGGCAAATTTATATTAGTTTTTCACTGAACTTCCATGTCTATTATCACTTTGTTTGATGAATTAAGTTTCTGTATAAACACAGTTTTTACAAGCACATGCATTTTCTGGCAAGATAAATAATGGTTCAGACAATGAAATGAACCTTGTCACAGCAAATGATAAAAATCAAATCACATTAATACAATATGTCCTGCACATTAAAGAAACAGCGCCCTTTTGCTCAACGTTGTCATTATTTATTAATTATGCTCCTAAAGAAATCACCACTGACTTTGATTATGCACACATTTCATAACTGAGCAGTAAATGTTTTGATATAAAAGCTCTATACAATAATGATATTATCACACACACAGACATATGCAGCAAGGATGAATCCATATCCATGTCTTGTTTGTTCCAGTGAATCTAAAACTGACACTCTGCAATGCACAAATTGCTTTTACAGATTTGGTGTCAAGCAATTTGATATACCATTTGTATACTACTGACATATCAAATTATGATATATCCCTGTGCACTTTAATTCATTGCATGTATTACTGCAATTATCAGTTGTTTCATTTCTGTCGAATCAAGTACGACCTAGTGACATCATTGCATGAAATTAACAATAACAAGGAAAAATCATATAATTCATATTAGAATCACTTGAATCATTTCATTTTGCTCTGCAATACTATTCAAGCAAAAACAAACCATAATTCCTGTTTGTACACCGATATATTAACAGAGAACATGTAATTATAAGTGTATTTCGGTGTATTTAAGTTTTTCAGTGTATTTAGGTATTAATAGGCACCTAGTACTAATATTAGCTCTATGTGTGTTACTGGAGCAGCCGGGTGTAAATCACACCTGGTTCATTTTTAAAAATATTTTGAACATTTTTTTGATATATTATGAAATAAATTAAGTAGTCCTCTTATTTAATACTGGAATAATCACAAATCATTGTAGAAATAATGGTAAAATCTTGTTTACCTTTCTTATCTGATATTTTCGTTTTGATTGTCCGCCATATTAGTTCAAATAATGCTTACTTCCGTTCCCATCCTCGTTTGTTTTTGTGCCATATAAGGACATTAATGCCTTATTTGGCAACGTAAACAGTTCATAGTAAAAAATATGGTGTGGTTTGAGTCAGAAATTCTGTGCATTAAAAGTAAATACGGTTTACCAGTGACTTTTAAATTCCACCAAGAAGCAATTATTATCACACCAAAACTGTATTCCGCAATTTATGCAAGTCTCTATCTTCTCGTGTTATGTCATTCAACAACTAATACCATAGCGTAGAATATCAATATGTAGCCTGACAAGCCTTTTGTAGAAAAGGGGTCATAAGAGTCTTGCATTATCTGTCATGGTGGATACGGTGAGGTTTGCATAACTACGCCAATTTATTTTACCGTGTAAGGGCATAATAAATTCAAATTAAGCCAAACTTCTTTGACAAAATGATTATACTTATTTAGTAGATTTCTACTAAATTATTTTTGTTTCTGACTTAAGTGAGGATTTTTTTTTGCTCCATTACATAATATGGGATCAGTTTGTAGCCTCAACCACAACAAAACAAGTTGAGGCTACTACATCGTAGCTAATAATCACCCACTATGGTATGTATGAGTTAGTTTTATACCACAACGCAAACAAGAAAAATCTCATGCAGGTGACCTATGTCCAAAAAAATATTCAACAGTATGGTTGTCACTAGAATTAGCATGGTATGCAAAATCCCAATCATATAACTCAAAATGCCATGTCCATTTTAATGAAAGGAAAAGTATTAAACAGATTGAATAGTTCCAGTGTCAGCATTGTGCACCTGGGTGTGATGTGTACTATAGTCCGAAAATACATTCCCGTTGGTTTGTACCCCCCTACCGATTTCAATACCGGAAGCATTTAATTTGATAAAAAGTGCAAGGAACTTAGTCAATTCATTCATTGATTTATATTTTCTAACCTGAATGTGAGTAGAATTACCATAACAACATCATCGCCTGCACATTTCATGCTTAACGGAAGTTTTCAATGTAATAAGCTGACATGCTTGAGAACCATTTCCAGTTTCTGGACCAGTCCATTTTAAGCAAAGGGGCACAAGTGCGACTAAATATGTACATACATATGTCATCTGCTTCCATAATTTACAGTGTCAAATCAAGCAAAGAAAAAGAATGACAAAAAATTTGCCTTTCACGTGGATTTAACAAGTGGTTTCATTCATATATTCACGTGTGCAAAGGAATATAATTCCAAAATCAATGGTATTGCAATTTACGGAATTCATAGAACTGAACATCCGGGTAATTAACAAGAAGAGTGCTCTCTCTTGCATAGATATGCCAGCTTCCACCTCCCTGTAGGTGAAACATTAACCTCTCTACCATTATTCGAAGGCAATTAGTTGACGGGCATGCTATCAATATTGTTATATTACAAAATGTCTAAAATGTGGAAAATAAATAAGTAATGATGTGTTAGTTCCAAATGATTTATTGTGCTAAATTTATGATTTAAATAGAGGAACTCTTTGATATTAATATGAGAATCTGCTACATACTACCTAACTATTTACTACATCTCGGAAAATAAATTGTCAGAAACTGGAAAGGGCTTTTGTATCTTAGACTTTATTATTATGGTCAAAATTTTTATCTAATGTTCAATACTGTTGCATCATAGACTTTAATGTTAAGGACAAAGAATTATATTAATATAAGAATCTCCTGAATTTAACTTATAAGTTTCTATGTTCATATCCTGCCATGCAGTCTCGGTCAGCAACAGCAAGAGCCACCCAAGGATGATGTAGTTCATCATTTACTCGCTGTGAAGGCATAACATCTGAACGTAGAAGCATGTAAGCACTATATATAGCGCTTATAGCTCAATACTATGTGTATATCCATCCAAAATGAAAGTAGTTTTAAGCCTCAAGACTTTTGTCAGCTTTCATAATCACATGTGTAAAAAATGCATAGAGACAGGAAAACAGTTTATTATTAAATTAATAAATGTTATTGACAGTTATATGGATTAGGTACATATACACAATCAGATGTGATCAAGGAATTAGAAGAAAGGAACTGGGTAATAAAGCAACAAAAGAACATTCAGTAAAAAAAGCATTTTGCATTTTAGTTTTCAAAACGATTGTCCATTTTGAAATTAAACATTTTTAAAAATAAATTTATGTTTCGTATGGATTATGCATTATATAAATATTATGACAAAAATATATAACAGTATGTTGTTCGCTAACTAAAGATGGATGCAATCTGTGAAAATATATATCATTATGACTCTATATTTTAAGTTATATTTAATGTTAAAACAAATTACTTCGCTATACAAAATTAATTTTTTTCTCTCATACAACGTAACAACATTAACCTGGAGAGGTGATTAGACAGAAATACAAATCACTGTACTGCCTACAGGAGTGGTGACAATTTACACAAACAGCCGTTGGAAAATCGAAAGGACAATCATTAGTGTCTATAAAGTCTAATTTAATCTTATATCGGTTTTTTGCTGAATTATCAAGCTGATGAAAATAATTATACACCATGTACACAACTGGTATTGATACTTGAAAAATTAATTGGCACAGCCTGTAAACTGCTCAACTGGCACTGGGTGTAATATTTTCAATGGATAGGAGGGGCTTCACCTACGCAATAACCCGGATTTTGTATCTAAGACTGTTGTACGTCACGCCGGATCCATGAATTATCCGGCAGTTACCGAATAGGATCAATTACGTGTTTATGTTGTCGGATGGAGTACGGAATATGGCGCTGTGTTAGTATGGAAAGTCCGTTAAGCATGAAAGGTGCAAGGGGCTGCAAGTACTAGTGCCATTCTGGTGACAGTCAGGTTAGAAATTATAAATCAATGATTCAATTGACTTAGTTCTGTGCACTTTTTATCACATTAAACTTTTTAGTTATTGAAATCGGTAGGGGGTACAAACCAACGGGGATGTATTTTCGGACTATACCACTGTAGGATACACAAAAATAAATAATGTATATTCGGTATTATATATCTACTCTATATCTATTTATTATCCACAAAAAAGATCAAGTTTATACTGTTTTTTATATTTTTAAACACTTGCAGGTGAATGAAAAGCTGGAAATGTATCGAAAAAAAAGTGACAATAAATTGCAGGACAAGGACAAACAAAGGACACCATCAGTATTCTAATAATCTTGAAAATCAATTAATCAAAATGACGCATTCGAATACCATTTTGTAAAAGAGTTACACTGACCAAACTTAATAGATGTGTCTGAGAGGCATCGGTCCCATTTTTGACCCAAAATATCTTCCGATCTCACGCCGGTCTCCGCCATCTTCAAACATAAGATACTATAATAATTGCACCAAATTTCAAAATGAATCATAAAAACGGACATATGGTTAGTATAACTATTAGTTACAAAAAAAAAAGTAAATGACAAATTAAAATTTAACATAAACGAAGATAGACAATTACTATTAAAATATATAAATGTGTTCTTTTTTAAACGAAACTCATCTCACCACTTGCTAACACTGAAACGGAAACAACCAGCGCACATTTTATTCTGTAGGTTGGGGGAGAGTAAGGAAGTGTAATTGTTACATGGCAGCTAAGTAGCTACATTTTCCAATCAGTAAAACGTATACGTTTTGTATCTGCTGCATGTAAGACTGGAAAAATAATACTCTTGGACCATATGCAGATGTCAATGGTATTTGGTTTCATGCATCATATGTACAGCGGATATTTGCGACGTAAAATCATTCAACATCATTTTACCAAAAAGTAAATAAATACATAAACCCCAAGACTGCTATTCACAAACTTTGAACTATCTAGAAAAGAAGAACTTCATCTGGCTTAGTTACAAAATAAAATGCTAGATTATGAATAAAAAAACCAAATCATTGAACATCTGTAATGCAATGTTTTCGTGTTCTTGTGTGTGCATGTTTCGCAATTAGCCATCAAATTTATCAAAAGCATACCATTTATCACCATATAGACACTGTGTCCATTCAAACTGTAGTGGCATCCCTGATGAATGGCAAAGATGAATTTTGGATTACAATATTCATATGAAAAAAAGTTGTAACATATATATATATATATATATATATATATATATATATATATATATATATATATATATATATATATATAAGAAATCTAAATGATAAAGCTGGTAAAAATAAAATAATAAAAAAACACAAACACATTTATTAATAGTTTCTAAACAGTTGTTACTTAGATAGATAGATAGATAGATAGGTAGATAGATAGATAGATAGATAGATAGATAGATAGATAGATAGATAGATAGATAGATAGATAGATAGATAGATAGATAGATAGATAGATAGATAGATAGATTTGGGATACGGTCCATAATGCTAGGTTCAATGTGTGAAAGAATAAAATGTATAAAAGAGTGGCAGAAGTGGAAAAAAAATATATTGTTTCAGATTAATCATCCTGAGCAAAATGTGGATTTAATAGGGGCTATCAGTTAAAGTTTTAAAGTTGTTTTTTTTAAAAAATTTCAATCATGTTTTATCCATGATCAAACAATTTTGTGGACTTTTTAATATTACAGAGGTGCGTACAATTTCACTATATGAACATTGCTTTTTAAGTCTGCACATTTATCGAGAAGTCTTTTTAATATGCCCCTTCCCAGCGCACACAAAACTGCATCGGGGAAGTTAATGTTTAATGTTAAAATCAGATAATGAGTAAAGGTGGTTCTAGCCCAGAGACCCATAAAAATCCCCGATATTCAACCTCGTCAACGCCCCATGATCACATCTTGTTGATGATATATCATCATCATCAACGTCATCATTATTTGTGAATTATATAATATGACAATATATTCGATGCACTTGTTAGGAGTCTCTGGTCTATAACCAGCCTTTCCTCCTACTACTGTTACTGTCAAATTTTCAAACAATATACCTACCTTATCACCTATGATCCATGTTTTGACATTGAATATTATAAATATTTCATCGTCGCGATGATAGAGACTAAACATTACTTTAGCATTCTCATGGCGACTACATTCGAACAAATCCTTCATTTTCAGCTTGTGAAGAGGGTATTTTTGTCGCTCAAATATATTTTTGACAGATCGTATATTTTTGATCGATCGAGATCGATGGTAAGTTTAGTATGTTTCTGTTGACTTATCGGATCGTGAAAGTTTTTACACTCCTCTAATAACTTCTGGCTCAACTGTTCGCAGGTAATCGAAATACCACTGTCATCAGATCTGATGACATACCTACTGTCATGAGATCTGATGAGTGATAGTTTTAGCTTGTCACGAGCTGTAGCAAAACATATCTCTGATATTTCATTATGAATTCAACTGTCAATTGTTTGTCGTCTATCGTTAGAGATTTGATTTTGCTTTTGTAGCTATTTGTGACTGTCAAATTTTCATAAATTATTTATGTTGTTCACACAAAATAACATACCATAGAAGCCGAATTTAATGTTGAGCAGGTCTGTTTCGCGACAGTGCGCAAGTTAAAATATATCCACTCCATTTTCGTAGTAAAGTTTATCATCAAAGTTACTCAATCCACGTTTAATAATCATATCTGTTTCTAGTTTATGATGATTCGTTCAAAAAGCCACTGCTCTTATAAAAAATGACGCCACCGTCGCTCGCGTATTTGTAATCGTCAAATTTCATGAACTTTTTCACAACATCGCGAGGCAGACGTTTTGCCTTTTCCATTATTTTATTATTGTCTAACAATTTTGTAATCCGATAAAGTATTTGATGACGATCGAATTCATTTTATCTTTGAATTGAACAATAATCTTTTCATTTTATTCGTATCGTTGTGAAAATTTACTGTCACGAGAGTAATCGGAAAGATCAAAAAGATGACGATTGTACATATCCTGATAGACGTCCTCACATTCGATTTCCGTAAAGGGAATCGCTATTTTTTCAGACCCTTCCATGGGACTCGTTGGCTATCTCACGCAATGTCAGTATTATTATATAAATTTATAAGATGATTCACCGAAATAAATCACTAAACACAAACAAAAAAAACTGGTGAAAAATCAGTATAAAAAGGGAGAAATTTTGACTCAAGTTTTCCAGTTTTATCGAAAAATGGTCAAAATCAAGTATAAAAACGCTGACGGTTTGATCCTCAAAAAATATGAAGTCAGACCGATGTTTTTTCATTTTCTTTAAGAAAGTAAGTGAAACTGACAAGAATAAATTTTTGTCAGCTGCAATTATATCGCGGAAAATAAACACTTGTTGGCGGTTAATTAATCGTCAACTAAAAACACTTTGTCTACCCCAGATCCCATTTATATTTTTTCTTCAGGTCATGCTTTTCTTTCCACCACAAACAGCCCACATACTTTTTAGCATCGTTCTATTATTTTTGGGTTCTCGTTCCTATTATCTGTTTTAGTTCTACACTTGCTGACATTATTTTAAATAAAATTAACTGCAATCTCATCGTTTGCGCAAGAAGAATGCTAATCAAATTGTTAAACAAACTTTTAAAAACCCAATCTAGAGGATTGGGAATCTGTCGGATAAACATGATGAAATAAGAACCACAAGCGGATGTTCCGATGAGGCTGCAGTTGATTAGACGAAGAATTTATTTTGTCAAAATTTTAAAAATATATTTTTTTTTATGAGATTGCTTGGAGGAAGTCCGAACGAATCAAAATAATTATTATATTGAACAGCAACCCAGTGAGTGACAGATCAATCGTTGAAGTTTTCTATATTTGCAATGCATGAACCACCTGCTGTTATGTAATGGAGTTCGTCCTTGGAAAATACGCCGCGAACTCCGACAACATCCTTCAATTTTTCGATGATATCAAAATTACTCAATGGTGTTTGGTCCCTGGTATGGCCATTCCACGTCTGATTCCTAGTAGGTTCGGAAGAAATCTTCCCGCTAATCCCGCTTACGGAGGAACTATTGGAATAAATCCTCCTTTTGTTCCATTGCGTTTCCTATAATTTTAGTAACTATGTTTCCAAAACATCCAACTGCTATTTTTGTTTTATAATCTTTTCCTGGTCTCATCTTCGTCTAATAAATGTAAGCTCACAAAATTTATCATGCTGTTGCTCGCAGGTGTATATAATATGTGACAATTTCGATCTTAATATCTATTTGTCCACCCGATTGGTGGATGAGATGCATTGTGATACTCGTTATTTGATTTTCGAGATTAATTGGATAATAAATATCCTGACGAGGACTAATTTACAAGATGGATCGTGTTGAACCTCTAGCAATAAACTATAGTTCGTTTGTCCTCTACTAGTCTCGGCTGAGAAAGAGTCAAACGCAATAGAGCAATTGATGAGTATCGTGTTCACGTCAGTTATATTTACTGGCAGTCCACCGTCGCATGTAACAGCTTGGTCAAGAGTGGCAGAGTAATTTCTACGATGGAATCTGATCTGCTATGCGATATTTATTTTCAGTACAAAACTGTTATATCTCTTAATTGTATCTTAGCTCGTAACATTGTTATAATTTGCTGTTAACTTGAAACTATCAGGGTTTATCTCTTCTTTTTCCACGAGCTCTTGCATTGTTTTATTTATATCAGCGATATTATAAGCTCCTTATGAAATTTAAAGTGTTTTCCATTTGGCGCCTGACAACATCATATGTGACGTAATAAATAAAATTTCGTTACTGACACCAGTTCTCACATCAGCCAAAAACTTCCATTCTATACAGGAAATTAGTCCAATCTCGTACTTTTTTTTAGAATCTAATTGTATCGGCAGATTGTAATGCACAGAAAAGTTTGCGCTGTTTCCCGTTATCTGGGACGAATCGAGTAATAATGTGATCTACATTATATAAGATCGCCTCCAGTAAATCAAAATGTAGAATTTCGTACTCGTCCGACGTCAGTAAACCGCTTTATCATATGTGATCTAGTATATCCACAATTTCTTTATGAGGTCTGCGCTTTCGTTGCCAGATTCTTTGAATGATATAGACAACACAAGTCAGTCGACTAGTTCTGCGTTTGATGTAAACACTTAAACTCCGTAGCCAGTAGTTTCCACTGGTAATCTTTTATCTCGTTTTCTTTCATACTCATTAAGCTTCTTAAAATTCGAACCTTTGTCATAACCTCATTGTTTATTTCGGTATCGATCTGCTGTTCTACCTAATATCCCTGCAATGATTCGGTCTCTCATTCTATGAAACTCATCACACACTTCATTTGTGCCAGCTTCTTTGATTGCTTCTTCAGCCATTCGAAAAGCCACAATTTTACTTGTCAAAATTCTCATCGTTTCGTTGTAATCGTTACCGCTTCATTCTCGAATGTTGTTAAAATCATCAAGTTTGTTTTTCATCAGATATTTTTAGCAAAAGTATTTAATTCGTTTGCAGTTACCTTTTCTCTAGTTTTTTTCTATAACGTGTAATCTGCTCATGAATAGGAATTATTTCTATGGTAGCCTGTTATTCTTTTTTGAACCTCAGCTAGTTCTTTAGTTTCCTCTGATACATTTTCTATCAACCTCCTCAACTGTCATTCTTGCTTTCGCATTTCTAAGTGAAAGAAGATAGTTTATTAATCTCTCAAACTCAGCCTGTTGTGCTGCATGATTAGCAATGTGTCTTACAATTTCTTCTGCGATATTTTTACTCATCTCTTTCTATCTTTCTCTGACTAAACCTAAGAAACCTTTTTCTGTAATTTTTTAAGCTAGATAGTGCAGATGTTGTTTGCTAAGTACTGCATAGGTAACAGGTTTGAAAAGTTTAGCAGTTTCTTCCTCTACTTGAACGTGTCCACACCGAGCATCTTCCACTTTTTCTTAAAAGCTGATCGTGTTTTAAGAAACTTTTTTTTTTAGTAATTCCATTCTTTGTTGATGTTCGTCCATTTTATACACGCTTTACAAATTCGCTTATAAAAACGTGTCGATGCAACAACGAAACATTTTGGTCGGATCACGCGATAACTTGTCAAATAAAAGGAAATAGTATTTGTCCTTGGATGCTCAATGATATAATTTGATAAATTTATCTTTCATTACATCACCTCATTGCTCGTGTGCAATATTTCTCACATCAACATTGTACAGTCCAGGAAATAATATAAAATAGCCAGTATTTCGCCTGATAAATCTAACGATGTTATTAAAGCCTTGGGCAAGATAAACCGAATTACACTTTTTGTTACGAGAAAATGAAAAAAGAATAAGATCTGGTCTTGTTCATCTCATTTTTGTTTAAAAAAATATGTCGATGATCAAAAATGAAAGTGCGAATCAGTGCGCATTGGTATGATGCGTGCATTTCTCGACATGAACAATAATGACATCAATAATTTTAGAACGCCAGAGTCTGATTTTGATGCTGTAACGAAGAATTATGTTGATGATAAGTTAGTTCCAATACCAACTTCATTGGCCACACTCAGTGATGGAGTGGCTGCGTTTAAGACTGATTTTTCTAATCATGTTCAACTGTTTATGAACTTTCGCAGAAACATAAACAGAACCACTAACGAGTTTGTTGGAAGTCAACCAACTGTTTACATAAAACTCGTTGATATTAATACAAAAATAAATGATATTGTCAGTGGGATTCCTAAGATCGCTAGGAAAAAGAAACAATCCGATTAAAATCCGCACAAACCAATTGAAAATATTATTACACAGTGGCATTAAAATCAGCAACATGATCACAGCAAAATAACACTCTCAAACACATCGCGGAGGTCACTGGTATTTATAGGCTGTCCGTGCTTAGCAGTGCAAAGTTAAGTATATTTACCACATTTCCATGGCACCATTTGACCAATGATTTTTCTGGAGTTGCATCTATAGTGTTAAAAAAGATACATAAAAAAACATTTATACTGATATCGTCAGATAGAAGATTGTCCGCTGGGTTTAATTGGTGGTGTCTGGAACTTGTAGCCGAAACACTGTAATTAATCACTTAATCAAACCTTTATTGTATAAAGGAAAATTATATTCGATTTCAATCACATTTCGGATAAAATTTTAAAAGAAGCCGTAGAAGCTTTAATGGAATATTACAGATATTATCTTAGGAAACTTTGGTACGTGAAAAAATATTATAAATCCTATAACAAAATACTTCGAGAAATATCATATTGACTGTTGTTGGTGACAGGATCTTGTATAATTTCAAGCGGAGCATCATTTAATATGTTTTTGTTAATCGTATTCGGCGTTGGTATTTCTGTTTCAGCGACTAAAAACTGCTTGCAAAACGGCTAATTCTTGATCAGATATAAATATGATATGGATGATTTAATACACAAGTTTCGTACTATCGACAGTATACTGACGGATATCCTACCCATGAGTCAGCAGGTATGAAAATAATTATTAAAGAAAGTATGAACTTTTGTGTGAACAATATAAAAAATGTTTAAAACCTTGACAATCACAAATAGCTGCAAAATCAAATCTCTATAGATAGACGTCAAACAGTTGACAGTTGAAATTCATAATGAAATATGAGGGATATGTTTTGCTACAGCTCGTGACAAGCTAACACTGTCGCTCATCCGATCTCATGACAACGGATATTTCGATTACCTCGAACAAATGAGCCAGAAGTTATCAGATAAGTTCAAAAACTTTCACGATCCGATAAGTCCGATCAGTCAACAGAAATATACTAAACTTACCATCGATCTCGGTCAAATGTATTTTTGAGCGACAAAAAATATCCTCTTCACAAGCTACAAATGAATGATTTGTTCGAATGTTGTTGCCGTGTGAACGCTAAAGTAATGTTTAGTCTCTACGATGAAATAGTTCTAATATCCACAGTGGAAACATTGATCATCAGTGATGAGGTATAATGCTTGAAAATTTGACAGTAACAGCAGTAAGAAAAAAGGCTGGTTGGAAAGGGGATGCAGTGGGGGTGAGGAGAGCGGTTATTAGTATACGTCGGACGTGCACAGTTCATACACAACCACCTTGGTAGAAACATAGAAGCGAAAAACGTTAATCAGGAAAAAAAATTGGAGATACTATTTGTTGTATTGGATTAAGATTTTCAGCACCATATAAACAACTGTATGAAAATATTGAAAACTTCCAATGCTATGCTGTTTATGTCACACAAATAGCAATTTCAGGGCCAGCAACCTTGACCTTACCTCCAATTAAGTATGTGTTACTGTGCTTCAGTTGTAGTATATTTATGAGTTTTTAAACAAAAATGTCTTTTTTTGTGCAAATTGTGTTCAGTAGGCTGAGTCACTGTACAGATACCTAAAATACAATTTCAAGTCAAGTGATCTTGGTTTATCGATAAAATAATCCACAGAGAGCTATCCTTCCTAAGATATAATGCAATTATAAAATTGATAAATACTGCGTGCAGGTAACTTGAGGTAACTGACTGACCTTATCCTGTTTATCATAAAATAACTATACCAGCCCATGTAATCTTGACCTTTGAACTTCCGTCCCGAGAATGAATAGTGTGGTACTTCATGTACCCAAATATATACTATCTAGGATGTGCGATCCAGGCCTTATCGGACAACAGACGCTATCACTATCTTTTTTTGGAAAGGGGATTAAAAGCTTTATTGGTGTTTTGAGCCTTACAAGCAAAAAGATCCCATGGGCACGAAATTGTCTGAGCATAAACTTTGAAATTGAAATTAAATTGTGAAATGTTTTGATCCCTATAACTTTGCATGAGGTGATTTCAGAATTGTTAATGTTTCTGGATTATTTTATTTGTATCTCTGTACATTAAAGACACATGTTAATAATAACAGGAATCTATGATTTTTTTTGTAAGTTTAGAGTTTTGATTTTCAGCTAATCTTTTGTCATTATTACTGTGAGGCCTGCAATCAAGCAAGATTCAAATTCATTTAATCCTCTAGACTTTTGTAGATATGTATTTTGTGCAAAAGAAAAAAGAAATTTAAACAAAATAAATAAATAAATAAATAAATTTCCAGTTCCTTTTTTTTTTTCGAAAAACAAAAATAGGCCGTCTCAGAACTGATTATGTTAGCTTAATTGTGCATTAAATCCGGAAATTATAACGTTCGCATGGCGTCGGAATGGCAGCAGGTCCAATAGCAGAGAGAAATCAAGGTGATCAGAAATGCACTGATGTTAAATTTTACCTAAAATGTTAATTCCGCGCAAATTTGCTGATATTCCAGTGTATTTAGTTTAGCTTGTTATTATTAAGATGTGATATATCACATGCTTTGATAGCTTACCATGAATTGAAACATATTTTCGTGGATATGTTTAACCGAAGATGATAAAAATAATGACCAGATTGTCATGGAGCCAAAACATTTACAAAATTTCTCATCGTAAGGTGACCGTAAATCATGTTCTCATATACACCGACTCTCAAAACTGCACTCTGCAACATTGTTTAGTCCTATTGTGTATAACGTATCGCATGCTATTAATGTTGTGGGTGCTATGTTTTACGGCCTAAATAACGGTGTTGTGTAGCTTGTTCGGATGTTGACTGACATCGGAACGAGCGACTAAATTCACAAGAAATTCTTATACACGTGGCAGCACATATTGAATCATTTCTAAAAAGTATAGTCGTGTTGATTTAGGCGGACTGTACTTGGGTCAAGCTAGACTGAAATTGTAGAAAGAAGTGACTTCTCCTTTTGGTCAGAACAGAGAGAAGTGGGAGCTAAACAGGGAGAAGTGGAAGCTAAACTGAGAGACGTGAGACAGAAGCAAGAAATGCGAAATAGGCATATATATATATATATATATATATATATATATATATATATATATATTTATATATATATATATATATATATATATACATTATCTTATCTATGTGTTCCATTTCTCTATGATTTTAACAGTTTTAAACAATGCCTTATTTTTGAGTTTAAAAATGTCAAAAGTTTATTATCAACCCATTTTGTACATGTATACAAATTATTATATTCATACCCATTATATTCATCATGCTGGTAGTATGTGTATTTGGATTGTGATACAGGAAAATTGGAAACATGACTTAAAATGCACAGCAGAATCTATAAATTGTAATTAATTATAACTGAAATCAGTAACATGATTAGAGTCTTGTAATTTCAAGTTAAAAATGCTTAATAAACTACCATTTAATTTTTTTATTTTATTTTGTACAAGTTTTGTGTAAAATTGCAGTTGAAAAAGATTTGCAGCATTCTTTGAAACAACCCCTAATTTATGTACATAGTAATAAATGCACAAGCAAATTCAAAACATACCCTTTGTCCCGATTTTCTTGTTCTCAATAAAACATTACTGTAACTATTCATAGACAACACAGAAGCAGATAACTAAACTGGACCCATTTTCCTCCAAAACCGAAACATTCAAGAACAAATATAAGTGAGTGCGTCTATTTTTAGAAAGAGGGTATTTTTAAATATAACTAATCACTTTCTTGCTTTGCTACAACAAATTAATTAATAAGACTGCATATTTATGGTTGAATTATTTGTCTACCTACTGATATTAACAATATAAATCGGTTAAATAGTATTTACTTCACTATTATATATCTCTTCTGTAATTTCGCAAAAATTAATTACAGTAGGTCAGGACACAAACTTGACCTTGCAGCACTGTTTCGAATTCTACAAGAAATTGTCACGTTTTTTGACCTACATTATTAAATATTTAGGTTAAATCTACTATGACATAATATTTAAACTTTGTTTTGATTATATTATATATTTTCCTGAATCCTTTTGCCCAATTATTTACGAATACAGACAGTTTATTGATGTTGTATGTTGTATACATAGCGATGTCCACCATTACAGGTTCTTTTATGGTTTCATACAGATTTTATCAAGAAAATACTTAAATACTGCAGTTAAAATCTCCATTTATAAAAACAAGAAATACATTATAAAACATTCTTCATCGATCAAATTTTTAAAAGCAAATTACTATTTATAGATGCATTTCACTGAGGGGGGCATCTCAAAAGTCATAATCTACAGCCATTTTACATCTGAAAAATCGAGGGTAAAGTAATTTTTGCTTTCATAACAGAAGGCAAAGTTTATAGTTCTCAGGCAATTTTTTTCACCCACTTCGCATGGTAGCATGACCCTTGTGTGTGTGTGTATATATATATATATATATATATATATATATATATATATATATATATATATATATATATATATATATATATATAGGGTTGAAAGGGTTGTTATTCCCCATATGATTTATATTATATATATATATATATATATATATATATATATA
Organism: Potamilus streckersoni; assembly: GCA_016746295.1. Taxonomy (NCBI): domain Eukaryota; kingdom Metazoa; phylum Mollusca; class Bivalvia; order Unionida; family Unionidae; genus Potamilus; species Potamilus streckersoni. The sequence goes on along the minus strand of JAEAOA010000065.1, from coordinate 110,905 downwards.
TATATATATATATATATACAACCAGCTTGTATAGACTAGTTGCGGAAACTGGTTGTATTTATAGTTTTAGTGTTAGCACATGTGAAGACAGCCATGTAGAGGTTTACAGACACAACGTTTTTGTGTTTATTTGTTTGTCGTATATATGTTTTGTATTTGCCTTTGAAAAAGACTCATTAAGAGTCGAAAGCGCTTAGGCTAGTTAGTTACTAGTTTTGTACTGTGCGTCGTCAGTTTATTGCATCTCTTTTAATTAATCCTTGACACATGTGATCCCTTGGTGGATCCAGTATGCTTGAAAGGGTTGTTATTCGCCATATGATTTGTATTCTTTATATATATATATATATATATATATATATATATATATATATATATATATATATTTAAGAGATCTTGTATTCTGGGGTGGGAGGAAAGTGGGCTGTAGGTGAAAGCATGTTTAGTAAGAAGTATGGGGGATTGCCATGAATGTAGATATACTTTAATATTTGAAGTTTACTTTAGCATGATTTCAGAAAGCAAAAAAATGGATTGTGTTACATGGCATTTATTAACAGTTTATATTGCATTTCTTTTTTACAAAAATTAACCTTCATTCACATAATAATTACTTTATTGCTTCTCTTCATTTTAGATGCCACTGTGTATGTGGGTGGTTTGGATGAGAAAGTCTCTGAGGCAATTCTGTGGGAGCTTTTCCTACAAGCAGGTCCTGTTGGTAAGTATCAGGAATTATTACTGACTTAATAAGTCAAGTCCAATCAACATGTATTCTGATCTGTTGTTGTATAATATACTGGCAGATCATATTATGTAATATTTTTTTCTACTGAGTAATCCTAACAGACTACATAGAGCCAGATCTGTTGGCACATTTTCTGATGGCTAATTTGGGTCTGTACAGTTGCACACAACTTGTGAGTGAATTTATGGTGGTTATTAAACACATGATTGCTGGAGATATGTGTGCTTCATGATACAGCATATTATTTTGGGCCACTGACTAATATATATTTCATACATAGCATTTATGTTTATAAACAAAAATTTCAGCAGGACAACTGAATCCATTAAATATTTGTTTATTGTACATTTATAGAAATATGGTTATACAATATACATGTTGTCACAAATTGTGTGTTGTGGATATGTTTTACTGAGTTAAAATTAAGCTATACAAAATTATGTTTGACAGTAACTAAGTACAGTTCAAACACTTTTCATATACTCCAACCATCAAAGTGGGGCATCACCTGCATGCTCACTTCTCATTGAAGCGCTGCAGTGGAAATGAATAAGTACCTACGATCCATGCTACAACTGTGCAGGCACATATGCATCTCCATGGCAGGGAGTTGGAAGATGTCAGCAGATGCATGGACATATATGTTACAATGGACAGTATGACATGATCTCTTTCCCGGTTTCTTCCTCCACCATTAATACTGGCTGCCATGTATAGCCTTTCCTGTGCTGAAAAATGGCGTTAAACCCACAACAACAACAACAACAACATGATCTCTTGTATATTGTATATGTATCAATGGACAATATGACATGATCTCTTGTATATTGTATATGTACCAATGGACAGGATGATATGATCTCTTGTATATTGTATATGTACCAATGGACAATATGACATGATCTCATATATTCTATGTGTACCAATGGACAGTATGACATGATATCTCATATATTGTATGTGTACCAATGGACAGTATGGCATGATCTCTTGTATATTGTATATGTCCCAATGGACAGCATGACATGATCTCTCATATATTGTATGTGTACCAATGGACAAGACATGATCTCATGTATATTGTATATGAATCAATGGAAAGGATGACATGATCTCTTGCATATTGTACGTGTACCAATGGACAGTATGACATGATCTCTCATATATTGTATGTGTACCAATGGAGGAGATGATATGATCTCTTGTATACTGTATATGTACCAATGGACAAAATGATATATTGTATATGTATATTATATATGTACCAATGGACAGTATGACATGTTCTCTCGTATATTGTATGTATACCAATGAACAAGATGATATGATCTCTTGTATATTGTATATGTACCAATGGACAGGATGATAAGATTTCTTATATATTGTATCTGTACCAATTGACAAGATGATATGATCTCATGTATATTGTATATGTATCAATGGAAAGGATGACATGATCTCTTGTATATTGTATGTGTACCAAAGGACAGTATGACATGATCTCTCATATATTGTATGTGTACCAATGGACAAGATGATATGATCTCTTGTATATTGTATATGTACCATTGGACAAGACGATATGATCTCTTATATATTGTATGTGTACAATTGGACAGGATGATATGATCTTTCAAATATTGTGACTAAAGTGGATGTTATGTATTACACATCATTGAGACAGATTGGATTGGTGTTTTTGGGATGTGACTAAAGTGGATGTTATGTATTACACATCATTGAGACAGTTTGGATTGGTGTTTTTGGAATGTGACTAAAGTGGATGTTCCACAAAAATCAAGGCTTAGTCCACATATGATATTGACCTAATTAGCATCTGAGGAGGATTTCAGTTTTTTTAATTGGGGAAAAGTTTCATTTATATTTCATAAAGCTGTCTAACTTAAGACATATTTCAGCTAGAACTGGTTCAATTTCATCAATAAATTTACTCTGGCATTTGTTTATAAGAACACAGTCTAGAGATATTGGTACAGGCCAAAAGTAGAATAAACTAAATGAGAGTGTCTAAAAGTAGATATATGTATGTTCTTTGTAGACTTTTAATTGAATGAAGTAAATAACATTCCTTTCAATAAATTCCTGTATGGATTTTTACTTAGAGTAATTTTTAATGGAGTTTTTGTGTTCACTCTCATCAGAATCAATTTATGTGTTCTAAAGAAAGTGCATAGGAGAAATGTGTGCATTTTCCATGGTCATTTGAACAGATTTCATTGTTGGTTTGAAGACTAAAAATTATTCGCTCATAGATTTTTCTCAGAACTTCGTTCAAATTCCAGAGTGAAAAAAGCAGCCTTGTAAAAATCAACATGTCTGGCTGATTTTTTTTAATACAGGCAAGGACTTATCGCATGATTATATGAGACTAGGATATAAGATTTATAAGAATTTGCATCAATTCAATTCAATGAATGTTTAGCCTCTCATAAGATGGCAGTCATTACTCAGAAGTTTTCTCTTAAAATAATGTTCTGTGTACATTTTCATTGGTTCTGATGAATGTTTAATGATTAATCTAACTCTCTAAAAATGCATAACATATTGTGCTTCCAAAAATGACCCCTTCCATTTAAACATAAGCAGTGACTGCCTTTAAATTAGGTACATATAAAATAATGGAATTATGTAAAGAAAGCAGAGTCTACATTCTATAACTTGTTCAGTTTTATATACCAGATTTACTAGGATACGCAAATTTAACACAAAACAATTTTATGTACCAGATTTTGTTGGATACACAAATTTAACTCAAAACAATTTTATATACCTAATCTCCTAAGGTAAGCAAATTTAAAACAAAACAAAATGTGACCTTGCCATACCAACTTGACCATTGTAGTTCAGCTCAATTCACATGAATATATCCATTTGAAAATGACAGCAGCACATGTTGTGTTTAGTTTCCAGACCTTGAGTAATGTTTTATATCTGTCACTAGTATGCCATATCAACACCTAATAACTGTAAAATTACACTCATAGAGAATAAGATTTGGGTTCTTACTCAGACACTCTCCTCATCTCTCAGAGCGCATTAATTTGCAGAATATGATATTAATATGTTTTAACATTAGTTTGTTTTATACAATGAACATTTAATAGAAAGTCACAAAAAAAAAAAAGAAAAATGTAGGGATCGTCCTGGGCTTTGCTAATTCTGCAAATTGTGATTTTGTAACCTTATTGGTGACAAAATATATCTGGCGATTTTTTTGAGCTGTTTAATTTGTACATACAATCATGGATTTGGAGTGGAGAAATTTGAAAAGATTGAAATGAAGACACACATTTGCATACACAATGCACTGAATATGTTACATAAATAAATCCTTTGTTCTTATTGAGAAACCTATCTTTACATTGAATTGTTAGATCATAATCCACTTATCATGCTACCAGACTGTTATGCCTACAATTGACCAACCTGTGAAGACACCAACAGAAACAGCTACAATTAATTGAATGATGGCTGATCTTTTGTTTATTTTAAATAAAATAATTTTGCTGAATCTTCAGAGAAAACTGATTACCTTTGAAGTACCGACTGCTGTATATAAATACAAAGTAAATGGAAAAAAATCTCAATCAGAATTATATACTGTCAAAAGTGCAACTTTATCATGGGTAAATGCAAGGTAGACATTGCATGTTCATTGTGTCATCCTAAGAGTAAGTTAACAAAATTATTAGAGTTTTAGATATAGTGCAAATTCATCAGACAACACAGTCACTAAACCTGATGTTATACCTGACAGTCCAACATCATATACATGCAGTGATGGTAGTAATGCTTCAAGTGCAATACCAAATCATGATGAACGGGTCAAAAGTTCCCAAAAATTTCTTAACAGCTAGAAACTTGAATGTCCATGACTTAGATATGATACGAAATTAAAGATGTTCTGTGATATATGTATCAAGGTATAAGTTGTCAATTCATATACAGCTTGCTGTGATTCTGTTAATTTTGTTCATTCATCTTTTACTTTTGCCAAATCCCATATTACAACTCCAGATACTTAAACTACGCAACCATAAATAGAAAACAAACAAGTTTTATGTTGAAAATAACTTATTTCTCAAAGTACAGGAGAAAAAGAATTAAATTCACTTACAAATGCAAATGAATTCCTATTCCTAAAAGTCCTTTTAATTCCAATAGTTCCAAGAAATCCGAATATGTTCCAACGAAAAGGCTTCCCTGTGTTTATGTTTCAAATGTACAGAATGATTTTCAAAGAATTTAAATAGTTGCTGAACAGTTATTCTAGTGTTTCATGCAAATAAAAATCTTTACACAAACCAAGATGGGAGATTAAATCCAAAAACACGCATATGGGGACCTACCATCATTAATATTTGTGGCATATTTAAGCATTGTCTTCACTAAATATTAACCAATATTTTGGGGTCCAGTACACATGAAATTCTCAAAGGACATGCCATTTCTCTCAGTAGAGTGCATTTTTCACACACACACACACACACACACACACACACACACACACACACACACACAATCATGCCCTATTTAATAGTCTGATCAGCTGTGCTGAAACTGCACAATAAATAACGGCTCTAGCCTCCTCAACATACTTCAAAAAAAACGCCTGTTCTACAGTTAGTAAAATCACTAGCTATTGATTGAGAAATATACAATGCCTATTTTTGTTATAACTAACAATTCCTAAATTTGGTAAAAATGGGTATGAATTTATGTTAACAGTTCAGATGTGGTCACAAGCTACCATACATGTGATAGAATTTCCCACATTTTATATCCCACTGTATTTCCTTATTGTTAACTCATATATGCATGCAACACTGCTTACTAAACAACATATTTTCTCCAAATTAGTTTTTTGTGGACTGCGTGATATGTTTCTTCATTCCTTCGTTTAATTTATTAATGGTAATTAATGCTTATATATACAGTACATTAATGCCGGGTGTTAACTCGTATAAGTTTCATTGGTGGAAATGGAGATCCTAGTTTGCTTATTGAGAAAATATCTACAGCATTCAGTGATCAGTCTTGTGATTTAGGAAGCAAAGCCTGTAAATCGCGGCAAAAATAAATTTCTGAAGTGCTAGTTGACAGAGATGTACATTATGAAGCTAGCCATGGATGGAGGCAATTCTTAAATGCATGAAATTGACGTCACTTATCTTACATTGCAGAGAATGATCATAGGCTTTTGGTATAAATATGTCGTTAACTAATGTTCTTTGCAAAACAGTCATGTAATGATTTATTTTGTAATATTATGGCTGTATTGTTCTGCATTACTTGTCAGTAAAGTAATACTATCCCTCTTTTTCAAGTTTTATTGCCTAATACATTAAAAGACTTGGAAAAATATTCACTACTAATTCTGGTGACATTTTTTGAAAATTGGCGGCAAAATAGTGAGGTTTGCGACAACTTTATGAAAGCCAGGACCATCCCTGAAAATGCATGTGTTTATTCAGGAATTCTACAATTTAGTTGGCTACTTCTCTGGTCAGTATTCCACTGGCTAGTTAATTTTTGGTGAGAAAAAGAATGTTTTTGTTTTGTTTATGATTTTGAAGCAAAAATCTGCTGAAAGTTTCAACATGCTTTCATTCCATTGTTACATGTTGCAGTTTTAATAATGCTAATCTTTACCATCATCAACTCTTATGCCATTCCAGAAGATCAGTAATAGCAGCAGAGTAATTGGTCATTGGAATCTAAAATCAATTAATCAAATAATAATTTCTATGTGTTTGTATTTTGCAAGTTCAGTTCAAGGTCATATAAGCAGACATATCAGACATTGGTTCATTTGACTGCATACAATGTTTGTTTGAACTTCTGCTTTTAATTTTGCATGCCTTGTGTTCTGTCCTGCATGATTTATTTAGTATAATATTTTACAAAAAACATTAAGTAGAATTATTCTTTCCAACAAAGGGAAAGAAGGAGCATTTTGTATCATCAATTTTGTAGATTGCTTTTTCCATTTTTTATTGTTTTTATTGCTATATTCCACCTTTTTTTGGTTTGAGTGTATATAGTATTCCTCTTGTCCTTCCAACAGGCACCAATTAGTGCAGCAGTCTTGGATTGACTAGAACAATGTTTAATGACTGATAACAAGTTAAAGGAAAGTTGTAAATAGTTAATTTTAATGGACTACTGAATTTTGTTAGATTACTGTACTTGGTAGCATACTATGCAATGTCAGAGAAAAATACATTTAATAAGTCTCACTGTTTTGAAAGTGTTTACATTTTGCATCAAGTTTGAAGATGTTTATATCTCTGATTTATTTCTCTCATAGTTAATGTTCACATGCCAAAGGACAGAGTGACGCAGGCCCATCAGGGATATGGCTTTGTAGAGTTTATGGGTGAAGAGGATGCTGACTATGCCATTAAGATCATGAACATGATCAAATTGTATGGCAAACCAATCCGAGTGAATAAGGTAAAATTTATCTGCATCTCATTCTTATATATTGAATGAGACAACAGTAAAACTTCAATATAAAACTCTGGTCTGGTCTAGTTTCATAAAGTGCCATCAAGCTATGTATCAAACTGTAAAAGCCAAGCAAGTCAGTTAACCAAATAAAATGGTGAATGTGTATTTGCCTTATGAAACCAGCATGAGGAGGTGGTGCTACAAACTGCAGACTTGAAAGAAACTGTTACCAACTTAATGCATATTAAACAAGAAATATTTCAGACAGTTAATATTTATTTAATATTTATTTGACAGAAAACCATTCATTGGTACAGATGTATACATGAAAAACAAAACCTCGCAAATTATGTGTAAGTAGTTCCTTGTACTCACCAGATGACCTCATTACATCAATAATAGTAATTCCATAGAAAATGTGAACAAAGAAGCATGAGTTCTGGAATTTCCGTGCAAGTTTCTATTCAAATCTAAATTTTTATTTTCTAGACTAAGTTGATTAGTAAACCATGGGTAAAGAGTACTTTCCATAGAAAAAACAGTTGTGCCATTTTCTAAAAGACAGGGAAATACTTTTATTCATTGAAACTTATTTTTTTGTAATTTTGACTGCACCTCTGTAGAGCAAATACAGAGTATTATGTTTCATTGTAAAAGCAAATCTCTCCAACCCAAAAACTTAAATGGTTCTGTTCCAGTAGGTGGTTGATAACAGTACAGCTATTTTAATGTTAGTTTTACAATGAATAAGTCGACTGTACATTGGAGTGATTTGTAGCTGCTGTCGGCTTTTCATCTTTATAATTTAAAAAAAAAAAGGATTAAAGTTGGGGCTGGTATGTGGTATTGACTAAAATTGCTCCTGAGAAATTAAGCAATAAAATTATTTTGGGTGAGAAAGTTTTTGTGCACAGAATGCATTGAAGACAAAAAAGACTTAATGACTTTCTTGTTGATAGTTCAAAAAAATTGGAGTAAAAATTGTTTTAATGGAGAAATGTCTGTGGTATATGTTATAGATCTTGTATGGGTGTGTCTTTTATGGACATTTGCAGGTATATTGATTGATTGTTAATGTTGGGACATGTATTTATTGTAGGCCTCTGCTCACCAGAAGAACTTGGATGTAGGTGCCAATATTTTCATTGGAAACCTGGACCCAGAGGTGGATGAGAAATTGTTGTATGATACATTTAGTGCTTTTGGAGTGATCCTTCAAACACCAAAGGTATTTAATAATTATTTACTGATGTATACATGAATACCAAAACCTATGAATTATTTCTTCTCTTTCTCTTTATCAGTTTGATTCATATACATACAAAAGATATTGTAATTGCTATGTTTGCTGGACATGACAGAAACAAGCCCAAAACTGTTCAGTGACTGTTTGCTGGACATGACAGAAACAAACCCAGAACTGTTCAGTGACTGTTTGCTGGACATAACAGAAACAAACCCAAAACTGTTTAGTGACTGTTAACTTGACAGGTTGAACCTTGGGCATAAAGTACCTCATAATTATCTTGTGCAGTTGTTTGATCATTATGTTTCTGGATTTTTTAAAAACTCCATAGTCAAAAAACACAAAAAGAGGTGTGAGTGCTTCTCTAGATCTTGTTCCAGAAAACCTTACCCATAATTGACCTTATTATGATGTCAATAAGTGATACTGTATATACTGACTTTAAAATTCAAATCCTTGTGCTAACTGCACACACCTAGATCAGGGTCTTTGTTGTCTACATTTAGACTATACTTATGTGATATAATAAACTATACATAAGTAAATGGGATTTTAGATAAATGCAACAATTGATAGGACAAGAAAGAGCTTCATGTATACTCCTGTTTAAAAAATATAGGACTTGAGTTTTCAAAAGTTTGCTATTTGAATTTTTCAATTTCTGTAAATATTTTAAGTATGTTTGTTATTGTTGTAATGTTTATGTAGTCAAGAGAGACATGCCAAAAAGAAATGTGGCTGTAAATTTTACAATTGAAGATAATAGAATTATCTCAGAAGAAATACAAAAAATAACAGTTTTCATAAGTATATTTCTTTCAGATGTAGTGTGGATAAAGACAGATCATCTTGTCAGAAAGTACAATTTTATATATATCAAACAAATACAGCTGTAAAATAAAAATAAAAATATTCCTTTTTCCCTTGTTATGTCTTTACAGGATGATGTAAGGTTGGAAAAATACTTTTTGTAAAAATTTTATGAATCAGTAAAACATGTTTCATAAAATTCAAGACAAACTCTCATACAGGAGGTAAGGTTAAGATCTGTACACTGCCTTAGCTAGAAATGTGTGTAACTGAGATAGATTCCAAAACAGGTATGCACATGTTTAATGACCAAAATAGGTCATCACCCCAAATAGACTGAATTTTTCCTTTTATGAGAGTCCAAATTAATACTTGCTCCACCCAAAACTGCAAAGTTAATTCAGATTCAATTGTGTGCTTTTAGCTTTTGAAATTTGTGTCAAAAATGGGCCATATTAGCAAAAAATAATCCCTAGCTTCTGCTGGTCAGTATCTTCCAGAAGAATGTAACATAAATTATAATAAGCCATATAGAGTAGTTGTTGATGTGTTTTTGGCCATTAATTGAAAAATACGAAATTGTTGTGGTTGGAAGCAAGTTTTCAAGGATGTCTTACCTTGTCTGACATCAGTACACTTTTGTCTAAAATCATTGGCCCATGAACACCTCTTCCAGGCATCCAAACAATTCACTGATTTCAACTCAACAAATAGTAATTGCTATATTTGTATCATTTAAATTCCAGTTTTCTTATGATTTTCAGATTATGAGAGACCCTGATACAGGAAATTCCAAAGGTTATGCCTTCATCAACTTTGCCAGTTTTGAGGCTTCAGATGCAGCCATTGAAGCCATGAATGGCCAATACCTGTGCAATAGGTCCATTAGTATCTCATATGCCTTTAAGAAGGACTCTAAAGGGGAAAGACATGGTTCAGCAGCAGGTAATTGTATATCTGTGTACAGTGTTCTCTTCCTACAGTAAATCATGAATATCCAAGCTAATATCTGCCAGTGTCTAGATGTTTGGGCCACATTTTATCCCAGTTTAAATGGTGAAGAAGGCTAAAGTGCTTGATATATTATAATGCCTATTTTCATATTTACCAAGTACTGGTGTGAATTAAAAGCTTTGTGAAGAGAAACATGAGAGAGTAAGTGCCTTGCTGAAGGCAGCATAATAGTAATTCTCTGGTGGCAGGAATAACCTGATCATTTTTCCCTTAGAGCTTTCCATTGGCCAACTCTGGCAGGTAAAAAAGAAACTTCTTGATACATACTTTTAAATATAAAGAACACACCATATACCACATGAGAGATGTGTACAATTACTGTCTTGAACCATTAGCTATCATTAAAGATTTACATAAATATTAAAGTCAAGGGTTGGATAGAAATGCAACATCAGCTCAGCTTTTTCATTTGGTCTCTGTCTGCGTACATACTGCTGAATAGGAACCGGATTGGTCAGTTATATACCTGATTGTTTGGATAGTCAAGCCCAGCCTCATAATGTATAGTTATATACCTGATTGTTTGGATAGTCAAGCCCAGCCTCATACTGTATGGTTATATACCTGATTGTTTGGGTAGTCGGACCTAGCCCCCTACCTTCATGGTTGTATACCTGATTGTTTGGATGATCAGGCCTAGCCTCATACTGTATAGTTATATACCTGATTGTTTGGATAGTCAAGCCCAGCCTCATACCTGAAGTTATATACCTGATTGTTTGGATAGTCTAGCTTAGCCCCATACCTGCACAGTTATATACCTGATTGTTTGGATGGTCAGACCTATCCCCATACCTGTACAGTTATATACCTGATTGTTTGGATGATCAGGCCCAGCCTCATACTGTATAGTTATATACCTGATTGTTTGGATAGTCAAGCCCAGCCTCATACCTTGTGTTATATACCTGATTGTTTGGATAGTCTAGCTTAGCCCCATACCTGCACAGTTATATACCTGATTGTTTGGATGGTCAGACCTATCCCCATACCTGTACAGTTATATACCTGATTGTTTGGATGATCAGGCCCAGCCTAATACTGTATAGTTATATACCTGATTGTTTGGATGATCAGGCCCAGCCTGATACTGTATAGTTAGATTCCTGATTGTTTGGATAGTCAAACCCAGCCTCATACCTGTACAGTTATATACATGATTGTTTGGATAGTCAGGCCTAGCCTCATACCTGTAGTTACATATCTGATTGTATGGATAGTCAGGCCTAGCCCCATACCTGCACAGTTATATACCTGATTGTTTGGATTGTCGGGCCCAGCCTGATTCCTTTACATTTATATACTTGATTGTTTTGATAGTCAGGCCCAGCCTCATACCTGTAGTTATATATCTGATTGTTTGGATAGTCAGGCCCAGCCTCATACCTGTAGTTATATACCTGATTGTTTTGATAGTCAGGCCCAGCCTCATACCTTTACAGTTATATACCTGATTGTTTGGATTGTCAGGCCTAGCCCCATACCTGTACAGTTATATACCTGATTGTTTGGGTAGTCAGGCCTAGCCCCATACCTGTACAGGTGCAACTGTGCAGCTACTTGGTTGCTAAATCCTGTCTTTTAATAATTTCCCTTTTGCTTTTTGAAGTTTTATATACCAAACTAATTCTATAGATCTGTTGAATCCATCATGAAAAATGTACCAGAGATGTTTCATACTGTCTCTGTAATAATTCATTCATTCTAGCTGTAAAACAAATGTTTTGAGCTCAGACTCTTTACCTTACTGGTTGGATATCAGTATTTCAATGCTTGTTTAATATAAAAAAAGATTAATTAATTTTCAGTGTCTTTCCTCTGAATGCTAAACCTAACCTCAATGACATGTTATTACTGTTACCATAACATTAAGTGCTGAGTGGCTGACTGATTTGTTTAAGTTAAAGGCTGTATTGATATAAGACATAATAATTGTAACTTGACCACATATAAATTGTTGTTTTTTACCCAGTAAACATATGTAGCAGGTCTCAATTCCATAGTTTCCAATTTATGATCCAATCCACATCTGATGTCCAGGGAAGCATCAAATGGTTTCATTCAATATCAATCTGACCTGTGTTGATACCTGGGTAAATTATCACTCACTCCTGTCTCAGATACATAAGAATAACTTTTAGAGGTAATGTAATATTGGGTAAAACTACCCCAACCCCCTAGCCCAGCCCACCAGGAGACTGACTAAATTTTAAGACTCATGTGCATGTCTGCATTCCATCATCAAATATTTACAGATCATTTCCAATCCCGCCCAAGGTTTAAAAGTCTCTAGAATGGTGTAGTAATCACTTGACGTAATCATATGTACTTTTCCCACCGAATTACATCTTATGCTCACATATTTATTGATTATGCTCTTCTGGTATATTAAAATATAATAATAAAGCAAAACAAAGTTTGTTATTTTTATATTATCATCTCATTAATTCCACTTATAAACATTTGAGAGAAATAGAAGACTGCAGTGTAAGAGCTAATTTGTCCATCATAGATCTACATGTACTTTCTTAATTTTCTATTTATAGTACCTGTATATGAACCATTTCCATGAAAATAGACTGGTTACTTTAATTTGAAACTGCCTTGCAGATTCATTATATTAATAAAGAAAATGTGAATGAAAATTCTTAGCAAATGGATATTTTTTTAAACTTCAGAGCATGAATGATCAGAAAAAGCACAAACCTTCACCATTTTACATATTAAAGATGAATGTGAGAGTGATACAATACAGCATTTAGATGAGTATGTAATCGTTCTCATTAAAGAATTTGTGGACTAAATGATCATTCTGCAAAAATTAGACATGTAGACTAGTTGAATATAAGTAATTTTTTTATTTTGTTTTATATACAGTAAAACCTGTCTTGAGAGACCACCTCTTTTGCCAAAAAAAATAATGGTCTCAAGACAAGTGGTCTCACATAGCAGGGCATAACACTATATAATCAATAAATCTGTGCATGGAGATTCTGGTCTCTCAGAACAGGTGGTCTTATAGCAGTGGTCTCTCAAGACAAGTTTTACTGTATATTTAATAATAGTTTTCTGTATTTTCTTAAATTTCAGAGAGGTTATTGGCTGCTCAGAATCCTCTTTCCCTAACAGATAGGCCACATCAGTTGTTTGCAGATGCCCCTCCCCCCACACAGCCTCCTGCTCCTGCCCCTCCCACACCTGCTCCACCCCCACCTCCACCAGCTCCAGTCATACCAAGCTCGACAGCAACCACAATGGCAGGTAGGTAAACCTTTCTTTGTTTTATATATTCATAAATTCTAAGATAGCATTTAATTAGAAAAGCATCATGACCCACTATAACATTATTTTGTAAGTTCCATTATACAAATTGTTAAACTTTAACTAGGATAGAAACTAGTTGTTTATAGAGGTAGTTTGCAGTTGGAAAGGTATGCAGTTCTTTTAGTTGGAAGAAAGGGAGATAATTTGTACAGAGATCTAGTGGTCATTCATTTATGGGCTTCCAGTTTTGTTGATAGTAAATATCCAGGCAAGTAGTTGGAACTGTTTACACAATATTATTGACTGTGTTTTATTTGGGAAAGTAAATTTCATGTTTCAGTCCATGGAGAACACATAGTAAATATTTATAGTTTTTATTTAAAAGTAGAACTGACTCATGATTTTACATTGCCCAAATTTTTGTATTTACATTATTAGAGTTAGTATGTTAAATATCATTTCCTGTTTTTCTACAGTTTTTCATTGTTGCATATTTCATGCTAAAAAAATGTTTCATTTGTACACTTTGACGAAGGTAAACAATTGTAATATATTTTTTAATGCATTAAACCTTTTCTTTATGTATTTTCAATTCTACAGTTGTTCATATGCACATTACTACAACTTATATTGTTGACACACTTTTGCTCCTGTTGCAATGATTAACATTCTCTTACAGGAGTTCAGGGTGCAGGTGGAGTACCACCACCCCCAGTACCACCTCCTATGGGCATGCCAGCTCAAGTCTCTTCAGCTCCAGCTATGCCACCTCCTCCAATGCCGCCAACAGGGATGCCACCATATCCAGTGCCAGGAGGACCTCCACATGGTAATGTAGTTTTAATTTACTTTGTATCTTCAAAAGTAAACATGTTTTAAATTACAGCTGTGTGTGAAAAGGTGACAGAAAGCTCCTTCTTTACCACAGAAACAAGTATGTTTGAAAATTAATCCATTATAATTTACTTATGAACAAGTTTTTTTAAATACAGTCTCAACTCTTAAGATTTGTGTCATCTTTTTTTTAACTTCACTCACTCTTGATTGTGAATGCAAACTAAATTTGTTGCTATTTCCAGTGTGGCAAATTTAATGATGATTTGCAAATGACCATCATATTCTTCATTTCATGGGTTATTATAGCCACAGGTGGCTGATTGGTCTTATTCACTTACCTTTACATATCACTGACATTGGTTTGACATCTCAGGCTCAGCCAGCATAGGTATGTGAGAAAGCTTGCTACTAGCTTCATGTGGGTCAGTTGTTCTTCCTTTCAGTTTTTCCAGGTTCTTGCAACCATGAATAGCTGACAGATGGTGTTAAAACCATAATAAGCAACCAACAGCCACTTTCCTGCCAATAGTGACTTGAAAGAAATGAGTAATTTTACCTCTGGTCATACTTTGCTATATCAGAATAATCTACATTCTAGATATTGTTGCCCTTCCTGTTTTCCTTGGGAAAGGGTGGATATTAAAATGGGCCCATCCATCTATACTTCCTTCTATCCCACATACTTTCCTTTCTACACAGAATCTTCCTTGTTACTAGTATTATGGATTTCACACATATCTCGTGTACAGCTAAATATATGATAAATAAATAAAGATAAATAAATGTATCTTGGGGTTGTCAACTTTCTACATATAGTTAGCTATAGTTATAGCTCTTTATTTTCATGCCCACCAACTTTCATTTCTACACTATAAATCCCTTGATTATTATTTAATTTTAACTTATATATGTCTACTGTTTAATATTATGAGACCTTTGCTGAATGCAGTTGCCATTGTTGTGTCCTCTTGCAGAATTGAAGACCTTAATTGCTGAACCCACCAAATTTTGTTACCATGTATTAGCCTCCATAATTATTTGGGATTGTATTGAAATTTGGTATCCATCTTGATATTGTTGAGACTTTAAGAAAGTTTGATTTTCAGTTTTCATTATTATCATTTATCAATTTTAGTTCCTTATTGTCAGATGGGCCCAGTTTTCTTCCTATAGAGCAAATTATTATTATTACACAACAAGATCATGATAAGGTTTGATTGCCAGCATTCTGCATCATTGCATAGCAGAGTTGTAACCACAAATTGTCCACCCACTTTTGTTTCCACACCATAATTACATTAATTATTATTGAATTTGAACCAGATTTGTTGTACAGCTTTATTTTCATAAGACCTAGTCAGAATTTGATTGTCAACATTCTGCATCATTCTTTTGAGCCACCAACACATTTTTACAATAATTCCTTTAATAAATGTGTTACTAGTTTAGACTAGTTTGGATGGCCTGTGCTCCATCATTTAACTTGCATCTGTAAACACAAGTTTGTTATTACTATGCTTCTAAACTACTTGTAGGATTGCTTTACACACACATTTATCGGAAGGTCTAATTGATTCTGAATAAAAAATGACGAAGCTTAGCCATCCAGTATGGCAGTCACAACAGCCTCTTGCTACTACCCTGGGTTGAATGGTCATAGCAACATAGGGATTTTACAACAACAAAAAAACTTATTATGATCTCAAGTTGGTCCTAAATGAAAATTGTGCCAATCTGAAATCAAGTATAGCTGCCAAAGCAACCATTTTTTTAAAAATCTTTATCACTGCTCCAGAAGTGGAAGTTATGTCAACCTGTGGGTTTTAGTAGAAAACATATAATGTTTAATTGCTCCAAAATAAAACATAAATGTAGCCATCACATTGATTATCTTGAAAATCTTACGTTAACATTTCTTAACACACATCAACAGTCTTATTGTGTAATTTATGACACCTTGGGCATAGCATTGTTGACTTGTGATAGAATTTTCTTACCCATGCGACAGAGAAATCTGCTTGTAACTGTACTTTTGCTATTTCAGACTTGTTATCTCAGTCTGGTCATTTTAATTATGGTGTTCACATGCTAAAAACTTCTTTTAAATAGGAAAAACCTATGTATCCTATGCTGTACCTGACTGAGCTGCTATAAAATTCAATAATACCAACAACAAAAGAAATTCACTCATAAAGCAATTTAAGGTCTCTCCAAATTTGATGACGTATCATACTAAACATTTTGACATGCACACACGTCAAGCTGTTTGATAGAGAGGCAATACACATCACTAGCTTCACTAATCCAAACTCTCTCAAGAACTACTGCAAAGCTAGTAGAAACTGGCAGTGTATTATGTCAGACTGCTTTCTTTTAACTGTCAAACACCCACAATCAACCCCGGTTGAATCAATCATAATAATGTGATCGAAAATGAAAACTGCAGCATTTACCAGCCAGAGTGGTTCATATACTATTCCACAGGAAGATTTCCATTTAGCATATCATTGCACTAGTGATAACAACACTTGCCAAATTTGTAAGACAGAAAGTGTACATTTCCAAAAAAAGTCTTGAATTAAAAATTTCCAGTCACTACACACTTCACCAGACCATATTCAAGAAATTTCTAAATGTCCTAAATGTTTTTATTTTTGCAACATTCACAATTTTGTGCACATTATTAAACCTTAAGTTTGCAAATATTTCAGATGTTTAGCAATTAGTGCAATCATGTGAAATCATGACAGCAAAAAAATATCTTATATATACATATTGACATTTCCCCATATATGCTATACAACAAACTTACAAAGACCTGTGAATGAAATGCCAAATTTTGTTTGATTTGAAGAATATATGGTTTCAAAAGCAGAAATAAACTGCAAACTTCCACAATGGAAGTCACACATAGAATTATCCTCTACAAGCAAATTAATTTTTTTTTAAAAAAAAGGAAAGCAACAGAATATAAAAACAGGAATAATTACTCTCCATCAGAATAAAAGAATCAGTCAGTTTTTGAGTCCATGGTGCTAGCTGCTTTGCCAAACTGTTACTTTCCTTAGTATAGGATTTTACCTTTGTACTGGATAACAGAATTCTTCCTTTTCCAAAATAATTTGATACTCATTTTATGGTTCTAGTAAGCAAACCTGTTTTGCACATACAACTTTATTTCATCCTTTTTTGACCTCCTTTAGTATTGTAGCAGTTGTAAAAAGGAGCTGGGTATCACCAGCCATTTCACGATGCACATAATTACCTTTGATATGATAATGTGTCACAATAGTATCACATACATAAATACACTGAAAACTATATAAGCAAGTCAATGTTTTCAAAAGAAACATCTATCATTGCACAAATTCATTGTAGGATATGCTAAACATTGAAAACAAATGAAAATTATTTTACTATTCTTCCTGTCTTGTAAATATTTGCAAAATTATAGATTTGTACACAGAAAGAATTTGAAAACACATCTTATTTTGCTGAAAAAATTTATGTAAATCTTGTCAGTGAGTGAAAAGGGTGCTTTTATTTAATATCCCAACATCTACACCATCTTGTTCTCCCTAGCTGCAATTCTAGATATTTGCATCTCATTTTTTCAAATGGTCATCTGAAGATAAAAACAAAAATAACATCATTCAGGATTTGGAAACTAAACATGTGCTGATGTAATTTTCCTGCTAACATGTATACATGTATTGGGTAGAATAGCAAAGTTGGAGAAGGGAATGTTTGTTTTTTGGGTTTTTTTATTAAACCTAAATTGTCAGGATTTTCCATTCCCCTAAATCACCACCTGAGCAGGTTTATAGGGCATTACCTTAAAAGTATTTTCCATCTGGAGCTTTTCTCATGTACCTTAGACCCAATACAAACACACACATGCACACGCACACACACACACACACACACATTCACACTCAAACACATACACTCACAAATATTGTATAAAAAAACACTCATTTACAAACCCCAAGGTGTTTTATTTACATTGCCTGTTTATTTCTTTGATGCAAATGTAAAAAAAACTTAGACTTGAAACCAAAACTTAAAACTTTTTAAACTCATCATTTCTGTTATTTCCTTTGGCAACATATTTTTCCAGCCTTTTGTATGATAAAACAACTTTTATAATAAGTTAGATGCACAATACACACCACTCCCTGAATAATTCACGCTCTGATAACTCTCAAACAACTGCTTATAACACAGGGTCAGGCTTGGATCCCATTTTTTAAACTAGAACATATAAAAAATGTATCCCTATTTGTTGAACTTGAAGAAAAGTGCAATCAAAATTAGTAACAGAAACTAATATATCACTTGTTTCATTGCTAAAATGGTAGATATGACCTGGAAATTTTAATCAATGTTATGAAATATGCCCTTTAAGAAGTCCTAACATTTGTTACATTTTCTTTCCAAATGACATTCTTGGTACACCGTAATTAACCATGCACAAGGAAATTTTTGATCAATGAAAATGTCACTTATGCCTAGTGGAGGCAGTACTTTGATAAATAAATACCAATTAATTTTTTGCGTCAATTGCAATTTGTCTTCTAGTTTTATATTTTAGTTCTTTTTAAGTGTAATCATCATAATCATAATAAATGCAATGTCTCCTCTTGTAATTTAACATAAAATGTGTCAATCTACCGTAACACCCCTGTCCGTTAGCATTTCTCTGAGAATGAAATTAAGTGCAAACTGTGTTTTGATATCAGACTAGTGGAAACATTTGTTGTATTGTTGCACTAAATAAACAGCTGACCAACTTTTCTATTATGTTAATTTCATCTTTTGAATCAAATAATTGAGGTGGTAATTCAAAAAATTGAAAAAGTACACAACTCCTTCATGCTTAACCCTTTCCCTCATAGAGTGTATGGCTTTTTCGCCCTTCAATACGCATGTAGCAAAGTTACCCAGTGCAGTCTGCTACACATAGGCCTGTTATGCAGGGAAGTGTATATTACTTTTAACAGCAATTTTAACCATTTTATGTTTTTGGTACACATATATTATGTATGGAAAGATTTAAGAGTAAAATACGGTCAATATTGCTGTATAATCATTTTTAACAAAAGAATTTTGTATGTGCTTTAAAATCTTGAGAGAACTCATTCACTATCAAGTCAGTGAAGCCACATGATTAACCGTAGCGTCAATTTTTCATATTCAAAATTTACAAGTTCTTTGTCTGCATCTACATCACTAAATCAGTTGAATTTGATAATTTATAAAAACTAAGGGCTTCCTACATCAGTCTCAAAGCTTTTACCTAAGTTATTGAAGCTTTCATTTTGTGATTCTACTGGTTCAAGTACTGAATGATATCAGAGACCACCATTTTGTCGAATGGAGAATATGACCCAGTTATGACCTACTTACTTTAAATAGCAGATTGCAACCAGAGCATCAACAATGACCACATGATCAGATGTAATGATCATTCTTGACAATTTATGTAGTATTTAATAGGGGTTTTTCCCGAAGGTGGCACTACATAAACCCGCTCAAAATGGCTGTTGTATACAGAGTTGACAAAAGGCGCTTATATGGATGTCGGGTAAAATGCCAAAAGGCGCCCGTATGGTACGTCAGAAAAGGGTCAAAAGGCAATTATATTAAGTAAAGGGTTAAGGACCAGCAGCTTTGGTTGTATATTAGGTAACTCATTTTAGTTGATCAATTGAACACTATTATAAATGTTATTGTGTACATAATTTAATTAAACAACCTTAGCTTAACCTACTCAGTCATAATTGATTAAAGATAGCAAGGCAGCCAGGTGAAATGAGTATTTCATAAAACAAAGAACTTTGTTTCACACATACTGACCATTGTGGGGAAAACAAGTTTTAGAGAATTCCTAAATTAGTAAAGATTTTTTTTCAAGGATCATAAGAAGTTTTCACTTTTACTAGCAATGAAATCATGGCATAAATAGTTTACTAATTGACCAATTCAGCAATTCAGTTTCGGCATAGATAATTGTCTCCCAAAATGTTGCTGTTTTTTTTTATAAAAAGGAGTCTTGTTTGGTAGTGTATCAACAGCTAGTCTGGTTCACAGCTTCTCAAACTATTTGTTTCCAGAAAAAAAAACAGCACTCTGGAAACCAGACTAATCAACAAACACAAAAATATGTGACGTACTACATAAATGTTTCACGTAGCATGTTGTTTGTTAAAACCAGTTGGAAACATGTTATTGGTCTTTCAGATGTTGGACATTTTGAAAATAAATGTGATTTATACAGAATAATGAGCAACTTCATCAGGAGAAGCTTTTTGTTGACGACAATTCTCAACATGATTATAAAACAAGAATTCAGTCAGTAACAGCCTTTCCCCCCCCCTTCTGCCAACCCTGCAGTTCCCTGGATGTCTTTTGTCTAGCATAGTTTTTTAAGGTCCCTAGGTAACTCATGCCCTCGTGTATAGTTTGGTCCATGTTTTTTGGACCCCTATGTGTGTGAGTTATCTAGGGATATGTGTATTTTAGAAGCAAGATTAGAAAGTTGACCATTCATTACAGCTGTGGTTCTCAAAGTGAGCAGTACTGTCCCCTTAAAGTCGGTGGGATTAACTAGGAGGGCAGTAATGTTGAATAATGCTTGTTACCAGGTCAGGTAAGTGGGCACTGAGGATAACCAAGGGGGCAGTGGCCTGAAAAAGTTTGGGAACCACTGATTTACACCAACTGGACACCTTATCTACCTGGATCAAGTTTCATTTGCTTTTTGTATCTTATTTTGTTTTAATCTGTAAAGGTCACTGACCACCTATATTGTACAAACATGTGATATTATTATAGTCATAAATAAAATGCATTTGTTATGTTTGCACACCATAAAAATATCTAATTAGACTTTAAAATCTTTTTTTTGATGAAAAAATTATTTATCAATCTATAAAAACAATTGGTAGTTTCCACATACAAAATTCGGTTATGATGTACATTTATCCCTTCTATTCAACCTAGCCATTCAAGTGTTCAATTTTGTCATTGTTGCTACAATATGAAGCTCCTACCAATTAATTTTATTGTTTGTTTTTAATTTTCAAGCTGTCTTAGTGTGCGTAAATTAAAAGCTTGTCATTACTAGTCAGTATCATCAATCATATTTGCTCCATTATTCCATATAAATAAGAAAGGAAATAATTTTGTATCAAATTTGTGCTACTCACCACCTTGCTCTGTACAAAAAAATTGATAAACATACACTTATTTGAAAATGAAATGAAAGAAACTAACCTTGCATTGTATTTATTAGTTCCTTCTTTTTTCATCATGTGAAATTTATTAAAGAAAAAAATGTATATGTAGTGGATGCCCAATTGCATATGCATCCTTATATCAAAAAAAAAATCACAAAAGAGTAAAATAATATCACCCGATTGCTTAAAGGCACCTGTCATTCATGCATAAGTTACAAGGTACAAACTGACCAAGATTGTATTGTATCCAGGTTAACTATATGACTGTATCTTGCAAATAAAAATTATTATTTTAAAATACATTTGCTGTAAGTGCAAATGATAATCTTTTCGATAGCATGGGTTAAAAAGGTGTTATTAAAGCAAGTTATTGTTACATGTAATATTTCCCCTGTAGACATCAATTATGATTACATATGGCAAACAGATAGAAGCCTGGGTGATGAATAAATCCAACTAGCAGTTAGCAATAAACTTGTTTAAATTTACCATCAGGATATCAGATACAAAGGTTATTTTATTACAAACCAAACCAACCCCCAAAACTGACTTTGATATCTTTAAAGTTTTTCTTATGAAGTCGGCTGACATAAGGAAGCTAAGTTTAGCTCTATTGTATTCTTTTAAGTATGCAGATTTCTTTTGTTAATAAAGTTGGCCAACATAGAGAAGTCAACTTTTATTCCTTTTTAACAGGAATTTTTAAAATAAATTAAAAAGTTGGAACAGTTTTGAAAGCAATGTGATCTAGTACGTCAATTATGCATATTGATATAAAGCTGAACAGTACATTAGTTTTCAGTAGTTTCATCTAAATGTTCCAAATCCATAGTTTATAATGGTTTTTTTTTCAACAAGAAGAAGCATGTACTTCGTGTTGTGGGAATAAATGTGTCATTTCTGATTGGCATCCTATATAGGTCAGAAATTGTAGCTAAGGGAAGTAACAACATTGTATTTGCCTTTTTCAACTAATTAAATTATTTCTTCTTTACACTTGATGATTTTTGTTGTTCTTTTTGTTTGAGAATAACCAATTTTAATGTAATGCAAATCTAATATAAACAAAAATGTTGAAGTATGGCCTGTGACCTTTATACATAAATTTATGGTGCTTTTAAGATAAATGGCAAAAGTTTTTTGAATATTACATGGAAAGTATTTCCAGTTCAGAAACATTTTTTATTTTCTTTGCCCATTTCCACTGATAAATTTGAGATAAGAATAAGAGCAAAGTACTGTTAAAAATTATTAGTTTTGTTTTGTTTAATTGCATCAAAAGTTAAAAGTGATCCTTGTGCATCAAAAAGGTGTTTAATAACAATGTTATTTATCCACCTTATGTATGATTTCAAATTGTCTTTAGTTACTAAATTGTCTTGATACAAGTATTCTTGAACATGGTTAATTTTTCCACTGAGATAAAACATAAGTAACATCACACTAAAATATATTTTTCATTGTTTTAAAGATTTCTTTCAGTTTAGTTTTTTTTAAATTTAATAACAGTATACCTCCATACTTTCCAAATATTTGTTCAAAAACAGGTTTTTGCCATAAACCACTTCATTAAGGTGCCTAATTCATGAAAGTTTTATATAACACATAAATAAGTGCAAGTGAATCATATTTGATACCCCTTGATTAAAGGGAGCTATAAAAGTATCTCATTTTACCCTCTTGCTTTTGCCTCCCCAAATGAACTTGAAAAATAATGTATTCAGTTCATTTTCTATATAGGGTGGAAGCTTGGTAGAGCAACAAAAAGATAAATAAATTTTGTCAAAATCAAGGATTTTATGGAAGTAATTTTTCCAGTAAGGGACAAATTTCTTCTGATGAGCAATTTCTTTATGGATAATTAAGTTCAACTATGTCCACAGATTCAAAGAGAAATCTACTCCTAATTGAAATTTTAAGTCCAATCCAGATAGCTTTTGATTATAAACATTTCAGTGCAGACTTGAAGCAGAGACAGTCATTTAAAATCTGCATTGTTGTCTTCAAGGACAAAAGAGAACCATTTAATAATAAAAAGGCATCATCAGCATACTGCACTAATTTGAACTCAGTTTGTTATAGAAAATGCCTTTTTTTAGTTTTACTGTAAGAATTTCAGTTTCTATTATTATAAACAAGTGCAATACTATAGGGTCTCCTTGGTTAGAATCTCTCCAAACTGAAATATGATGATAAATTTCTATTATTAATGACACAACTTTTTGACTCAATACAGAATACTCTAAACCACTGATAAATAGATGTCCCAAATTTAAAAGATTTCTGGGCATTCTCCTGAAAGTCCTATTTGACTGAAGCAAAAGCTTTTACAAAGTCTTTCAGTAAGAGAAGACCAGGTTCATTTTTTTCTTCTGAAGATACATCATCAGGTCATAATAAATTCTTGTACTTTCATCTCCCTTCCTAAAACCCTTTTGACTGTGACTAATAATAGAAGTAAGGACTTTCTTGACCCTAGAAGCAGTTGGTCTCCAATTATCTTCCTCAGGAATGCAAGTAATGATTCGCTGAGACTGAAATTCCGAAAAATGTTGCATATCATATCCAGCGTTTAGAGACCTAAAGAGAAAGTCATTTAGATCTTTCAAAATAATTTGTAGAATTTAACAGTAAATCAAAGCCAAGGTTTCATTTTTATATTTTTTCAGTACTAAACCACATTACTCAAAAGTTAGCTTATCTTCATATGAGCATCTTTCAAAATCTGAAAGATTTCTTTCATGATTTAAAATGTTTTGAACCCAGGTTGTCATGCAAGTGTGTCTGCTATGCACGAGCTTATATAACAGTAATTCAGTGCCATCATTTTTTGGTGATGCATGCTTAGTCGTGACAGTTTATGGGTTTTTGTGTGCAGGCAAGGCGATGGGTGCCATTTATTCGCGGACCTGGGTTCGAAACTTGGTAGAGTACGAATTTAAATTTCTCTAACCTGTATGATAGTATTTGTATTAAACTATATATATATATATATATATATATATATATATATATACACACACCACTCCCTCGATAACTTGCGGACATTGGGGTCTAAAAACATAGACTGCGATATAAGCAAGGACGCAAGTTATCGAGGGACCTATAACAAACAACAAATATAACAATGGGATCAACGCATAGGGAAAATGGGTGGGTGGCATGGCATGTTGAATACTCAATTATTAATCGCACTAAGATTAACAGTGGATAAATATCTTTTCATATCAGTGTACTTTGTTTAGTTTTTCCTCACAGAGTAACATTAATTTCAGGGTAACTTACAGTATTTTGAGGAAATCATCTAAACATTATTCCTCCTGGTTTCCGTTTCCTTAGCACATTTACTTCACACGTTGTGTATTATGTCACTTATTTTTATGGTGATTGGTATACATTCTAATTTTATTGTTTGATCCAAAGTAGACGGAGGTTTTTTTCAAATACAAAAGATTGACACATTTCGGAAAAACAATGTTGATCGAATGATGTGTAGATTTTATTGCAGTAGAAGTAAAATAGAAGAAAAAATTAGCAAGGTTTAACCATTACCAACATGAATTTAAAGGGTCTAAAAATTTAAAACGACATAAATTAGAACATGATAATACTTGCGGTTTGTGACACATTTGAGAAATATCACTTCACATTTTGAAAAAATGCAAATTTCACAATATGGATTCTATCTTTACAGGCAATACCATATTTTCCGCCCTATAAGTCGCTTCTACATATAAGTCGATCCTCTGCACTTACCATAATCACATCTTTGATACCGCCGGCCATTGCATGCGACTTGGTAATTTCCAACTTCATGTAAGAAATATTATACAATTGTTTAAGAGTTATATAAAAGTCAGTATTACAATAGACTTTGACTTTGCCTTGAGTCATATTTGAATTGTTGAAAGTCCATGACCTGCAGCACATTATTCGACAATCCATTTTCATAGATTGTCCTGAGAACTGTCCAACTTTATACGATTTCCCTTCTTGTTTTTTTTTTTTTGTTGACCTTAACTCATCTTTTTTATGTCAGTCACGCACAATCTTCTCACTTACGTTGAATTTTCTTTCTGCTGCATGATTTGTTTTTTTTCGCAAATGCAACGTAGTTTGACTTAAATTCTGCATCATATTTTTTCTAGTTGTTGTTGCCATGATAAATGGCACCAATTTAATTTAAAACAAAACTTATTGACTTTGCTAATATAACAATTTTAAATCATGCAACGTTATTGTGAAACTATATTTTATTAATGCTCCATTGTATGAACGGTACGTATTTATATATCGGTCATTTTCACAACCCTAGTAAACTTCAAAGGCACTTTATACACTAAAGTGATTTTAATACATTAACGAAGACATTGCAAATTCACCTAACAATTGAAACTGTTCACCAGCCTTCCTGTTATTTTTTTATTAATTACCCGTATTTTGAAGTTCTCTTTATGAAGCCAGTCTTGGCTTAATCCAGAGTTTAAAACTAGAGCAATCATCAGAGGAAATATTCTAATATGCTATGTTTTTTTTTTATAACCAGCCATTGCGAAACCAACTGAAAAAATGATTGTGTGTTTTTATAAACTACTAATAAAGTAAATTATGAAGCGCTAACAGAGGTCTCGGAAACGATTTACAGTGACATAATTCATTGTTTAAAATAGCAAAATAAGCCCAGTTTTGCGTTCTTTATTTATTTGAGTACATCAAAATAACATGATGCAAAAGCTAGGCGGCAAGTTCAAAGGACTTTGACTAGCAGCTTGGGTGGGAAAATGTGCTGAAATTTACAACTGAATTTAGAGACAAAAAGATTCTAAGATGTACATGCCAAATAATAAAGGAAATACAATGGCAATCGTTATTTCAATATTTTTTTATTTATTAATAACAACAAATTTTAACACATATATAACTAAATATTATTTGACTTTTTAATTTGATAATTTTATAGTCTAATACTTACAAGTATCGTATGTAAGTTTCCACCAATTGGCTTGCCCGTATACCAGCAGATGCATTTCACTAAAGCACAGCATCAGTGCACATCAGTCACAGTCGTTAAAAAAAATGTATTTATCGTATAAGTTGCTCCTGCATATGTCACACACGTCATTTTTAAGAAAAAATAAACGAAAAAAGTAGCGACTTATACCCCGGAAAATATGGTAATCACCATTTTCGATGATAAAAACGAACTATATATCAAGGTTAAATTTGCCAATTTACAATTTCTTATCACTACTTATATATCAAGGTTAAATTTGCCAATTTACAATTTCTTATCACTACTTTGTTCATGTTTAACACATTTTAAAATATATTTTCCTTAGAAAAAAAAAATCGGGAGCCATGCCAGACACCGTGGTACCCAGCGAGTTATCGAGGGAGTGGTGTTTATATATATATATATATATATATATATATATATATATATATATATAGATGCAATAAACTGACCAGGAACAGTACAAAACTAGTAACTAACTAGCCTAAGCGCTTTCGAATCTTAATGAGTCTTTTTCAAAGGCAAATACAAAACATATATACGATAAACAAATAAACACAAAAACGTTGTGTTTGTAAACCTCTACATGGCTGTCTTCACATGTGCTAAAACTATAAATACAACCAGCTTGTATAGCTAGATGCGGAAACTGAAAACGTATAATTCCCTAAAAGTCTACAAGCCAAAGCGACAGCTATTTTTACTTTTTGTACATATGTAACGCAGATTATATCCCGGATATTTGATTCTATACCGGTTATTCTTATAGTAAAAATTGAAGGATAATAAGATTTAGAAAATGCACTAGTAAAATTTAACATTTTAACCATCACAAGAGACCAACATGGTGGTGGCAAAGCATAACCACTTGCCGGATAGTCTAGCAAACTTTAAACGTTGTTAGAACAAGTGATACATGAATGAAATTAGTATGAAAATTACTTATTTTATTGTATGTCTTTAATCTGCTGAAAGACAAGATAAAACTATGGCATAGATGAAATGTGACCTGATACTCGCGATTTGCATTGCTAGTCGCATGAGCACACAAATCTAACAACCCACATTTTCAAATGTTGTAGAAAAAAAATATTTTTTTTAATTAAATAAAAGTCATATACTGGTTGTAATAAAAATACAGAAATACAGAAACAAAAGAACAAAGTTTTTCATATTTATATATATCGAGAACTACTTAAGAAGTTTTGTTGTATCATGTGACTACCACGTTGACATGTGCTCTCTGCTTGGTAAATCAGACTGGCCAGATCGCTGAATTTTACAAAAGGTATCTAACTTTAATTTAATATAATTGAATTTCTGTACAACAAGATTAAAATGGTGTTGTTGATGTCATGTGACTTCCGATATCATTTGAGATTTGTTAAGTCATGTGACTAGTAATGAAAATGGTGAGTACCGGGTCAGGTTTCATCTATGTCATAGTTTCATCTAGTCTGTCAGTGAATTAAAGACATAATGATTGTAATACTTTCCATTTCTGAGAAAAGAAATCATTTTCCTATCAATTTCATGCATGTGCAAGTCAATATAACATAAGTTTCAATCTTCTAGGCCCAATGGTAAGCAACTCCCATATATTGCTACCACATGGTAGCAGCAAATTCCAAATTTTCTATATGCAGTTGCAATGACCCCCATGACCTAAATTTCCAAATATGAAATATAGGGTGGGAATATTTGGAGGAAACCTGGATTAGAAATGGACTGCCATTCATTTTAAGCCAGATTTGTAGTCAAAATTGTTGAATCTCAGAGCTGGAATGAGAAATTGTTGTCCCTTGTCCTATGTATTAAAAAACAATACAAGCCAGGTTTGGAGACTAGTTTAACAAATTATAAGAAGACAAGTTGATATTACAGAAAATTATGTCCTTGTTTTTACAACATTATATAATTTTGAAGGTCTTTTGTTAAAATTTAAATCAACCCTTTTGAAAATGTTTATTAATTGATGGATGTTTAACCAGATTATCTTGAGATTAGGTTGTTTGAAAAATCTTCTTAGGGATTTTATTGACACAGATAAATTCAATATTAATTAATTAATTAATTTATTAAGACCATATTAATTTTTTAAAGGAAACAAAACTAATTTATGTTCATTATGTTGTTCTCATATAGCATCATAATGCAGGTCAGCAAAATAAAGTTAGATATTTTTTCTGTACATTGAAATTATTTTACATATTTTACGTATATCAAACTTGTTTTGTGTGATACATTTTGTGGTTTTGTACATATTCATCTCTTCTGACTTAAATGTTTTAGAGTTTAGATTGTCTTGAAAGAAAAAATCTTTAGATTTAGAAAATGCATGTTTTATAATCTAAAATATTCTAAAATTCCAGTCAGTAATGGTCATATGTGAACCTTGAAAAAATTAATTTCATCCTGGAAATGACCTGGAAATTTATGTTTAGAAAAGTGTGGGAACTATGTGGGTGGTCAGTCTGTTTATGAATCCCTTATTTTGCAGAGTGACATCTTCCTCTATTCTTACATTGTATTTGCTCATAGAAACCCCTTTTCTTCCTGGCAATATGGACTTTGGATTCCACATTTGAAAAAATAAAAATACACAATTACTGGCTTTGTGGAACCATTTTTCGCAAGGACACCTCTCTGATAAAATACTTGGCTTGTACATTTTTCACCACCTCTGCAATCTCTGCTCTGACATTTTCATTCTGTGATTCAGCAAAGTCAAAAATTGTAATGTTTTTTTTTTTTCATGAGTATTGTTCATTATGGTTTGCAGTCTTCATTGCTGCATTAGAGTGATCTACATTATTATTTAATTTCTTTAACTTTTGGCTTTCTTTGCTTGAGTCCTCTAATTCTTGTTTCAAACTGTTCAAAGTTTACAGGCTCCTTTTCTTTCAACTACTTCATTTTGTTCACATTTTGTTTTTTCGCTTCTTTCATTAGGTTGATTTTAAGTTTATTGAACAGTATGTCAACACTACTCACATGTTCACCATCCAAATCCCCAGACTGAGCTTGCAGCTGACCTAGTTAATGGCATGCTGCTTTCCTGTCTAGTACCCTGGAAACTAGTGTTCAGGATAGACTAACAGTTTTCTTTGCATTGCTCATTTTGCCACAATAATCTGGATAGGTTAAAAGAGAGTTCAAAACAGTTAAATGCATGGACCTCATTGACAGTGTGGAGCAATTGATGTAGTTTGTGTAATTGGATTAGAAAGGGATCCTCACAAGAAGGTACAAAGTACATACACAAGAGAAATAAAACTTACTTTCAAATTTCTAACATCCACAAATTTACAAAAGACATAATCCACAGATTCACTGAAACCATATATTGAAGGAAAATTGGTTCACAGAGACATTATTTTGAAAATGAATCATTACATCACATGTGAACTATCTAATATCACCAACATCTGAGAGAGAACTTTGCTAAACTTCGGCCCTGGTGGCCATCTTGCTCTCTCCATGTAAAATAAAAAGAACCAAAAACAACCAATGAAAAAATCCCAACAGGATTTGTTTGTTTGTTTTGATGTCATCTATCATTGGACAGTTAAAGGTATTTACATGGGGAGGAGGCATGTGTTTATTTAAAAAGACTTCTTTCTATGGAAGGTAGTTTAATGGTCACTCAGTAGTAAGAGATAATTGTATACATTCAAACAATGCTAAAGAAGGGGAAATGTTTACCAGAACGAATCAGAATGATTAACAATAGATATCATGTACACTTCAATTCTTTGAATGTAAAGAGTGTGTGTAGAAGTTAATGAAGTAGATAAAGTAGGTACAAGGAGACAGTTAATTTATTCATAGGGATAAAAGATGGCAACTAAATGTTTGGTTGTGAATAGTTTATATCATTTAGTTTGTTTCATTCTACTATTGTAATGTATTGATAATTTGAGTCTGTTTCATGAAGCACAGTTGCTAGAGTAGATATTGTGATTACACAGGTACAAATGTTAACAGGTTTTGTGTGGTAAAAAGTTAACTCATATTATATACACCACTCCTTCGATAACTCGCAGAAAACAGGGTCCAAAAACATCAACTGTATTATAAGCAAGTGCATGAGTTATCAAAAGACCTATAACATACAACAAAACTAACAAATGGATCGACTTAGAGGCAAAAGGGTGGGTGAGTTGGGTTGGCATGTTAGTGTTAATAATTGTGCTAAAATTAACCGTGAATAAATATATATTCCACACAGAGTAACATTAATTTCAGGATAACTTACAGTAAATTAAGGAGATCATCAAAACATTATTCCACATTGTTTCCATTCACTTAATATATTGTGTACAATTCATAAATCTTTGTGTTGAATTGGATAAATTCTAGTTTTATTGTTTAATCCAAAGTAGACTTTGTTTTATACAAAAGATCAACACTCATTTTGAAAAAACAATGTCGCTCAAACAATGTAGATTTTATTGCTATAGAAGTAAAATGAAGAAAATTTTTTTTTTACAAGGGTTAAACATTACCAACATGAATTTAATGTGTCAACAAATTTAAAATAACGTAATTTAGAACGTGATAATACATATAGTTTGTGACACGTTTTACAAATATCACTTCACATTTTGAAAACATCTTTTCATTTTTTTTTTGTTACTCTTTGATTTCTCTGCTCACTCTGTCTTGTTCACAGATGATTATGTCTCTGAGCTGGTATGGATATTTACATGTGGCTTTCTGATTCTCCCGACAATGAATTTTAATTCTATGTTGGCACTAGAATCTCCAAACCATCGAATGGCTTGCCTCAAAATGAGACTTTTCGCCATTTTTTCTACTTGGGCCTTAATAATTGTTTCAGAGATGGGGACACTTTCTTCACACAGCTGTGTGAACCATCATCTAATTCAGTATCATTTGCAGTTCATGCTCGTTTTCGTTTGATCCCATTAGTTGAATCAGCATCATTTAAATAATCCAGAAGTTTCTGTTTATCATTTAGCCAACCTCTAAATGTCAACTCATCAATTTATTTAGTTCATTGCAAACAATGGATCTCACTTCACCATTATGAATCCTATGATGCACAGCACATTGTAAACATTGGATCTGACTTCACCATTATGAATCCTATCTATGATGCACAGCACATTGTAAACATTGGATCTGACTTCACCATTATGAATCCTATCTATGATGCACAGCACATTGTAAACATTGGATCTGACTTCACCATTATGAATCCTATCTATGATGCACAGCTCATTGCAAACATTGGATCTGACTTCACCATTATGAATCCTATCTATGATGCACAGCTCATTGCAAACATTGGATCTGACTTCACCATATGAATCCTATCTATGATGCACAGCTTTTCAATCACCGAGTATACCTTTAATTTACTTCCTTTGCTCTCTATGGACACAGTTACAAATGATTAAGATACGTTATTGATATTATATATTTTAGTGATGTTAAGTACATAAAAGTATGAAAGGATTTTCTATTGGTCAAATAAATAATTTTTAGAACAGTAATGACCACAAAAACTTGTGCTGCTATTGGCATGCCTTCAAATTTTTTTTATTGTTTTTCCCTCGCTTGATTTGATAGAAAAGACATTTAAAGTAATAAAGCAACACAGGTCTCTTTTAATTACTTTTTTAATGCAACAAACACTTCTCCATGTTGTTGATCAAAACAAAACTGCTATGTGACTAGATTCTCACAGAAGTACGGGTTTTGATGTGATGGTCAATTTATTCTTTTCATGTTTTCATAGAAGAGACTATGTTGCGATTATACTGTTTCATGGAAGCGAAGTTAAAGGATTAAAACATGAATTTCACATAGCAAGATATTTAAGTGGTGTTTATTTAAATATCTGTTGCAACCTGTTACCATTTAACAGAAATTTTCGTTGATCGCAGTTTCACCGGACTTTTTATTTACAAGGTATTGACAACTATTTCTCTCCCAAAAAAAACAAACATAATGTGATATCTTATTAGAACATGTAAATTTCACAATATGGAATCTATCTTTATGGACAGTAATCACCATTTCCGATGATAAAATGAACTACCATGTTTCATGTATTTTTCATAACCTTTAATTTTTCATACACAATGCAGTTATCAAAATAATTATTTAAATGTATCAAACTTTTTAGTACATATCACTTTGTATTATTTGAAAAATATGTTAAATTATCAGACAAATTTTCACTAAGAAGATTTTCGTTTGTAAAAAAAGATTGAGAATTCTGTATTCCCATTTTGTTTATAAAAAAAATGATTATTATTTTTCATTTATGAAAATTTACATACAGTATCTATCAAGGTTCAATTTACTATCTTATCATGATTTTTTTTTCCGCGTTTAGTACATTTTAAAATATATTTTCTTTGGAAAAAATTGGTAGCCATGCCAGACACTGTGCTATAAGCGGGTTTGTGAGTTATCTGGGCATGAGTTATCAAGGGAGTGGTGTAGTTTATACCTGCGCTCACAAAATTGCTCCCTGATACATATGAGGTAAGCATAAAAAAAATTACTTATTTTTAGGACCTCAGGTTGATAATTGCTGGAGTAAAAGAGAATTAATATTTTTACGCTAGTTAAAAGGCAAAGTATGAATCAGAATCTTCTGCTTTCTGTTACTATACAGCATTTATGTGTTGTTTCTTTTCCAGGTACTATGCATCAATACCCTCCACCTCCAATGAGCCGACCTCCACCTCCAATGCACCCATCATCTATGGCAGGGCATCCTATGCCACCATCTTCAATGCCTCCATCATCCATGCAACAGAACAGAATGCCAGGTAAATAATTAGTAATTTGAGTAGATAAGTAGGTCGGTGTTTCACACAGCATTATTACCACAAAGGCCTGTCATCAGGTTTATATTATTTTCTTTTGTGCTTTATTTTTTATTCAGCTTTGAGGGCCCAGGAAAAGATGTGAATGTCATCAATATGTATCCATTGTGTATATAAATTCCATTTTTTGCTGAAGAAATGTTGAAGGATCTAATGAATTGAAATCAATCATGGCATTGTGTTTAATCTGAATGAGGCCTATGTTTGATCATCTCCTTTTTATTCTAAGGTCAGATTTATTTAAAGGCCACATGATTTAAAATGACAATTCAACATAATTTTAGATGAGCTATCTACCAACATGGCATCAAAACAATAAAGACATTGAATTGGTATGATTTGTTTATGTTGCAAGACATACCACTAGAAAAAATTCATAAATACGGTGAGACAGTTCAGATAGAATTTATAAACAGCAATAGCTTACCCATAGCTAATTGTTTAGCTGTCTTTTTGTGTCTAAAGAAAATGCACTGTCCATCTGATGTGCAAACATCCTACCTTAGAGTGAAGAATTGTCAGTATGACACAATTCCTCATGCAACTTGCCTTGTCCTTGGTATGTTGTGTGCAAAACAAGCACAACTAATTAATCTTTCTCAAAGACATTGATGTGATCAAATATGTACCAAACACCAGAGAAAATTTGCATGTTTCATTGTTCTTTAACTGCAATTGTGGTCTGGCATCTTCCATACTTATTTCTAATGGTGTTGCGTTATCTGTTTGTTGCATGGTAACCTTTTTTCCTCCATGGACTTGGGATTACTTTATTTACACATGCCAGGGTCAGATACACTTTCTACCAAAATCATTTTATGTCTAGGTACTGCTAACTCGTTTATGAAAGGAATAATGACAACTTGCTCACTAGACACTATGTGTTCTTCAGTCTTGATTAACACAGCAGGAACCATGTATAGGTGGGTGTCTGTACTAGATATTTGATTCACCACCTTGAATTCTGTTCACATTGTATTTGTATGTATGTAATAAAAGTTTATAAAACACTGAAAACTCTTTCTGAGATGGAGTAAGACTGGTACATTAATGCTATTGGTTACTAAACAGGGGTGTACTCCATATGTGATAGATACAAGCAAGGTGAGTTATGTGCATTATTATAAATATTTTAATTTATTTACTATAATAAAGAAATAATATCAACACGGTCTGTGGGAAAGTGTGGCCACAAGTTTTCTTTTTTAAATGTACACACAAAAAATCATTTTAAATTTTGTAAATCAGTCTGCAGAAAGCAGGAATCTTGTAGACTCCATCTAAATTTATCAGAGAAAGAAGAAACTCCATTCTCTTTCTTTATCAGGATTTTCTGGTTCTGTGCGGCTGAAAATAAGGGGTCTTTGGACCAGATTGTCCCTCCCAGCACTTCACTACCTCTGATTATTAAGGAAATATAGTGACCATATATCTGGCTGTCACTGCCTCCTATTGTGGAGGAGATGCACTACTCATTCCATAGCATGTCATTGTCTCCCATTGTAGAGGAGATGCACCTCTCATTCCATAGCATGTCATTGCCTCCCATTGTGGAGGAGATGCACCTCTCATTCCATAGCATGTCATTGCCTCCCATTGTGAAGGAGATGCACCACTCATTCCATAGCATGTCACTGTCTCCCATTGTGGAGGAGATGCACCACTCATTCCATAGCATGTCACTGTCTCCCATTGTGGAGGAGATGCACCACTCATTCCAAAGCATGTCATTATGGAGGAGATGCACCACTCATTCCATAGCATGTCATTGTGAGAAGATGCACAGCCTATTCCATTATGTGAAGTTGCCTTCCTTGGAGGAGAAAGAGATACACTGCTCTTAGCATGTCACTGCTGCCGAGGAAGAGATGAATTGCCACGACCATGTCAAAGATTGTGTTGGAAGGGATCAGCACAACACTTTCTTTAGTGATGCATCAGTTCCTGATTATGTCTCCTCTGATCATCAAACTATGTCCTAATGGTATGGGGATAGATTTTGGACTGAGTTTCCCCCTCTCCACACTCTAACACCTCATTTTGCCTAGAGTCATTACTTCTTCCAGGACTGCCATGTTCTCATCTCTATCCAGTTAATGCCACTCCATGTT
The DNA here is from genome assembly GCA_016746295.1 of Potamilus streckersoni. Classification (NCBI taxonomy): domain Eukaryota; kingdom Metazoa; phylum Mollusca; class Bivalvia; order Unionida; family Unionidae; genus Potamilus; species Potamilus streckersoni. Next base: position 75,277 of record JAEAOA010000065.1, on the reverse strand, counting down.
CTCATCTCTATCCAGTTAATGCCACTCCTTCAGACCCTACTCATTCTGTGTGTTGCAGTATGGGGCTTAGCACAGAGTGTTCCTATACCTTCTTCACTTACTGGGGACTTTTTAATGATGCTGATACACTCTCCAGCTCAGTCTCCTCAACGATACTGTCTCCATTGTGGTATACTCTAATGAGTTCATCACAATGCTATGCCTGCTTTTTCATGTCAGTTTGAAGAAGATGTATAGTCTTTTGAAAAGGCAATAAATAAAGTCTATCACCTCTTATCCCCCAGACTTGTGCCCATACCAGCCACACAGTCCAAAAAGATCCTGTCCAGTAGGAAAAGACCTTGGGAGCTCAACCTCAACCAGACCTCCTCTTTTTTTTCTTTTTCTTCTTTGATTGAGGAAATTGCTGAAAGGTTTTTTTATGGGCCAAACAATATTAATCAACAACATCATGGGTCGCCAGTTCTCACCTCGACAATATGACCCTTGGTCTCTTCTGCTGGCTGGTACATTCCCCAAAGTTGCTCCCCCAAACCTCCCCAACTTGGTGCTGGTATATCCAAAGTGGGTAGTTCAGGTTGAGCCTGGGCACACCTTTTAATAAAAACATTGAAATTATGGAACAGAAAGTCTGACTGCTTGTCACCATAGCATCACATGCCAGCCTGTTCTCATCTGCTTATTTTAGTATGCTGAGAAAAGCATCCTTGAACCCAGCCATTCTTTAACACATGCTGGAAGCTGTGACCAATATGTCCTGACCTAAACATTCTGTTGCTATGGCTTTGTTGGCAGAACTTCTTCACATTAGAACTTCTCTGGTGGCTTAGTGGTTAGAGCATCTGCCTCATATGCAAGAGGTCATGGGTTTGATCCCTGGTCGAGTCATACCAAAGACTTACAAAAATGGTACTAACAGCTGCCTCGCTTGGCACACAGCATTAAGAGGTTAGTTTATAGGACTGGGTGGCCTGGTGTCAGGATAATGAGACTGGGTGGAACATCATGCTACATGTCTGCAGCATGATGCCACACTGCAGACATCATAGTGATATGACTGAAATTGTTTTAGACCTACGTTAAAAATCATCTTCACATTAGACGCAGCATAGCTTTGGTAAGACATTCTTACAGCAGCTCTGCTTGAAGCCAAGAGTCTGTTTGAAGGCCTCATTACTTCCATGGCATCTCAAGACTTATTGGATCATCAACATAGATCATTCACATTTTCTGTGTTAGTGTGAATCAGCATCAAAGCGCCTTTTGCATAGTTTATCAAGCAGGCACAGCCCCAATCCAATAAGCACTCACAAAATTGAGTCCCTCCTTGCCCATCTGGCTCTCAGAAACAAACAAACAAAAACATATTAAACCGGGAAAGGAAGGAGGCAGCAGTTTTTACAGCCCCTTCTTTTTCCCAAAAAAGGGGTGGTGGACAGCCCTAGGGACTTGAGCCCTTTCCTGCTTGTACATACCTCTTTTACAGGTATTCCCATTGTAGCTTGCCTAGACCTCTCTTCCGAGGCTGGTTAAGCACCATTGACGATGGTAGGGTCCTTTCACTAATGAAAGAGGGGTACTGACTCCAGTTTCAGAAACTACCTCTGTCCAGGACCCTCATCTTTCTTCACCAATCCAGTCTAATGAAACTGAGAAAGGCAGTGCACATCCTTTTACAGAAAAGGGCAGTCACGATGGTTCTGAAGGATCAGTACCCTGTATTCTATTACATATTATTAGCAATAATTACTGATATTAAAATGTAGTTTCTTGGGTGGTAAAACAAATTAATGATGGAATAATTGCCTTATTCAGTCTTCCCACCCTGTTATGATGTCCCATGAGCAGTCTAGTCCTGAAAAAGATGAGGGCTATGGCACCTATCCCTTTGACTTGACCAGCAGACTTGATCTGTATTATGTTTATTCTTTCCAGAATTCCCTTTGGGGGTTCATCTATGGGAAGATGAATTCCTATTACAAGATAAGGGTAAATTCTATCTTATAATAATAAATCAATGGATAAGTATTTTTTATCATTTTAACTTCCACTTATAAACTACATTTTCATTAGGTGGTGCAATTTGAAAGCCTTCATATCACAAATAGCTGTCTTTCTCTTGTGACTTTCTGTGGGTTTCCATTGATCAAAGATGCAGATCAAAGACCTGTCATTCCAAATGGCTCAGTTTATTCTGGTGGGATCAGTGTCAGCACTGTAACAGGCTTCAAGGCTGCTCAGTAGCTCTGTAATGGTTAGATTGGTGTCAACATTGTTACAGGCTCCAATGTTGCTCAGTGGCTTTGTAATGATGGGATCAGTGTCAGCACTATAACAGGCTCCTTTGTTGCTCAGTGGCTTTGTAATGATGGGATCAGTGTCAGCACTGTAACAGGCTCCATTGTTGCTCAGTGGCTTTGTAATGATGGGATCAGTGTCAGCACTGTAACAGGCTCCAATGTTGCTCAGTGGCTTTGTAATGATGGGATCATTGTCAGCACAGTAACAGGCTCCAATGTTGCTCAGTGGCTTTGTAATGATGGGATCAGTGTCAGCACTGTAACAGGCTCCATTGTTGCTCAGTGGCTTTGTAATGATGGGATCAGTGTCAGCACTGTAACAGGCTCCAATGTTGCTCAGTGGCTTTGTAATGATGGGATCATTGTCAGCACAGTAACAGGCTCCAATGTTGCTCAGTGGCTTTGTAATGATGGGATCAGTGTCAGCACTAACAGGCTCCATTGTTGCTCAGTAGCTCTGTAATGGTTAGATTAGTGTCAGCACTGTAACAGGCTCCAATGTTGCTCAGTAGCTCTGTAATATTGCATGTTATTCTAATTCTACTGGAGTTAGCAATCTTTCTTTACACTGAACTGGTTTACCATTTGTCAACCCTTAACTGTATCTTGCATGTAACTTGAAGCACTATCAGGTGTGTAAAGAGACCAGAGTAAGGACCATCTCATGGGTAAGGGGATGTAACTCCCTCTGCCTGTTACCTATTATCATAATATAGTATGATCATGTAATGTATATAAAGAAGAAATACATTTTGGTGGTTGTTGTAGCATTTAATGCTATTTTTCAGCACAAGATAGGCCAATATGGTAGCCAGTATTAATGGTGGAGGAAGAACCCGGGAAAACCCGGAAAGAACCACTGACCCATGAGAAGCTACTGGTAAGCTTTCTCGCTTACCCACATTGGCTAAACCTGAGACTTAATGCAGACAGAGGTGAGATAGCAATGATCCATAATGGTAAGCACTTTAGACCACTTGGCCACTCTGGGCCTTAAAATAAGTTTTGCAGGTAAATTATGTTTATTCCGAAATACTTGCATGTACCCAATCATAAATCCCAACTGTCCATAATTAATCACAAGGAGAGCATGCACGTCTAATGAAATGATGGGATTTGGTGCCAACCCTTGCTCTCCAAGGGGCGATCACTGTCGTCTGTCTTTAATCTTGGCATAAAAGATGACTTTTTAGCACTGTTGCTACTACAAGAAATCAAAATACACTGTGGCCATCTTGTTTAGCATGGGAATTTGATTTTTGAGTTAATGGATGTACTCCTGATCTAACCAGTAATCAACTAAGTCATATTTTACATTATAAATTTGTTTCATTTACTCATGCTTCATTGTCTGTGTTCATATGATTATTGTACATTTTATGCCCTCATTATTGTATGCCACCAGTGTCACCAAGCAAGACTAACTTAGTACAATGTACGTATAGGATCTAACACTTGTGGGTTTTTTTTACATTAAATTGATAAAATTTAACATTCTTAAATAATATAATACAATATATTGAAAATATATAAGAAATATAAGAAAACCATATTATGAAATTTTATTAGATAATTACATGATAAATTAAAAATGTATTAAATGTTCATTCCACAGCACCACCTGGGATGCCAGGTCCTCCCCCACCAGGTATGCAGTATCACCCTGGGCCACCTGGGCCGCCAGGTCAGAACCAACAGGGACCTCCAGGTATGCATCCTCCTCCTGGCATGAGACCACCACCACCAGGCTGGCGAGGCCCACCCCCACCCAGAGGAGGACCACCACCTTATGGCAAGTCCTATGACACTTGATGTTTAACACTACACATGCTCTTATATACATTATGTGAAATTTCCAGAAACCGCAAGATTGTGATCATAACAAAATTTAGCTCTGATCAAGAGGACTTGTAACGATTTTTATATCAAGCATTCCCATTCAGTAGATGTAATTCCATTCTAATATTAAATAAGTTTTCTTACTGTGGCAAGATATCCAGCCCATCCAATACAGCTGTGCTGTGGTATGGAACTATCAAAGATAATAAATGCACAATTTACTGTAAATCATAAAATGTTAGTTGATGTTATATTTTTGTGAATTTTTTTGAGAAAACTTAATATTAAAATAGTTTTATTCATGCAAATAGCAGTATTGTCACATGATATGCATGTTGCAAATAAATAAATCATAGATGCACTTTTTACTGAAATAGTCCAGAATTATTTATAAAATTATATAATGTACAATTAACATTCTTATTGTTTTGATATTAGGTCCTGGTCCAGGCCGTATGCCCCCTCCAGGCATGAGAGGACCTCCTCCTCCTGGCCCACCACGAGGACCTATGAGGGGTCCACCACCACCCAGAGGTGGACCACCATTTCGCCCTCCTCCTCCAGGCATGCGAGGCCCACCTCCACCACCACAGTACTGAGAGTTAGTTCCAGCATGTGGATGGGATACAGAGTCACAGCTTGTGATTGTTTATAGTTGTCATTATAATGACTGGAATCAAGACTCAAAATTGACAAGAATTAAATAACTTGTCAGAACTTATTTGACCATGGAGTATTGCTGTGATTTCCCACATAGTGATACAAAAATCTGTTACAAAAGAAAATAAGTTCTTTGTTCATGTAAACTGTTATTTTTTTTTTTACAGATTGCAGTCATTGTGTTGAACTGTTATATAGAGAATTCATCCACAATTAACACTAAACATTTCTTTTTGCCATATTCATAATACTTCTGCAGCACTAATGATTCAATGCAAGTCATATTGACTGTAGCTACATCACCTTTGTTTGATTCCCCACATTGACTGGTTTCAGAATTACCATATTTTCATATAAATATTAATTTCAAAATACAAATTGATTCTTGGTATTGTAAACCAGTAAACTTTTGTGCATGATATGAAAGGAATGTTCTTCCATTATATAAAGGTCAGGGAAAATGATTTGAACAAATAGTTACTGAGTGTTTAGTCTATTAGGATTTGCAGTAGTTTAGTTGGTATTGTGTGGGATTCATAATTCAAGGGTTGCAGGTTCAGTACCCATGCAAGTCAGATGGTTGGCTGCCTCGGTGTATTCTTGGGAAAGGCAGATTTATAAAGGTACCATTAAATCAACAAACAAAGAAAACAAATGCAGTCTCTGAAACATATCACAAAAGTTTCAAGCTTTCAGTACTAGGATATTTTGTGTTTTAAAAAATGTTTTAAACATGCCCATTATAATAAAAATAAATTGATGTCCAATATTTGTTCCTTATTTTTTCCTTGATCTAATTAACATCATGAAGACACACAGAAGTCCTCTACATTGTTTGTATGCCCTTACTGCTTGTAGTGGCTGTATTTCAATTTAGTCCTGTCTATCTATTCATCTGTCTATTCCAAGATATTGCATGTGTGCAAAGGTAGACAAATTAAATTTGGCAGATGTAGATGGCTTGTTTACATTTTCAAACCATTATGGGTTTTTGGAGCTAGATCTGTAGGGGGCATAGTTGTTTTACAAATGCAAATCAGTTTCATCTGCATCTTTTTTTATCTATGCAAGCAGATGGCTTATGTAAACTGTAGCATAGACCCATTTGATTTTGTTATAATGAGAAGTTTCTATAATTCATCTAACCAGAAAACAAATGTACAGATCAGAAAACAGCATGAGTGAAAAAAATGTTTTCATATTTATTGACCTAAAGCAAGGTCTTCCTTGGAGTATAAGAATGAATATGCATAGATCATATGTGAAGTTGGATATGCATAGAACAATAAATATATAAGATGCATAGAACAACAAATATATTACAATATGTATTGATCACTAAATATGATAACACTTTTAACTAAAGGCGAGAAAAAAGTTATCTACCCAATCAGGTGGTGCACATCTGATATCTAATATGGCCACAATTTTGTTTTGTTACTCCTTCAAAGTTGCAAGTCCTATCAACATAAGGATTTTACATGAAGATTATTATAATGTCTTGATTATCCAAGTAAAATGATGTTTATCAGGTGCACAATATGGTCATCATGGAGGCCATCTTGAAACTTTGTCATCACCACACCTCTTAATCTAGAAGTCAGTTTGACACAGGATTTTCATCAGAAGAATTCCAAGTGCATCAATTCACATGCATTGAGTTGGTCTTTAAAAAAATTGAAACAAACTGACCATCAGTGTGGCCACCTTGTGATTTTCACCTTTTTATAAACCTTATTGGTCCTCAATGAAAATGGCACAAATCCTTCATCCAATATGGCCACCACAATTGCTTTTGTAAAAATCTTGCTGTCACCCCTCTACTTGAATGGATAATTTTATGAAAACGGGTTTTTCACAAGAAAACTTGGTCTGAAATAAAACTAGTGCTAATCTGACATTCAATATGTCCACCACAACAGCTACTTTGACAATCTTGATATCGGAGATGGTTTCAATATTCAACTGTTACAAGAAAGAAACAGTCTTATCCAGGGGTCAAGCTTAGACTTAAATTTTAGGGAGAAATGACTTCTCCTTTTGGAAATCTATATTTCCAAGTATGAATATTTGCATTTAACATTGGTTTTAAGCAATAATTTATTTTCCAGTAGAAAATTATCTGAGTTCTATCTATATTGTAAACACATTTGGTGCATGTTTAAAAACTATTGTATGCATAGTCCATGTATTTTGCCAATGCGACTTAAAAAGAGAACAGAAGCTATATATTGTAAAGAATTTTAACTGACTACAGTACTTTAATTGCAAGGGATACAAATGCATATTGTACTACTCTTAATCAAGAATTTTAACTGACTACAGTACTTTAATTGCAAGGGAGTACAAATGCATATTGTACTACTCTTAATCAAGAATTTTAACTGACTACAGTACTTTAATTGCAAGGGAGTACAAATGCATATTGTACTACTCTTAATCAAGAATTTTAACTGACTACAGTACTTTAATTGCAAGGGATACAAATGCATATTGTACTACTCTTAATCAAGAATTTTAACTGACTACAGTACTTTAATTGCAAGGGATACAAATGCATATTGTACTACTCTTAATCAAGAATTTTAACTGACTACAGTACTTTAATTGCAAGGGATACAAATGCATATTGTACTACTCTTAATCAAGAATTTTAACTGACTACAGTACTTTAATTGCAAGGGATACAAATGCATATTGTACTACTCTTAATCAAGAATTTTAACTGACTACAGTACTTTAATTGCAAGGGATACAAATGCATATTGTACTACTCTTAATCAAGAATTTTAACTGACTACAGTACTTTAATTGCAAGGGATACAAATGCATATTGTACTACTCTTAATCAAGAATTTTAATTTTGCTTTCTAAGAGTTAACTATAAAATGGCAGTTGAAAAGATCTCTAAATTTGAATGAGACAACCCCTGTACTATGTACACTAGAGCATGTCTTTCAGAATATACAGTTCATCCTAATTTCTTTGCTGCCATTAAGACTAAACTGTTCATAGACCAAAACCTGAAGAATTAAAGTCAGTATATGAATGAACAAAACCCTTTTTTTTTCAACAAGTGCATCTATTTTTAGAGAAGTTTTTTATGTAACCACCAACTTTATAGTTTCATTACAACAGTCCATTGATAAGATTGCAAATACAAAGCTTTATTATTTGTATACATACTTTGTGTAATGTTAGACAATGCTTAAATAGTAATTGCTTTTGTTTTTTATTTCTTTGTATTTTTACAAAAATGAGTGAACTCAGAATGCAACCTTTACTTTAATCATCTCTTGAATTCAACAACATAGCATTGTCATGTATGTTTCTGAACAACAAACTAGCATTTAAAGCTAAACACTCGCTAATGTAATATTTAGTTTCCATTTTCTTTGAATTTTATATTTTCCTGAATATATATTTTCAAAAAATACAAATTGCTTTTTACATAAGTTGGTATTACTGGTGATGAAGGTAAAGTTTGCATATTTTAGGTGACTTAGTTGCCAACTTTGTTTGGTAGCTTGATCCCTGGTATTATTTTGAATTCCTGGAAATTATTTTGGTCCAGTAGCATGTCAGTCCCTTTGAAGGACTCTTTTGTGCCTTTTGGAAGATGTAACTTTTCTTTTTGGACAGAACAGGGAGAAGTTAGAGCTCCCCAAATCACCCATATTTTTATTTAATCTCTGTTCCCAAATATGAGGAGAGCTGTCAGAGCTAAGTGACTCTGATAGTGTTTAAATTCCAGAAAGTCAAAATTGTTTAGCATGGATTTCAAGTTTCATTCTGAAATAACTGAAAGAATAGGGCACTGGGATGACATGAGTCAAGAATAAAGATTACAGGAGCTCTTGAAAAAAAACAACAATAAAGATTGAACACAGAATATAATATCATGGATTTATTGATCAAATCAAATACAATAAATGCAGTTTTAATTTTTGAAGCAAGTGGAACCAGTAATTTATTTAGGAACCAAACATTAAAAGTAAACTCTTTAGTAATGAAGAAAAATGTACAAATTGCATACATGTATTTACATAACAAGTTCAAATTGCTTTACTAATCTTTTGGAACTAATACCATAAAATTACTGCTATTAATAATAATGATAATACATTCATAAATCATAACTTAAAAATTTGTATTTATATTATTTACATACAAATAATTAATCTGAACTGCATGGACTCTCTCTCTCTCTCTCTCTCTCTCTCTCTCTCTCTCTCTCTCTCTCTCTCTCTCTCTCTCTCTCTCATCTCATAAATTATGTTGTGAACATGAGTGCAGGTTCTCCTAAGCATCATGGTAAATTATTTCCAAAGCAGTTTATATTCCAGTACAAATGCTGTCAAACTTAAGGAACCAAAGTTAAATCTTCAGGAAAAGGTGCTGATACAACAATAAATTGGGGGGGGGGTACCAAACAGAATTGAGCACTTAAGCTGTAGTCATACAATACACAATCCAACAACAGTCATGTAACTAAGTCTTTGTTCAATCATTTAATAACAGCTTCCACATGAAATTAAATCCCATTTCTGATAGAAACCAAGTTATCTGCATCCAATCTGATGGGTCAAATTTCTATGGTATAAGCAATGGTAGTTATAATCCTTTACCATTCTTGCTTGGACTACATCTGTATAACATTAAATTTCTATGGTATGACCATTGATAGTTATAATCCTTTACCTTTCTAGCTTGGACTACATCTGTATAACATTAAATTTGTATGGTAGGACCATTGATAGTTATAATCCTTTACCATTCTTGCTTGGACTACATCTGTATAATATTAAATTTCTATGGTATGACCATTGATAGTTATAATCCTTTACCTTTCTAGCTTGGACTACATCTGTATAACATTAAATTTGTATGGTATGACCATTGATAGTTATAATCCTTTACCATTCTTGCTTGGACTACATCTGTATAACATTAAATTTCTATGGTATGACCATTGATAGTTATAATCCTTTACTATTCTTGCTTGGACTACATCTGTATAACATTAAATTTGTATGGTAGGACCATTGATAGTTATAATCCTTTACCATTCTTGCTTGGACTACATCTGTATAATATTAAATTTCTATGGTATGACCATTGATAGTTATAATCCTTTACCTTTCTAGCTTGGACTACATCTGTATAACATTAAATTTGTATGGTATGACCATTGATAGTTATAATCCTTTACCATTCTTGCTTGGACTACATCTGTATAACATTAAATTTCTATGGTATGACCATTGATAGTTATAATCCTTTACTATTCTTGCTTGGACTACATCTGTATAACATTAAATTTGTATGGTAGGACCATTGATAGTTATAATCCTTTACCATTCTTGCTTGGACTACATCTGTATAATATTAAATTTCTATGGTATGACCATTGATAGTTATAATCCTTTACCTTTCTAGCTTGGACTACATCTGTATAACATTAAATTTGTATGGTATGACCATTGATAGTTATAATCCTTTACCATTCTAGCTTGGACTACATCTGTATAACATTAAATTTGTATGGTAGGACCATTGATAGTTATAATCCTTTACCATTCTAGCTTGGACTACATCTGTATAACATTAAATTTGTATGGTAGAACCATTGATAGTTATAATCCTTTACTATTCTTGCTTGGACTACATCTGTATAACAGTAAATTTCTATGGTATTATGACCAATGATAGTTATAATCCTTTACCATTCTTGCTTGGACTACATCTGTATAATATTAAATTTCTATGGTATGACCAATGGTAGTTATATAATCCTTTACTATTTTTGCTTGGACTACATCTGTATAACATTAAATTTCTATGGTATGACCATTGATAGTTATAATCCTTTACCATTCTTGCTTGGACTATATCTGTATAACATTAAATTTGTATGGTAGGACCATTGATTGTTATAACCCATTACTATTTTTGCTGGGGCCCCACCTGGTCTAAATCGATGACAATTACAGATCAATGCCATCTCACCTCTGTCTGAGTTTGAGTCCAGACCCTGCTAACGTGGGTAAGTGAGAAAGCCTGCCAGTAGCTTCTCGTGGATCGGTGGTTCTTCCCTGGGTTTTCCCTCCACCATTAATACTGGCCATCATGTGTAGCCCATCTTGTGCTGAAAAATTGTGTTAAACCCTATAGCAACAACAACCATTCTTGCTTGGACTAAATGACTGAATAAAGACTTAGTTACATAACATCAAATTCATATGATATGACCAATGATTGTTATAATCCTTTACCATTCTTGCTTGGACTAAATCTGTATAACATTAAATTTCTATGGTATGACCAATGGTAGTTATAATCCTTTACCATTCTTGCTTGGACTAAATCTGTACATCAAATTTGTCACTGAGATGAAAAAATTTAGGATAAAAGTTGAGTTCTATTTTTATTTTGATTTTATATATTTACAAGAATTACCAAAGAAAAGTAAAAATGATGACACCACTTATTTATCCAGTGTATTATGTTGAGGTGAACCTGCTTCACATTACATATGACTTGCATTTCTCCTTACTCAGATATCAATAATCAATTTAGATGGCATTGGTTTTTTTTTTGTGGCTAATCTTGTTAACACTTTCCTCTTTCTATACCTTTCCAACTGCTGTAAAAGGAGTGCTATCTTTAGGAAAAAATCCTGCTTATAACATTTCACCAAAACATTAACAAGGGACTAGTTATTAAAATTAGGTACTGTCTATACTCACATATAAGTTGATTCCAACTACAAACAACAACTCCTCATCTGCTGTCACATAATTATCCAGCAAATCAGGTTCTGTGTTGTTTCTTCTATTGATTACTCTTAACAAACTGCTGTGACCCAGATCTTTCAGTGCATTATGCGATGGCAGATTAGGGTTTCTGCAGTTTGCAACAAGACTCAACTTTTAATGTCAGTATTTCTGATGGTAAATTTGTTCAGTTTTCCCCCTTGCATACTGGCTAGATAACCAATATTCCATGGCAAGAACATCAGCAAACTACAAATCTAACAGCAATCATCTGACAGAATGAAATATTGACATAAAAAACATTACCGTTTCAAAATTATGATTTAAATCCCAGTATAAAAATTTTAGTCACGCTATTCTAAGTATAAAATCTAAGATTTAAAATCATTTTAAATTTCTGAAAAATTACATTTACCATGCTAATAATATATCAATGAACTTGAACTACAGATGAAATAGTTTCAACAAAATTGTAAAACTATAAAAAAAAAAAAATTGACAGATTCAAATAATGACCTGAAAATCTAACTGGGTCATCAACTTATGAATATAAAAACATATCAAATTTCACTTGTAAAATTTTGCTAACTCGTACATATAAAGTTTCTTTCTTTTTTTGTGGAAAAGTACAAAAATGTCAATGACTGACAGAAAAACAACTGTAATGGCCTGAAAATCTAATCAGGTCATCAACTCTTGACTTTGTCTGCAAATTGACATGGCTCTAAACCTGATTATTGTACTACTTATTACATGAAGGTGGACATACAGATGGATGGACAGTTGCAAATCAATATGCCCCCTTCTGCAGCCTCAGCAGGGGCATTAAAGGTAACTGTTATCTGTTGTTACTTGCATGTTGACAGCTGCTATTATTTTGGCTTCTGTGTGTATATTGCTTCCATGGATCCACCTAAGCTAGACCACTACACCCTTGAGTAGTTGGCATGAACTAGAAGCTTGGAGCAATTTTTGAGTATTCATTGGGAGGCATAGTAATGTAGCTAACTCACAACCTGAATTGTGTGGGTTTGAATCTTACCACTGGATTGGCTATTCTGACATGTCCCATTTGCCCAGGCACTAAATAATATGCATCTGTTGCTGTGTCATAAAATGGCAAAACCAAACCAATAGAATTTACCCTACACTATCAGTGTAGTTCACAAGAAGAGTACTGTATGTAAGACTTAGCTTAGGTACAACAGTACTTTATCACAATGCATGTACTTGGACATTATCATTATGCCATAACTAACTATTCCTTGATGATGATAAATACTATCCTTATTATAAAATGTAAAACAGCATGGGTACAATATGCATCAATACATGACAAATGAAGTTAAATAATGGGTGAACACAGAATCAGAGAGTAAAATTTATATAGAACTTGCAAAATACAAGTTATAAATATCTGCCACAACATAAAAAGAACACAATTTCAATTTAAAAATCGAACAAAAGGAAGAAACCATTGTTTCCAATAACAATAAAATGTGTCCTTGAACAAAACACTTTACTTACAGCACTACATAGCTTTCAAATCTCTGCTGAGCCATAAAAAAACAAAAACCAACGAGTCCATCAAATGGACTGATTTTCTACCTGCCAGGAAGATTTTCATGGAATCTGTTTTTTCAGTCCATTTAACTGCTAAGCAGAGAAACCATCATTGATATCAGAAACTCAACATACTAAATTTGGTAAACCTCTTCCCCCCCTCCCCCGAGACCTTTGACCATTAAATTAATGTCATAAAATCCTGAATCAAGACCTTTAACCATTAATGTCAGATTGCTGACCATGTACTTGTTTATTGGCATGTAACCAAATATACCACCAGGTCAGAATTCACTGTGATTATTAACTCACTTCTGGTATACAAATGCAACTGATGAGCTCTGACTTGACTCCAAGGTTAATTATATCTGGTCTATAAATGTTTTCATGAAAGTCTGGACATGATGGCAGTCAGATGTATAGCTCTGTCATTCAAGACACATTTCCGTGAAAACTTCATGTCAGTGCTATCATTCATGTAAGAGTAGTAATACCAAGATTTTCAAGATGGCATGGAACCAAGATGAAGATTATCAGTCATTTAGAATAAGCTAAATATTCCAATACTAGTACATATAGTAAATATTGCTAAAATAGCAGATGTTAAATTAAAAACCCATTTTAATAAGGATCCATTTCAAAGAAGTAGGCATTTAAATTATTTAGGGACCAGCCATCAAGGCAGTCATTTTGATGGTTACATCAGCATCATCTTAATGTAAGAATAACACCTGGTATATACTGCAAGAAAAAAAAAAAGGGACTTTCTTATGTAAGTACCATCAAACATTTATAAGTATCTATTACTGGATTATTCAAACTGTGCAAGGTCAAATAGGGACCATTTTCTTCTAGGACAAAAAACACAAAGTGAAAAATAAAGTTTTACTGAATACAAGATTTTTGTGTTGCAATCATCTGAATTTAGGCCATCTGCTCAGGATAAGTAGCAATAACATGATTGTTTGCAATATTGGATATCCATGGGGTAGCAGTTTCATTTATGACAAAACAAATGTCACAAGAAGTCATTCAGTGAAAACCACATATTATACAAATATCATTCAACAAGATTTTTTCAAAATGACCATCTTAGCAGCCATACCAACTAAATGTCACAAGATATCTTTTAGTAAAAACTCCATGTCAATTTTGTTTTAAGGTAGAATAACAAGACTGCAAGATGGCCACCATGGTGGTCAAACTAATAATAATAAAAAAAAGATTTTTGCATCAAAATACCATTATGATATAACTATCCATTGAAGTCAATGAGCAATAACAGTATTTTTAAGATGGCCACAGTGGTAATAGCTACCATGGTGGCTATACTGGATGTCTGAGGGATTCCATTTGTATTTAGGACCAGTCAGCCTTTGGTATGAATGTGTCTGCAAAATTTCATGGCAAACAGGTTAAGAGTAGTGATAATAAATTAAATTTAAATGATGGATCACTGCAGACAATGGACACAATATAATGAGTAAGCTCTTCTTGATTACAACCAGATGGGATAAAAACTAATAAAGTACAAAACACCCTTCATAGATAATTCAACCTATAAGCAAATATGATATAGTTAAAACAGGTGCAACTAAGAATTATGAAGTGTATATTCAGGGTAAAGTACCTGGATAAAGCATGTTTAAATTTTACATGATATATTTACATGTACACATCTCAAATTTGTATGACAATTTCTCCAACAAAAGAACATGTCTTGCTTTTCATTCCTTATATGAGATAAACACTATTTAGATAAACATTCCTGGTTATAAAAAATACCAATTTTACATTCATGAAAATGTGGCAAAAATCATTTGACGATAAACTTAACCGCATAAGACTTCATGGCATAATGAACTGCTGAAATACTTGTATGTATCTGCAGTGTGTTCACCCTTTGTTAATTCAGGAATGTACATATTTCATTTGTATAGCATCCAGCATAACAGCTAATTTCATATTTTATGCAAACAAATTGTTTAAAAATGCAAAATAATTTTTAGTGCATTCAAAATATTAATAAAGAATTAATTATACGCATTTAGTCCAAAGTTATCAGCATATTGCATGTGATGTAATGACAGAGCATTACAACACAAGCAATAATATCAGGACAAGTTCTGGATGTTCACAGTGAATTACAACACAAGCAATGATATCAGGACAATTTCTGGATGTTCACAGTGAATTACAACACCAGCAATGATATCAGGACAAGTTCTGGATGTTCACAGTGAATTACAACACAAACAATGATATCAGGACAAGTTCTGGATGTTTACAGTGAATTACAACACAAGCAATGATATCAGGACAAGTTCTGGATGTTCACAGTGAATTACAACACAAGCAATGATATCAGGACAAGTTTTGGATGTTCAAAGTAAATTACAACACAAACAATGATATCAAGACAAGTTCCGGATGTTCATAGGGCATTACAACACAAACAACAGTATCAAGACAAGATGTGGATGTTCAGTGCATGTTTGAAATGAAAGCACTTGATCACTGGGAGAAACTGCACTTTAGTAATGCCATATACTGGAACCTGCCCAGAATTGGTCTAGATCACTTCTGACAAATTCTCCATAGCATGATCCTGATGGTTAATTAAGGCCCAGTCTGTTTCACATTGTTCATGTCCATCAAACTGCATAAAATATAATTATTTTCCAAAACAGGGAGTAAAATAACTAATAAATTCTTATACAGCACTCTACTTCTATAAAGGTTATATATCAGACTTGTATATACATATATGGTACCCTGGGAAGGAAGTTATTCAAAAATATATATCCTGGTACTCAAATTACTTACTCTAAGAGTTAATAAAAAAAATTACAAAATTAAAAACTGCATCTATGGGTGACTACTCCTCATTAAATGTACCTCTCCCCCGAGACCCAATTACATTTTACTTGAAGAGTGCCAAACTTTTGTAGCTGAGATTTGTCATGAGCAAGACTGGAAAATTTTCTATTTGCTCAGAATCAAAAGTTTTCTCAAAAGAGTAGAATATTTAAAATTATTCTTTAAAACAGGTACAAAATTTTAAACAACTTCAAACTGTATTTTCTTAATATTTGATTTTTCTGTCCTGCTCAAGTAAAGAGACAATATAATTCAATGCCAAAAAAATATGATAACACATTTACTAACAATGAAGTACTTCAGTAATCAAAGTATTCTAAAGCATTTCAAAACAGATGCTAATTTTTATTTTTCTGTGTTAAATCATACATCAAATTCTAATTTCTATTTTTCTGTGTAAAATCTAACATCTCATGCTAATTTTTTTTTTCTGTGTTATATAAGAAGTCCAATTTGTGTTGTTTATAGACCAATTCTTCAACATCTGTAAATTTTATCTACTTTTATTGTTACTTTGAACTTTAAGTCTAACACAGTCTTGCCAGCTTTTAAACTTAATTTCTAACAAATATATTAAGATTTTCATTTTCTCTACAGCTACAACACTGATAGCATTTGTATTTACTGGGGGACCCTATGGCAATTCAACAATTTTCCATTTATTTGTAGGTACATTGACCATATTATCCTCAAACTACATTCTCTGTCATTGGCTACCTGACTGGATGAACTTTTTGTCTTCTTTTCACATTTTAGACTAAGATTTTGTGTTTTGTGATTTAAAAAAAAATATTTTCTCATTTAACAAGTTTTTTCTTTGCCCCCAACATTTTTGCCTTAAGTTTTCCTTTCTCTGAAAATTCTTCTTGTTCTTGACTTAGAGTTTTCTTCACAATACTATCCTGTTTTTGTTTTGGTTTTGCTGATATAATCTGGGAAGATTTTAATGCATCTTTTTTCAGTGTTTCATTCTTATCACATGGGATTTTAACATCTTTCTTACTGTCCTCTATAGCTGTTCCATTTTCTTTGATCGATTCCTTTTCTTTTGGCAAATCATTATTTTCTACAATACAAATATCCCTTAAAGTAAAATCGGAGTAATCACTCTCAGTACCTTCACTATGACCATCCTTTCCTTCTGATTCTGACTTTTTGGCCAAGTCTGGCACAGTGCCAGAATCTGCCACATCTAATTTGTCCCCATCATTAGCTGATTTTCTTCTCTTGATGGATGTCCATGCATGACCCTTTTTTTTGCTTTTCCTTTTCACTCCTTTGGGCCATCCAAGCCTCTTTTTGACAATGTGGCTCTCAGTCCCTTCTGTCTTTTTCAATTTTTCCTCTTCCTGAAGTTTCAGGGCATGAACCATCTCTTGTTCCTTCTCCTTTTCATTTTCTGTTAGAAGTTCCTTGTCAATTTTCTCTTTTTTAACTGGACAAAACTCCTGAAAATGGTTTATTAAACTCTTTGGATATGTGAAGTTCTTACTACAATAGAAGCATGTGTGCTTAAGTCTTGCAAGGGACTCTTCCATAATAGCAGACTTCAAGGGATGAAGTTCCTTGAATTTCTCCTTCTTGGCACATTTCTTCACATGCCTCTCCAGCAATGAAATAGTCTTGAATTTCACACCACAACCATTACACTGATGTGTGTCCAATAACTCGGTCAACTCTCGTCTACGGATGTGATTATTAGGGTTGTAACCTATATCATGATGGCGTTTATGAGCAAGTTTAACTGGAGAATCAGGCAAACTAATAACCTTTCTTTTTCGACATCCTGTGAAAATTCGCTTCCTTTGCTTACCATCCATGTTAAATATTTCAGCTTTGTACCCAGCAAAATCCTTCAACCTGAATCGGAAATTTTGACTACCATTCATAATTTCTCTCAGCTTCTTCTTAATTTTACTTTTTAGAGAAGTCTTTTTCTTCTTGTTTTTATTTGAGTCACTGTTATTACCAGGATTTGAAGTAGAGACACAGTTGACAATGTGGACATGCAGCCTTGATACATTTTTAAACACACTGCCACACCCTGTACAGTGATAAACATCCCGCTCAATGGCACTTTCCAGACCTGTGCTCGTCACAGCCAGGACACCAACATTGGATGGCTCTGAGTAGTGTAGAAGATCAATCCCATTTCCTTGTTCAACCTCTAGGAAGTTGAATGCAACTGAAGGATGTTTCTTCAAATGATGGCGAACAAGGCAGTCAAGGTCATGAAACTGTTTTCTGCATACTCCACAGACACAGGTAATATTTCCATGTTTACCAAATGCAATGTTCTCAAAGTTATAATGGGGACTGTGATTCAAATTATCATCTGATCCTGATAATTTTGCATCATCATAATTATCTCCTGTATTAGTCGTATCTCTCAATTTCTGTTGGGTAACCACCAACTGTAACTGATTAAAAATACCAATTCCCAGATCTGGGCACTCTCCAGGTGACCTGGAGTCACCTTCATTTACAGCAATGTCATTTTCAATTGAGCCATTATCACCAATACCTTGACTCAACCAAGGTCTGGCTTTTAAAGGTTTACTTAATGGAGTATTAAATGAGGAAGGCAGAATATCATTTTCAAAATTCTTGTACTTTCCATCCAGAACTAACTCAAATCCACTGTAAAGGGAAGATGAACTACACAACTTGCCAGGAAATGATGCCATTTTCATTAAAGATTTTTTAGCTTGGCTAACAAGACCTTCATGTTTTTGAATTTCCAATTCTTTGGCTGACACTTCATCCATAGTTAAGTCTGAGATACATTCAACTGATGGTTTTTCTTCCAGGTCCTTGTTTTCATTATTTTCCTTACTGGAAGATGATTCACTTTCAGAAAAAGATCTTTTTGTGTCTGGCTTGAAGACTTGCTCAAGAGAAGCTGTTTTCCCATCATTACACAGATCTTTTAAGTCTGATAATTCCTCACTATGAACAATACATCTTCCATTTTCTTCTGTTTCTGACATCTGTGATTTGCAACTTGCACCAGATTCGGATGTTTTTTCCTCAATGAATACTTGTTCTATCTTTCCATCATCTCCAGACAATAGAACCTTATTTAAGTCTGTTGCTCTGTCACATCCATCGCTGACATTATTTGTAGAGATGGCCACACCATTCTCTGGCTGAATTTCAAATTCACTTCTTATCTTAAACTTATTTTTGATCTCCATGTAAGACATAGTTTCAGTAGGCTTGTAGTCAAATGGAAAATTGTACCTATCCCAGGGTATGTCAGCTGATTTCTCCTGTTCAGTGGGAAGCTCGTCATAATCCTCAATCCTAATATGGTCAATGTAATTCTGCAATGAATTCTGTCCACCATCAATGTAACTTGTCATATTTATTGCAACATTGTTAGCAACATTGGCATAAAACATTGCCACCATTTCAGGTGTTTCAGTAACCACTGGCAGATCAGCTCCAAAATGCCCAACAGAATTACTTGTCTCAAATTTGTGCTTTGACTCATTATCATGGGCTTTACGTCGATGACGACACATGTTGATATAGCTACTAAAACGTCTTTTACAAATTGTGCAAGCAAACTTAAATCTTGATCCACCATCATCAATTTCTTCTGCTGCAAAACTGATCTCATTATCCGAGAACAATTCATCAGAAGAAGCTTTCTTCTCTTTTTCTTCGAAGTTTTTCTGTTTGTCTGCCTCCATCATTTCTGTAGGATCTTTGGCTCCATCCTTGATCTTTGAAGCCTTTGATTTCTTATCAATATCCTTTTTATCAGGTTTTCTAAGAACACCATCCTTTGCCAGCTTTTTTTTCAGTTTTGCCTTGTGTACTTCTGGATGAGCAATTCTAATATGCTTTCTAAGTCCACCAACATTATGATGAATGTCACCACAGTATCGACAACTAATGCGGTATCCAAGGTGAAATCGGACATGTTTCTTCATATTGGATAGTGATGGAAAGCCCTTTCCACAATATTCACAGCTGTGTGGGGATGTTTTCTTCTCTGAAAGAAAGAATTGATGTTAAGATAATGTCTCATTGGTAAAGCATCCAACAAAGAGAATGAAACTGTTAAAATATACACAAAAGAGGTTCTACACAAGCCATTAAAGCATAGAGGCACCATCATGTATTATATATATATATCAGTCAGGTGCATGTATCAAAAGTAATAATAATTATAGTAAGTGAGATCAATGTTTTCTTTCTACTTGTCTCATAAACTTGTAGCATTTTTTATTAAAAAAATGAGTTTATGAACAAATTTTTATCCCCTAATAATTTTGATACATGTTGGAAGAATTTAATATAGAAGCAAATGATGCCTTTCAACATCGTCCACAAAGCAGATCATTAATTATTGCCATAATGCCTTCAACTTTATCTTTGAAAACGAACAGGGCTTAAAAATTTCCTACATAACAAGTGCCTTGCTGTGCATCAATTTTACTCTTCCTACAATGAACAGTATAAAATATTAAATCAGTTTAAAGTGCCAAATCTCCAGTTGGACAAGATGTTGAAAAAGCGACTTGCCATTCCTCAGCTACCACTTATAAAAGCAAATGCACAAGTGGAATTGTCAAGCACTAAGCATGTCATTTCTAGCAATTTCAAATCTGGGAGCATAGCTAGAGTGTGACTGCTCTTAACAACATTCCTTTGCTATCTGCCTTTATTACAAACACATTTAATAAACAAAACCAAATGAAATAATACATTATTATCAATTGCAAAGTTGGTATAATTCCACCAAGTCATTATTAAATCAATAAAATGTAAAAGTAAACATCCAAGACAAACATGGGACAAAACTCCAATATTTTACCCAAAGAAATCCCAATTTGACATAGGCTTTTAATTAAATGTAAATTAGGTCAAATATGGTTTCCATCCATGATACAATCCTATAAAATTTGTTAAGCATAAGCAAGTTTTGTGAAATACAGGATGACTGGTTAGACAGGTCACTAGGCCTCAAATCACCACCTTCATAAAAAAAACTCAAAACTCCAAGGGCTATGTTCTTGAAGTAGTTTTATCAAGTAACCAACCCTCATCATAATACAGTACTTTGCAAATCCAATGCTGTTTCTAAATTGGTAGTTTCAATCAACCAACTATCTTCATCAACTCAATGAACCCCAAGGATTTGTTCCTGTAATAGTTTTCTTTAGTCACAAAACCTCATTAACAAATTGTATGGCTATGTTTCTGAAAAATATTCTGATGCCACCAACCTTCATCAATATACTTAATAAGCCTAGTGTTCTGAATTTGCCAACCCACCCAAAACATATAAATCTCAGGGCTACATTCTTAAAACAGTGTTTTGAATCCAACAACAGTCATAAAAAAATTAACAAACCCCAGTGATAAGTTCCTAAAATCAGCGATAGTCCTGCAATTTAAAAAAAAATGTCACAAAAAAATCGCCAATCTCAATATTTTGTCGACAATTTTCAAAAATTTAACCTGAATACATAGTGAATATTTTTCCAAGTCTAATAATGTAATAGACAATGAAAATTTAATAAGATTAGATAGTATTACTTTATTGACATGTAATGCAGAACAGTACAGCCATAATATTACAAAACTACATAAGTGTTTCGTAAGGAACTTTAGTTAATGACATTTTAATACCAAAAGCATATTATCATACTTTGTAATGTAAGATAAATGATGTATAATGCAACCATCAGTTCCATGCATTTAGGAATTAAATGCCTTCCCCCTCACCTTTTATGGCTAGCTTCACAATGTACATTTCTGTCAACCAGCATTCAGAAATATATTTTTGTTCCGATTTACAAGCTTTGCTTTTAGTGTATTGCTTCCTAAATCCTAAGAATGGATCAATGAATGCCATAGATTTTTTCCTCAATAAGCAAACTTGGATCTCCATTCCCACCAATGAAACTTACATGAGTTAATACCTGTCATCAATGTACCATATATATAAGCATTAATTACCATCATTAAATTTTTAAAAAAAAGAAGACGCCACTCAATTTTCCAGCTGTCAAGACACTTGAAGCATTACTACCATCACTACATGTAGATGATGTTGGACTGTCAGGTATAACATCAGATTCAGTGGCTGTATTGTCTGATAAATTTGCACTAAATCTAAAATGCTGTTAGTTTTGTTAACTTCCTCTTATGATGGGACAACGAACATGCAACATCTAACTTATGTTTCTCCATGATAAAGTTGCACTTTTGACAATATATAGTTCTGATGATTTTTTTTCCATTTGCTTTGTATTTATACACAGCAATCGGTGCTTCAAAGGTAATCAATTTTCTCTGAAGATTCAGCAAAGCTATTTTATTTGTATATTTAAAATAAACAACATAAGGATTAGTCATCATTAAATTAATTGTAGTTGTTTCAGTTTGAGTCTTCAATTGTAGGTATAGTCTAGTAGCATGATTGAGTGTATCCCAGTAACAGCACTCAGGCCAGATGTCAACATAAGCAGATTATGATATAATAATGCACTGTAAAGATAGGTTTGTCAATACAAACAAATGATTTGTTTATGTAACAGATTCCAATGCATTGTGTATGCAAGTGTGTGGTTTCCTTTTATGGTCCCATGGAATTTCTCCACTCCAAATCCATGATTGTATGTATAAATTAAACAGCCAAAAAGGCTTTCACCAAAAAAATCACCAGATGATATATTTTGTCACCAATAAGGAAAAAAATTTGCAACTTGTGACACTGGTGAAACCCAAGACAATTATGTAAAATGGTGTTCTGAATCCACCATCCCTCATAAAAAACAACAAACCCCATGTCTATGTTCCTAAAATGGTATTTTGAATCCACCAATCTTCATCAAAAACACTTAACAAACCCCATGGCTATGTTCCTAAAATGGTGTTCTAAATCTACTAACCCTCACCAAAAAAAAAACTGATCAAACCCCTGGGCTATGTTCCTAAAATGGTGTTCTGAATTTACTAACCCTCACCACAAAAACTGGTCAAACCACTGGGCTATGTTCCTGAAATAGTGTTCAGAATCTACTAACCCTCACCAAAATCTGATCAAACACCAGGGCTATGTTCCTGAATTCTGAATCTACTAACCCTCACCAGACAAAATGATCAAACCCCTGGGTCCCTGAAATAGTTTTCTCAAGTTCCTTAAGCATCAAAGATATCTGATCTTCATACATCTTATAAAAAATTTCTCATTTGAACTAGAAACTGTTCTTTGATTGATACTGATATATAATTTAACCTTCCGCACCCTCCTTTGTGCTTCTTCGAGTTGAGCCAAACAGTAGTATTCTCTGATCATATCACTAAGTGTGCAAGTATAGTAGCAAGGAAGTGATGTCCCTTTTCCCCACAATGTAGGATGAGGATACGTAAATGCAGAATAAATAAGTTATAAATTTCTCTCATGACTGTATGACATTCTTTAAAATGTAAACTGAGAACAAAAAAGACAAAATTAATCAGGTGTGTATACATGCATGAAAATGTTCAGGTAGAATTTACTTTTGTTAAAAATAAAAGGCACTAAAAACAACTGAACATTAACATAAACTTAAACAATTGCTCAAAACTTCCCCATTCATTTAATTTCAACATTTCTGTATTTCCTCCATTCATTTAATTTGAATATAATTTTATTTACTGAACAAAATCCTGCACAGACCTATGAAACACTTGTCAGCATGAAAAATTAAATTTTAAAAACAAATGATTTAAAATAGAATCAAGTTAAACTACAATACTTCTGAGTTACCTATATGTTCATGTTTTATGCATGAATCAAATTTTGATGATGCTGACTTAATCAATGGTTTTCAATGTTGTGCTTTCAATCTAAGTTTAGATTTTCATGTTCAGACATGTGACATTCCGATAAAACAGAGACACAAATACAGAAACTTACCATCCTTATGAACCTGCTGGTGTCTAACAAGGTTTTGCAGGTACCCAAATTTCATACTGCATCTACTGCAATGATACTTTTTTTGGGCCGACTTAGATGACTTTCCCTTCAGAACATTCATAACCTTTCCTAAGCACTCCTTAGATCCTAATTTGGACTTTTTCTTTTCTTGATTTGTTTCCTCTTGTTTCCCAATGTCTGTATTTTCATCCACCCATTTATCTTTATTTTTAGTTCTCATTTTTTTGGCTCCCTTTCCTGGTGACAACTTTTTCACCTGATTACTGTGCTCACTACCATTTGCCTGATGTACTGCTTGGTGCCGGACAAGGTTCTGAATATACGAGAACCTCATTTCGCATTTGTCACATGCAAATGGCATGTGGTTCTTTGATTTTGGATGATTAACAGTATGTTCACGTATCTCTACTACTGTTTCAAAAAGTTTAAAGCATAGGTAACACCTATACAGACCAGGGCGTTGTACAATCTCTGAATCTTTACCACCTGGTATCCCTTTCTCCAAACAATTATTATCTTTCACTGCTGAAGAATTCTTACTTATCTCAGAACTTACAGAAATGCCATCTCCAACAGAACTGCTAGTATCATCGTCAAGCTTTTCCACTCCAGTATCATGTAAAGAACTCTTTGTATCATCTTCTAAATTGATACCTTTGTTTTTAAATTGGAGATCATCATTTGAACTTCTAAAGTCTGTGGAGCTGTCTCTTTTTGAACTAGCACAGTTAACAGAGGAACCTACGCCACTATCAGAAGCTGCATCATTTGAAGACAAATTTTCATTTTCAACACAGAGTTCTTCAGATTCTTTCCTATTTATAGCTGCCTTTTCTGCTTCCAGAACTTGTGCTAAGTTGATGAGACAGTTGGTGACATCCGTTCTACAGAGATATCGATAATTTATATGATTCTTTAGATAGTGTCGCTTTAGGCTAAATATATGGCGGTACAGGCCTGAACATATATCACATTTGTAGGCACGTTTTCCTTCAACTTTCACCACATGATGTTTCTTTAACTTAAACATATACTCCTCTCCTGGCTTTGGATAATCCCAGCTGACAGAATCATTATTGAATATGTCTTTTCTCTCTGGAACTACTGATGAACAGCTGGAACTAGTTTCAGATTCTGTATCATCTTTTGACTCCTTAAGCTCAGAGTTCTCTTTCACTTTTTTTCGTTTTTCTTTCGTCACCATATTAGCAGATGTTTCAGATTGTGAGGAATCAGAAGACAGGACTTTGTTTAATTTTTTCTGTCGTGGAAGCTGAATCTCTTGATAAGAATCTGGAAATATTTTTGGCTTTCTCTTTCTTTTTCCCAGTGAATCATCATCTTTATCATGCCCTGCAACTGAAGGATCCGTTGTGGCACTCACATTTTCTTCGAAACATGGGGATTAAAAAGTGCAGTTGTTAATATTATGCGTTAAAAATATAATAATTACAAATTGAAATATGTCACTTGTATCAAACTCAAATGATGTATAAATTAGATCTCATGTTCATGAAATAAAATCATTTACAAAATAATTTATCTGCAAGCTATTTACTCAGAAATAGACTAACTTATCTTGCTTTACTTTAAACTTTCCTGTTCAATATTAATGTTTTAACATGGTTTTCATTATATGACAAAAATGAGAATTTTTTAAATTTCCACCAGTGGTTTAAGCAATAGCCAGACAGATGGATAGTATTAAACGTCCCTGACACTAAAACTTTGGTATAACAGGATCACCTGAATGTTAATGGCTTCACGATCCAAATCCTCAATTTTTCCTTCAAACAAACTGTCTTTTGAAAACTGAAAGTATATATATCAAAAGACAATAGTTGGAAAATCTACCTTCTTTGGCTTCTTTCTCCATTTTCCTTTTCCGTCCTCTCTTTTTCTTCCTGGGTTCAAACCAAGTAAGTAACTCTTCACCTGGTTCTATGTTCTGCATCAAAATAATGTTGTAATTAGCAATAATATATAATTCAACTTTTTATTGTTTTCTTATATTTTTCATTGTTTTCCTGATAAATGGTTTTGAAACTTTGTTAAAATAACTTGATATATTTCTCCCACATTTTTGAAGACATTTTGGAATCATTCTCTACCACTCAAAGTACTAAATTAGTATACTTTAAGTTAGACTTAATTTTTATTTTACTACCAAGTCCAAAATATTAATTTTTATTTTACTACCAAGTCCAAAATATTAATATCAATATCTAATCGTGTTACCTACACATGAATTTTAAACAAATGCATAATAAATTTCACTTGTCCACTGTAACTGGTTTTTGCTAAGTCCAAAAAGTTTTTAAGAAAATGTAAAAATACTTAAATGTTGGTATAACGGCATGAAAATCTAATCGGGCTGTTTCTATACACAAATATGACCATAAAATTTCATTTGTCAACATCCACTGCATTTTACTAAACTGTACTAGTAGGGTTTTTGTCAAAATGATCAAAAGTCCAACCAGTTCAAAAATTGTATTAATACAGCACTACCTCAATAACTTGTGCCTGGATAGCCCAATAACCTACTTATGATGTGGGGGCAGGGATGGATTCATTTTTTGTGGGGAAATGCCCCAAAAAACTGACCTTTCTTTGTTGAACATGAAGAAAATCAAGATCAAAATTGGTCATGAAACTGATATACTGCTTGTTTTATTGTCAATAACAGCCACTTTTGTCCAGAAATGTTATCAACATTATGAAATTCTACTAAGTCCTATATTTTGTGACAAAGAAAGTTCTCAGGAAAATGTAAATAATAATCTATGATAAAATTTTGATCAGTGAAAATGTCACTAATGCCTATCAATGCAACACATTCAGAAATAAATAGCAATGATACAATATTTGTCAAGTGAAAAAAAAATTTTGTCCCTATTTTAATCCAGTTTCAGTTATCAGCATAAATGCAATATTCTTTCTTTATTTAAACAAGAAAAATGTCAATCTACTGTCATAGTACATTTCTGCAAGAACCTAATCAACTGCCACCTGTTTTGATCTCCAATTTGCCGATGTATTAATTGTTATATTGAAAAGCAGGCCTGCTTTCTATTATCACCTTAATTATGTCTTCTGTATCAAATCAAGAACAATGATTAAAATATTTTTTAAAAAAGGTTATATGGCATGCAAATCCAAATATCGTAAGAGTGTGTCAAGTCAACTCATTACAACCAATCACTTGAATACTGTTATAAACATTACTGTGTAAGTAACAATTAAACTATCTTAAATGATCCTAGTCATTCACAAATGTGACCAAATATTGCATGGTAATTAAGCAAGTACCCAGTAAATTCCAAGTTTTCTTTAACAGGTATAGTTTATCAAGGAGGATGGAGTTCCAAAGTTTATAGTAAACTTTAAATCCTGAATTGGCACTAAAAGATTTCCTCA
The DNA here is from genome assembly GCA_016746295.1 of Potamilus streckersoni. Classification (NCBI taxonomy): domain Eukaryota; kingdom Metazoa; phylum Mollusca; class Bivalvia; order Unionida; family Unionidae; genus Potamilus; species Potamilus streckersoni. The sequence continues at coordinate 47,897 of JAEAOA010000065.1, read as the reverse complement.
ATGATGAACAGAACTTTTACAATTACTTGCAAAGAAATCATGGCATTAATATTTCAGTAATAACACAAGTTTTAAAAAAAATGGGTTTCAACATTTTTATATTTTTAAATCACAAAACAACTGTCTACTTTTTAAACAATGGAATCTAATTTTGTTATGCAAAAAGTAGTTTAGTAAACCAATGTTTTGCTGATATACAATGATACATACAAGTATGTGATTTGTGAAAGGTAATCTATATTGAAAAGCAACAATTTCATTTGATAAAGCTGATTATTTGACAACAATTCCCAATGCAACAATAACACAAGCATTCGGCCAATAAACAGTGCCAATAATCCCCAATAATCTTCTTGGTGTCTAGCTATGTTGACAACCCCTTTTTCATTTTTCTGAGGTTCTTTAGTAACTTGTGCCCTTGCTTATTGTGCAGTTTATGTTTTTGGACCCTGTTGTGTTCCAGTTGATGAAGGAAAAATGTCTTTACGAAATTCCTGTGTAAAAATCTAATAATGTCACCTACTTTTGACCATAGCAACATGTGTAAAATTTAATGGCTTTAGGTTGGTGTTGTTAATGCATTGTCATGCAGAAACCAAGTTTTTCTTTTTTTCAGTGACTTTGACCACTGACCTTTTGACACTCAAACTAATAGGCTTTAACCTCACCCCATGTGCAAGTAATCTACATAGTTTTGGCAAATGTAAGTGCAGTAAGACTGAACATATCCTGAGGAAAATGGTTAATGAGCAGATGGAAAGACAGGTCATAGCATAATATGCTCTGTCAAAAGGTGGGCATAAAAAAAATACAAGAATGACAGTCATTCTGGCAAAAATGTCTAATACCAATTTTCAACTAGGTTTCCACAGAAGCCACACAATTTTATTATATCATAAGAAGCTTCCTACTGGCTGAAAAGTTTTCTGCATAATTTAAAAATAATAAATGCCGATAAACAGGTGGATGATGGTAAAACAGTCATATAAACTCAAATGACCTTTACATACACACCAACCCCTGCAAGGAAAAAGCGTAATCCAAGTTGACAAAAGGAGTAATCTGAGCAGAAAAAGCATAATCCACATATGACATAATAAAACTTAATGTGCATATGTACAAAACACATATATATTTTCCACAATTTTGGCATCAAGAAGCATTCATTTGAACAAAGGACCAAAGTTGTATTCTACCACTAGTTGTAGTCAGTGTTCTATTAAGAGCTCAGTAAATAACGCCCATGCATTTATAAAATTTGTTGCCATAATTTAGTTCTGCTGTAAAAGTTACTTTAGTATTGGATTTAGCAAAATGAGCTAATTCAAAGCATCTTTGTTTTACACTATAACCAATATTAAAAACCTTTCCACACGGCCTGCAATGGGCGTGAAGCTACCCTAGAATGGCACTGTATTGTGTTATTCATGGATTCATCACCAAGTAAATTTTTCCATTTTTTTCATCTTTTTTATCCATCTGTGAAATCATTTAATCATTTGGGAAACATTTTTGCAGTAACTTACACATTGACTAGAATAAATAGGACGACTTTTACTGCCAAATTCCTACAGAATGGTTCTGCATCTCACATTATCTTTAACAAAGAATATATGAGCAAAGATTAAAAATTAGAAAACCAGTCTGTTCTGTCCTAAGATAGGCAGCTGCTATAAATAGAACATAACACTTAGGAAAGTCACCGCCAAGTGTACTTTTATGTCCATAGTTACACAGAAACTGTCTTTTCTATAATATGTTCTGTGTGATTCTTGGGATGCTAATAAAAATGAGAAAACAAATTATTAATTTTTTGCGGAGGAAGGATATACTGAAAAAGTGTAATCCAAATACATTTACGTGTAAGACGTAATTTAGTGAAAAATATGTAATGATTAAGCCAAAAGCATTATGGTTGGCAAGTATGCCTTATGTGCAAGAACATTTTTGAGGAGTTAAAATCTCCATAAATGTTTTCAAATTTAAAATATAATTTAACCATATATGCCTTTTGAACTAGAACATTTTAATGGACAACCTACCTTAATGGCTCTGTAATATACTTGGTCTTCTTGCTGGACTGAGATTATATTCTGCTCCTCAAAGTAGCGAGCACAGTTGACATACCTCATCCAGTTTCCCTTGCTGGGATCTGTGGCATCAATGACATGAAGAAGACCAAAGGTCTCCAGGTCAAACACCTATAAATTTTAAGAAACATATCAACCAAACCTTGCTTCTGTCCATGAATTATGATTGCAAGTACTGGAATTTTCCTTTTTCACAGCAATACTGATAATTTCAAAAGTCATGAACACAAATGTGTTGAAAATTTCTAGAACTTCAGAATGTGCATATAAAATGTTATTGACTCAAAATTTCAAGCAATATATGGTTTAAAACAAAACAAAATGCAAGTTGTAATATCAAACATTAGGACAATGTACATGTGGAGATCATACAAATAAGTCATCATTGCAGCCATTCACTGATCAAATGCTGTGTTGATGCAAGATGAGATGGGATAAAAGTCATGTTAGATGTAATGGATTGTTCTACACATACAAACAAGTGAGAAATAACTTCACTTAGCTGTTGTTTTATTTTACATTTCATTCCTTTTTAATTTCAAAATGGCCTTTCCTATTGTAGTATAAAAATTACAACTTTAGGGATTTTCTGCACATGCTGGCTGCATCATGTGTATACTGCATTGCACAGGCTTTATGATGTTCAAAACTGTTAATGGAATATGATGTTTAAACTGTCAAAATCCATGACTGAGAAAACCCTGAATTTGTCAGTGACACTGACATATACACTGGTTGAAAATCCAGCCCATGCCAGATAGGGATATTGTTTAAAATAGTTATAAAGCATCTTTCCTTCACTTCAAAGTCGGTAAATTCAAGCCATAAATACTTGTCAACCCAATGTGGCTGAAATTTCCTTGTCTCTTAGTTGTGTCATATTGCATACTTTTTGCTGCCACAGTGTCTGGCATTTGTCTCTTTCGAGAAATGATTTTGCTTCTATTTCTCTACATTTTCCTTATCACTAACTTTGAGAAAATAATCATGTATACAAATTTTACCTAAAAATGGAAATGATCATATCATTTGACAACTACTTCTAAAAAGTGATCACAATATACATTTTGTTGTTCAAATGCAAAACAGACTGCTTCTTAATTAATATTACCATTTCAAATGGACTATCACATGCTGAAGTTGATTATTTGTGTAATCAATAAAAAAAAAAATAAAGACTCATTGCTGTTATTTCATCAATTCATTAATGAAATCAACACTTGTTTCAGTAATTTACATTTCAATATTTCCATTGCACTGACACTGTGGATTGAAATTAAAGTGTGACCATTTTGCACATCTCTGGATTGAGTAAATACAAAGTCATTCAAAACACTGCTAATTAATAATACCAGATTTGTTTTGTTTCAAGGTGCTTTGATTAGCTTGATAATTTGGTTACTAAGCTCAATATGCAGTCAAGAAGTATTAGAACTCATGCACATAGGACAATTATCAATGACTATTTATTGCAGTATCACAGGGTCTGTATGAATAAATGAATAGAGGTAAGCATCAAGCCTTTACATGACCATGAGGGAATGAGTGGCCAGAAAAAGGTAGACAGAGTGTTTAAGGTATGGACTAGCTCTTCAGAAAATTTTACCTGACCAATTTTGAAAATGAATAGTCCATGACATTGGGCTATGGGATTAGATTATATCTGTTGTGTTTATTTTAGTTATTGTGTTCACCAGAATGTACTAATGGACAGACAAACAAATAAATGGGCATATGACACAACACAAACTATTACATAAATTCTATAGACCTTAAGGCCAAAACAAAATACTCAGCTTTGGAACTGGCTGAAATTTAATGAACAATGATTTATTCATAAATACTGATCAATTGTTGATTATAACTTGTTAACGTTTCTCTATATTCTTCAGTGACTTTATTGGTTTCCATGCTTGGGTACACTGCATTCACCTTCAGAATCAAACAATTTAATTAGTACATTAGTCAGCTGTTATGTTGTTGATGTTTGAGATATAATACAACATGTCACACCACAATTTTTAGTTGAAACATTGATTTATATATTATAAAATAAATATTGTGCAGGATTTGGCCCTAGTTTGTTTTACAAAATAATAAAGTCTGTGAATAGTTTCCATTAAACCAGATCATTTGACAAACATTCTGACTGATTGGCACTGTGAGATCTTTTTGTCCTATATGGTCCACCATTTATCAAATAAACCTGACACAGGGTTGCAAAAAGAGTGAACTTACTCCAGAAATAAAGGTGCAAAAACATTCTGAAAGAAAAACACTGGTTTTACTTTACTGACCAGATCTTCAATTAACTTGAATAATCATAACACTACGAGTGTAAAGTGACAGTTAATCAAAACACTACTGGTTACACAGCTCTATAGGTCTGCAAAGTGACAGTTAATCAAAACACTACTGGTTACACAGCTCTATAGGTCTGCAAAGTGACAGTTAATCAAAACACTACTGGTTACACAGCTCTATAGGTCTGCAAAGTGACAGTTAATCAAAACACTACTGGTTACACAGCTCTATAGGTCTGCAAAGTGACAGTTAATCAAAACACTACTGGTTACACTGCTTTATATGAAGTGTCTGCAAAGGGACGGTTAATCAAAACACTACTGGTTACACAGCTCTATAGATCTGCACAGTGACAGTTAATCAAAACACTACTGGTTACACAGCTCTATAGGTCTGCAAAGTGACAGTTAATCAAAACACTACTGGTTACACAGCTCTATAGGTCTGCAAAGTGACAGTTAATCAAAACACTACTGGTTACACAGCTCTATAGGTCTGCAAAGTGACAGTTAATCAAAACACTACTGGTTACACTGCTTTATATGAAGTGTCTGCAAAGGGACAGTTAATCAAAACACTACTGGTTACACTGCTTTATATGAAGTGTCTGCCAGGTGACAGTTTTTCATTTTAAAAAATTAACATTTGCTTAGCAGATGTGAATAATGTTTTATGTACCTCCCAGGCATATCTGTAGTTTATGTCCTCTAAGTCCTTTCCCTTCTTGATATCTCCGACATAAGGGCCAAACACCGTGTCCTTTCCTATGGGCCACACACTCCAGGCACCTGCAAGACAAAACATACACCAAACTTGAATAAAGTTATAATGTGCCTTATCAAGTTCTGAATCCCTAGCCATCTATGGAATGTACTGTATACACTCAAATACAAGTTGACTTCACTCTGAAAATTCAATTTATTCAGTGTAGGGGTGCTCTTGTATGCATGACATACTAATTTTTTTTTTAATCAAGGAGTAATACTGGAATTTCAAGATGTATGCAGTACATACAAATATATCTCTGTTTTCATTTCACTATTCCTATCCTGATATGCATATTTGTTATATTTACTGTTTTTATCATTTTCATTATGGTAATCAGTGCACAATGCTTATACTTATATTTAATAAGATTTGAAAATATTAAAAGAAATATTACCAATAGCAAAGTGGTGTATATCAATATTGTTTACTTATAAGTATATTGTTTACAATTCTGTGCAAGACTGAACAATCCATATCTCTATTATATTTTCTGAGTTTTGCTGTATGTGATGTAAACAATTTTGATTTGATTTATATTTGCCTTTTTTATAAGCCATATATAATTCCCAGATTATATTTCACAAGTTTTCTGATAGTACATATGGGCTGATAAAAACTTGGCATGCAAAAGTGGCAACAACATATTCCTTTTACTGCTCAAAATTTTTATACTTTTCCAGTGCCAAGTGGTTACATAATTTCATGCACACATGTGACCTTAATCTCTTAGCTCTGGGGTGGGGGCAAAATATTGCCCACAGACTGGATTTGGACTGTGACTTGGTTTTATAACTTCAAATAAAAATCACTTATTGGGCCCATGCCCTGGAAGAGGTTGGCCATGTCTGCCAGCTGACAATCCACAATGGAGCTGTGAATTTTGATACTTGCTCAGTGTCAAGCAGTCTTATAGTATGTTAACAAAGAGTACTCTCTGTGTTCATAATGCAAAACTAACACCTATTCACTTGTATCCTTTGATATTTCATTGTGATCAAAGCAAAGGCAAGGAATCAATCTGACAATGCACTGATATGTGATGAAAAGATGCCAATGGAGGACTTCAGAACTATTTTTGGTGAAACAGATAATGATGAATTCTTGTAATTTGTACTAAAAGACATTGGATGATGACAGTTACAAGATACTGTGAATCACAAAAGCGTGGACTTTACTTTCAATGTTTATTCATAAGACATATCAAATTAACATATTACAAGATATTTTGAATTGAGCTACTATTTTTATCACGATATATGTGACCTATAACAGAATTCAAAGATAAATCATATAATGGATTCAAAATATTAAACATTATAAGATTCTATGAATTTTATTTGCATGAAGATTGACAAAATATAAGTTGTAAACAATTTTGTGACTATTCCATTAAGCAGCATATTTATTTTACACTAGTTTTGTCTTTATTCTTCATATCTATCTAGTTTAGTTTCTTTATTTTTCCAAACTGCAAGTCCAACTCACTGATGACTTAAGATGCCAATAGGTACTTGGGCACCCACCGGTTGGTTAATATCCCAGGTAACACCATGAGCCATAAGGTGGCTGTAAAAAAGTTGTTTTCTACCGGTACTTATAAAGGCAGCACTGACTTTATTTCAAGCTGACAATCCTTTTACAGTGCCAAGCAGAGGTCTGCCTCATTTATTAAACAATTGGCCTGAATCCATATTTTCCCATGTAACAACTCTTTGACTGAGCCACCAGTGTGGTACAGTGGCAAGTAACAAAGCCTGGTTATTTATCTTGCTGCACAACTGATGTGTTCATTGCAACCTTGAATAGATTTCACAAATTGTATGATCAAAGTGTTTCTTTCAAAACTCAAGCTCAGCCACTATTAAGAATCCAAATATGACTCTAATGCCAAGGAATGGGAGTCGGAGGATATTTATGAAGATATTTATGATGATTCGACCACTATAGGCAAAAGGAGGATTTCAAAGCTTTATGAGGATGACTTCTTGGACTTTATACCAGATGACATTAGGTAGTGATATTTATAGGATACAGTGATTATTGTTTTAAATGTTAACTTCAGATTTGTACACATTTAATTTCTCTTTGATCAGGTACTCAGGTAACCCAATCATTAGGATTGACGAGTATACATAGAAGATTTCTAAAATTTTGACATCTTTACTTATAACAAGTCACCTCTTACAAATGGACCTGACCTAAATACACCTCGACTTATATGAGGGTCAAAAGTATGTTGTTAACTTTTTCAACTTCTTTATTTCCACATCAGCTAGCTTTAATCTACGTGAGTAAATATGTTTAGAACTTGTCTGATGGGAGCAAATTTTTTGAATTTTTCTAAAACTCCTGGATTGGTATTGTGAAGAATTGAATTTGTTTAGTTAGAAAACATTACAGATGTTGATTGAACAGTAACATACTCAAACTCCATCAATTTATTCTTGCAAAAGAAATTCAGGTGAGATAGGGTGATTCAGTAAATCAAAGCTGAGAAGGTTATTGTCAGTAAATGTTCATTCATAATCCTGCCATTATGACTTCATTGTTAGTTTTTTTTCCCCTTCCCTTCAGTCCATAAGCCTTGAGTTACTCTGACCCAACCTGATGTAAATGGGGTAAAAGTCTCTGGCATAGGCTGAGAAGTAAGACATTTGCCCCAGGCACTTTTAAAATAAAAAGTGAGATAATATCTAACATTTTATGACACTAATTCAAATTCATTTTACACTTTAACATTAAAAGGAACTGAAACAAATGAAGCTCACTGATATGTGGTCCACAAACTTTACGCAAACACTTCTCCAATCAGTAATAAATGACAGTTTCCTCATGACCTGTCTAAATTACAATTAAGTGATTTGATGGATTACCAAAGTTTCATGAAGATTTGTGACTAAAACTGTTTACATAGCACAATATACAGGTCATCCTCCCCTAATTTCTAAGTCTCACATCAGGCTCTCTTCTTTCTCCATGAGATCATTTAGAAAATTTTCTTTTCTTGTCATGGAAACACAAACATAATCTGCAAAGCATAAACAACTTGTCCAACCTCAGTTATGAAGCCAGAAATATCTATTTCTAGAAATCCTAGTGAACCGGGCTTTATATATAATTTCTGACTTATGGATTATGACTGTAGATGCATACATGACACAGATACCAACCTATACAACCACTTGCTACAGCTGATGCCTTCAGTTCTATGCTGTCTGGTGTCTCAATGTGACTTGGTACTACCTCAAGGTCAGTGGTAACCATGATGAAAAAGAATTATCCCTGAAAAATATGCATACAATAAAATATATTTATCATTCCTTACTGTTATATGTTGTTTGCATTCTGATGTTTACTTGTTGATAATAAGCATTCTTGTTGCTGGTGTCACCAAAACTTGCAACTCAAGAGTAAATTATGGCCAAATTAGTATATTAATACTTGCATCTATCTGCAATAACTTCCAGAAGCTGATCTGCTGCATATAAAACATATCTATTTTAATGATTGATCTATATTGTAAAAAATGTGAAAGGCATAGTCTGAAAGAGATGGAACAAGTTGGCATTATTGCCAAGCCCATTATTGTTCTGAACTGCTGAAAAACTAGACTGCAGTTTATGCATAAACCAAGTGTGACAAATCAATAATATATACTTATGTTCAAATTTTTCATAGAAAATTTTGCCAATATAAAAACACTTGATACTGAAATTTGACAAAACCATGAATGATACAATTTCTGCAAGTCATTTAGATACCATGATTTAATTATGGGTCATAAATTTATAAAACATTACTAAAATCTGCATTCTTAAACTGCATGGATGACTATTTTAAGTAGATTCCAAGGACAACAATAAATAAATTACAGTAGACTCTCGATTATCCGTGCACGGTTTAACCACTTTGCGGCTTAACCGCTGCAATGTATTTTTAAAGAATTTTTTACTCCATATCTTAAAAAGATGGGGAGTTATGCGACGATTTCAAAATCGAGAATTTTATACAGGAAGTCGACTGACCTGTTTAACGATGACTCGGGCTTACGACTGGAAGAGTTGTTATATAATTTAATAATAGGGATTTATGTCCTGTCCCAGGAAAATTGCGGATGTTAAACGCCTTCTTTTTTATAGTGGGGGAAGGAGTTCTGTTAAAAGAACAGTACGATTCTTCAGTTGTTATCAGTACAGTAGGCTACTTCAGTTGTGTCCAAAAATACTGTATTCAAGTTTTTGTGTTCAAAAGAGGATAATGGAGTGGAAAATGAAGCGCATAGTTTTAACAATTAACCAAAAACTCGACATAATTAAGAAACTTGAGCAAGATGGGTCTACCAAAAACTTAGCTTTACAATATGGTATAGGTGAAACAATAGTTCGTGATCTCCGAAAAAATAAAAATAAATTAACTATGCCAGTAATTCTGATTCATTAAGTGGCTTATCAAGCTGAAAAACAATGAAACTGTCAATTTATCATGAGCTTGATAAAGCGATGTTGCAATGATTCAACCAGCAAAGGGCACAAAACATTTCTGTTTCAGGAATTATCTGCGCACAACAGGCAAAACTATACTTTGATGCATTAAGAATGGAAGGTTATTTCAATGCATCCTCGGGATGGCTGACGCGATTCAAACAGCAGCATAGAATACGTGAGATTTCTATACATGGGGAAAAATTAAGCAACAATGAAACAGATGCAAATGAGTTCCAAAATGATTTTCCAAAGTTCATAGAAGAGCAACAGGTGACTCCTGAACAAATTTATAATGCTGATGAAACTGGCCTAAATTGGAAATGTCTTCCCACAAAAACATCAGCACATAAATCAGAAAGTCGAGCACCAGGGCATAAATCCAGCAAAGAAAGAATCACTGCTTTATGTTGCGCAAATGCTACTGGTTCTCATAAAGTGAAACCAGCTGTAATCGGAAAAGCAAAAAAGCCACGTTGTTTCAAGGGAACTGAAAAAAACAATATGCCTGTGACATATTTTAATCAGAAGAAAGCCTGGATGGATACCACAATTTTTAAAACATGGTTCCATGAAAACTTTGTACAAGTTCGCGAGCATCTGAGATCGAAAGGTTTGCCAGAGAAAGCCATTCTTTTATTAGACAATGCTCCAAGCCATCCAAATGAAGCAGTTTTGTAGTCTGCTGACGGTAAAATAATAACACATTATTTGCCACCTAATGTAACCATGCTAATCCAGCCAATGGATCAAGGGGTGATTTCTGCTATGAAGAGGCTATATAGAGGACGACTTTTGCAGAAGTTAGTGGAAGAAGGCAATGATTTAAAAACTTTCTCAAAAACAGTATCATTGCTGGATACAATCCTCGAAGTTGCACATGCCTGGGATTCCATAAAGCCAACCACAATCAGTAAATCATGGAAAAAATATTTCCTGAAGTTTAAACTGTCGACTGCAATAGTTTCGATGAAGAAGAGATTTTGACTTCTGAATTAGCCGCCATTTTATAGAGTACAGAGGGTGGTAAGGATGTTGATAGTGAAAAAATATTTTAGAATGGTTTAATGTTGATTGTGACGATCTAGAGTTGAAGTTTTGTCCGACAGTAAAATCATTAAAAGTGCACAAGGGCAGACAACAGATTCTGATGAGAGTGACGACGAAGACATGGAACTTATTCCTAAAACAAGGATAAACAATTCATCTGCTCTTCAATGGATTGAGGGTTTGCTAGAGTATCTGGAGCAACAAAGTGATTCTCTGCTCTCAAATAAATTGGTATTATGCAGATTGAGAGCAACCATAAAGAAGAAAGAAGCTATGTTATTAAAACAGAAATCAATAAAAGACTACTTTTCCTAAACATTCGTTGTTTTTGTTTGTTCATTTATTCATCTTCCTTTATTTTATTGTTCAATATAATTTTATTAAATTTAATTATTTATTTTCGTGTTACGACATTAGGATATTAGTGAAGAAGAACATTGGCCTGCATCACAAAAGGTAAACATAAGTAGAATATTATGGCGAAAAAATTAACTAAGTTAATTTTATGCCACTATATCTGGATTGTATATATGCACTTTGGTTTATCTGCTGTTTTTGATTATCCGCGCTAGCTCTCCCCACCATTACCTCTGATAATCGAGAGTCTGCTGTACCAGCCAAATGTACATGTACCAGAAAAACTCATCCTCTGAATGAAGTTTCATAGCAAATTTTGTTGAAATACAATCAAATAATTGTGCAGGGTATTAAAACACATGGGCAGATGGATAAACTAAGGGATAGATGGGCCTTTTTCTATATCCACTGCCAGTGCAACATAGTACTTTTCTATATCCACTGCCAGTGCAACATAGTACAACAAATATATTTACTTCTATGTCCAAATATATTCAATCACACCAATTCAGGAATTCTGCTCATGCTCAACCACTTAAAGATAAAATACAGCCTGGGCTTTCAATCAGCAGTAAGAAGTAGGTAATAATGCACATCATTACTAGCATATCAGTTTACTGCTTTATCTTAATTGGTGGTATATATACCATGGAACTTTTTAACTATACTGTCTGGTACTTTGGTTCTTTCCATCAGAAAGAATGTAAGAAAATTCCCAAGAATCTTGCTTTAAATTCAGTGATACTAATAGTATGTTTTTATTTTACATGTCACAAAAATCGCAAATCATTCTAACATTTTCAGGAGAGTGAGAGGGTTTTCTGTTAGAATTTTAGGTAATTCCGTTAGTTCACTAATATATTGTCATTTGTAGTCAGCATACTTTATGTTCACTCACCAATAAATATCTTGCCTCCTTGTTGGCATTACACAAGGTGTCCTTGGTTATTGTATCAATATTGTAACTAGTAAACTACAGACTTCTATGTCAACACTTCCTATATTTATCAACAAACTATCTAATGTCAACAGGTCTTTTACAAGGTGATGGCAATAGATTAACCATATTCATCCCATTTTTAATGCAGTTTTTTTATGAAATTTTTTACAATTAACACAGACACATTGCATTCATTAGCTATAAGGTACTATGATTTTCTTATTAGTAGTGATATTTTATCTCAAAATATTTTTTTTTCAATAATATAAAAGATATTATATGGTGTAATTTGACAATATCTCAAAGCAAGATATTTTTTCAGTTCCTGACTGACGTAAATTGTTTTTAAATGAAAATGTTACAACACTGCTCCATGACATTAAATAGCTGGTCATTACAACAATTACAGAATACATGTACTGTAGTATGCATTATGGTGTATTCAAAAATACCATAACTTTTTTATGGTAGCCAATTCTAGCAAACAGCCAATCTAATTTCAGTCTCACCCCACATGTCTGTCAACTGCTAAAAAGTAAGTAGAAAAAAAATCTGTTGAGGAAATGGTATAATCTGAACACCTGGAAAAAGTTAAAGAATTTGTAAAAATGCAGACAGGCTTATAATGGAAGAATTACTGTATATATTATAATTTGCTACATGTATGTAGCCAAATTGTAACTTTACTAAAAATTTGATAACCCTGATAATGAATAGAATACTGCCCCAATAGTTAATTTTTAACTTGGAAATGATACTTATATTCACCATCAAGATGTCTACAAAATTAATTTTTTATTAAACTGGTGCTAAAGTGCTTACTAAAAATATCAACACCTATAATGCCACTATTACTGGTCAATTAAAATGAATGGAGCAATGAAACACATGACTAGTACATAAGTATATATGAAAACTACCAGTAGTGACCTTGAGGTAATCAAAGGAGTATTATACCCTGCCAGTGGAATGTCTATAGACTTTATTTAGTGAGATTACCACTTCTTAGAAGCTGCCTGTGTTTAGCATACTGCTAGTTCTACAAATAAGTACAAAAAATACTAAATTTTAGCTGGTGTGTCTTATGCAATGTGAATCAATAATAACAGTTAAGACTAATAAAATTGTTGTACATCCTTGGATGAATTTAACTCCATGCACAGACTGACAATGCTAATAATTAAATTGCTTTTATATGAATATGAATATACCTTATTTACATTGTATGGTAATGTCAGCATAGATACCCACCAACGGCATTCTATGATGCTAATACTTGGTAAAGTCACAAAGACCTTTATGTAATTAATGACCTATCTAAACTACAAGTTTGTTCACCCATCCACTCTGCTGATTGCACAATACCAGCAGATTGTTATCAGCAAACACCCCAAATAATGCCATATATTCTCAATGTCACATACTATTATGTATCTATTCTTCAACAACCAAGATCTTTTCCCTCTAATGGAAATACCACTGTAATAGATAACACAATTTATCACAACAATGGCAATACTGGTCATTCAAGGTCCTTAAAATCAATGTAAAAACATTGCTGCTGGTGAAGTTTCTCTAGCCAGGGTAGCATGTACTTGATTGTGAGAGACCCTCAAGAAACAAAGATGTACTACTTCTCCACTGGGAGAATAAAAGACCTTGGATTTACCTGTTCACTTGACTTCAAATCTACCCAGAATAGAATTGTATACCAGGTAGTCAAACTGAGGGGCTGTTTCCAAACACTAATATTGCATCAGTGCATAGTCATTCACATGAAGAGACCACAGAATAAACCCAAAATCAGTTGCAAAACAGGGATTAAATACAGCAACATTAATTTAATAATATAATCATACCATCTTATATTGTTAAAGAATTTTTTTTAAAAAAAACCTGGTTGGTAACTAAAATCAAGAAGTATGGTTTTATATATATGGATGTAGTTGTAATACATGTAGAGTACAATGTATAGACAAATAACATATGAAAACACCAATAACATATCAATTATTGTTTACCTGATTCCCAAATTAAGGCTGATATTGGCAATTTGTTTTGATCAGTGCATCAAAAAACTATATTTAGTACACCAGATTCTTTTGGCTAGGAGAAGAGTCATGGTATAAATTGCAATACAAAAAGTAAAAAAAGCAAACAAGGATGCAACTTTAGCAAAGTTCACAGCATGCATCCTTGCAAACTGTACATTCAGATAGGGAAATGGAGAGTTCAAGTATTAATTTAAGATAATGAAGTAGTAATATAGAGAGTATTATATTAGGGATCACACAGAAATGCTTAATATATAATATATGATATATGATCTCTTATAAGTTGTGTCCAGCTGTAAACAACACATTCTAATTTGTCAGCTCATTATGTACCAGCAGATCAGGATCAATGTTTTTTGTTCAAATGATAACTCCTAACAAACTACATAGACCCACCGAGCAGATCTGGGTCTGTGCAGTTGGCAATTGGACTCAAGTGAGGGTATATGGTAAGCAACAATTTTAATAAATTTAACATTATCAAAAGTATCATTTTACATCATTATATGATGATAGCTCTAGGATTTTGATCATAAAGAATAAAGGTGCCACATTTTTTTAAAATTAATTTAAAAGTTAAATAGATTATAGATAAGTATTTTACAGGATTTCCAAGGTTACAGAAAGACCATCAAATATCAAGCTGAAATTAATGCATACTATTTAGAACTTCCAAGTTAGTTCTTGGATCAACAGAAAAATATAACATTTACTCAAGATGTACCACTACTACTCTCCTTGATATTTTCATTGCACTATATTATTGGCTGCTTACAAAAACTTGTAATTGGGCAAACCCAAATTAAAAAATTTGAAAGCCCTTACTTTTCTGTCAATTTTGGTCTAATTATGTTCAGCAGTGTTTTTCATGCATTGCTTATGTGTTTTATTTTAGTGTCCATATTTCATGAGTTGCTCATGTGTTTTTATTTACAGTGTCCATATTTCATGAGTTGCTTGTGTTTTTATTTTACAGTGTCCATATTTCATGAGTTGCTTATGTGTTTTTATTTTACAGTGTCCATATTTCATGAGTTGCTTATGTGTTTTTATTTTACAGTGTCCATATTTCATGAGTTGCTTATGTTTTTATTTTACAGTGTCCATATTTCATGAGTTGCTTATGTGTCTTTTATTTTAAAGTGTTCATATTTCATGAGTTGCTTGTGTTTTTATTTTACAGTGTCCATATTTCATGAGTTGCTGTGTTTTTATTTTACAGTGTCCATATTTCATGAGTTGTTTATTTGTTTTTATTTTACATTGTCCATATTTCATGAGTTGCTTATGTGTTTTTATTTTACAGTGTCCATATTTCATGAGTTGCTTATGTGTTTTTATTTTAGTGTCCATATTTCATGAGTTGCTTATGTGTTTTTATTCACAGTGTCCATATTTCACAAGTTGCTTATGTGTTTTTATTTTACAGTGTCCATATTTCATGAGTTGCTTATGTGTTTTTATTTTACAGTGTCCATATTTCATGAGTTGCTTATGTGTTTTTATTTTACAGTGTCCATATTTCATGAGTTGCTTGTGTTTTTATTTTACAGTGTCCATATTTCATGAGTTGCTTATGTGTTTCTATTTTAGTGTCCATATTTCATGAGTTGCTTATGTGTTTTTTATTTTACAGTGTCCATATTTCATGAGTTGCTTATGTGTTTTTATTTTACAGTGTCCATATTTCATGAGTTGCTTATGTTTTTTATTTTACAGTGTCCATATTTCATGAGTTGCATTTGTGTTTTTATTTTAGTGTCCATATTTCATTAGTTGCTTGTGTTTTTATTTTACAGTGTCCATATTTCATGAGTTGCTTGTGTTTTTATTTTACAGTGTCCATATTTCATGAGTTGCTTATGTGTTTTTATTTTAGTGTCCATATTTCATTAGTTGCTTGTGTTTTTATTTTACAGTGTCCATATTTCATGAGTTGCTTGTGTTTTTATTTTACAGTGTCCATATTTCATGAGTTGCTTATGTGTTTTTTATTTTACAGTGTCCATATTTCATGAGTTGCTTATGTGGGTTTTTTTACAGTGTCCATATTTCATGAGTTGCTTATGTGTTTTTATTTTATAGTGGCCATATTTCACGAGTTGCTTATGTGTTTTTTATTTTAAAGTGTTCATATTTCATGAATTGCTTATGTGTTTTTATTTTACAGTGTCCATATTTCATGAGTTGCTTATGTGTTTTTATTTTACAGTGTCCATATTTCATGAGTTGCTTATGTGTTTTTATTTTACAGTGTCCATATTTCATGAGTTGCTTATGTGTTTTTATTTTACATTGTCCATATTTCATGAGTTGCTTATGTGTTTTTATTTTACAGTGTCCATATTTCATGAGTTGCTTATGTGTTTTTATTTTACAATGTCCATATTTCAGGAGTTACTTATGATTTTTGTTTTAGAGTCCATATTTCATGAGTTGCTTATGTGTTTTTTATTTTACAGTGTCCATATTTAATGGTATACAGGCATTGTTTGATAAAGCTAAAAGCAGTTTTTTTTCATGAGTTGTTTGTGTTTTTACTTTACAGTGTCCATATTGCATGGTAGACAGGCATTATTTGATAAAGCTAAAAGCAATTTAAATCTGGTTGAAATCTGCTGGATTTTTCTCAAGTCATTTAATGGTTTTTCAGTTTTCTGTAATGGAAGATTTTTTGACATATCTGCACATTTTGTATAGATACTTTCCATCAAATTTGGTTAAATTGAGAGTTTATTAGATTAATTCTCTTTCCTGAGAGTAATGGTGGGCCTATTTAATGGCGGATACATTTTTCACAGATTTTAAAGGTCTTCCTTCCTTTCTGTCAAAGTTTGGTCAAATTCTTTTCAATGATTTTGGCAAAGTCACTTACAGTTGTTTCTACTTTTAGCAAAAAGGGTCATACTTATTTATGCCAGAATAATTTATATCAATGCCAATCAAATTCTACTTAGCAGTTTTGAAAAAGTTATTTCAATGTTTTTCTATTTTTAGGTTTTTATGTGAGGATGCTTTGTCAAATTTTGTCATATTCTATTCAGTAATTTTCTAGAAGTCATTCAAATATTTGAACAATTATAGTTATGTCAAATATAAAATATATCTGATTCTGGTTACACTGAAAAAAAATTACAGCAGTGTAATGGTCCAAACATTCTATATATACTTTTGCAGTACATTATGTTGTGATCAGTGAGAATTGGAACTATTAGGACTGACATATGGGCTAGGCTCACAAAAACTTGGCAGATTATGATGGTTAGTCTCTTGTTTGGAAGCATAATTTAATTTTAATTAGAATTTTTTCAATAACAATGAGACAGACATGTTAACATTAGGTGATGTAGTGGAAAATGAACAAAAGCCCAGGTAAACTAGTCAAAATTTTGGGTAATCTTGGGTCATTCAAAACAGATATCATAAATCATATTTTCTAGAACAGTTATTAATAAATGTATCTAAAGAATATTGTTCTGACTCCAATGGGAGTGTTAAAATCTGATGGTTGATGAAAGTTAATCCAGACTTGTTAAGCTAAATGAGGGTGTATGTGTTTCCAGACAAAATTCAAGTTTTAAGTACTCTCCTTTGCAAAATTAGTTAATATAAGTTTGTGGGATGCCAGAATTTAGCTCTAAGGAAAATTCATAAGTACTTTCTAAAAACAGTTGAGATATCCAGAACCAAAATGAGATTTGGCTTCATATAAAAGAAACTAGTAGGCAAAAAGTTATTGTCTCATTCAATACAAAATGTGTTGATCTAAGTTGGTAATTATTTGTTGTATTTATTCATTTTAAATTCATATGTTTCCTTGAAGCCAGAAAATAAATATATATTCATCTGTCTTGAATGTAAAGAAAATCATGTATTGTAGGATTTTCATGAATTACTGATATGCATTGTGAGAATTAATTTATCTTGAATTTCATACAAAC
This sequence comes from Potamilus streckersoni, assembly GCA_016746295.1. Taxonomy (NCBI): domain Eukaryota; kingdom Metazoa; phylum Mollusca; class Bivalvia; order Unionida; family Unionidae; genus Potamilus; species Potamilus streckersoni. Next base: position 29,912 of record JAEAOA010000065.1, on the reverse strand, counting down.
CATAGATCCTAAATATGTCATGCATTTCTTGTTATATGAATTGTAAAAATTTAAAATATGTCATATGTTTTGCATCGTGTATGCTAAAAATTGATTTTTCTATGTCTGAAAATGTATGCTGACGTATCACTAATTAGTGAGTAACATAATTAGGACAAGGAGTGAAGTTTATTAATTTATTTGTATAATTAAGTTTTAACTTCTTTCCACCAAGAAAGCTGGTGTGTCAACAGCCAGTGTTTGCCTGGTAAGGCATGATAGTTATTAGCAAGGTCTTGTTATGTCAGAGTTCCAATTAGGAAATACAAGTAGTCACTAGAAATGTTAATATGTTGATTGTATATCAGATCAAGATCAGGTTGAGAACAGAACATAGCTTAGTTGAATTATGACAAGATAATATAATAATAAAGTGGGAGTAATGTTTGATCATAGGAGAATGAAACAAAACAAACTGACAAATATTTAGGTTGCAGACTATATTTTATTTAATGGGAAAAAAATAGCTCCATACTTGTAATGCACAAAGAAAGCGAGTGCAGTCTACAACTAAGACAGTTGATGACCCGAAGAGACTAGAGGAAGAGAGAGAAGGAAAAGAAAATATGGCAATGCCAAACTATCACCAACAATGATGGCAGATCAGCATTATCTGTACCAGTTGAAAAGATCATCAAGCCAGAATTCTTATCTCATATCTCATCCATTTTTGTTCATGTGTTTTGGAGAAGTCTGTATTTTTAGTAATGGAAACCATATTTAATGGTGTGGTCTGTGTGACGTTTGGCTAAAACAGGTCTGAAAGATTTTAAGTTGAAACTAGGAACCACTGTTTGATGACACAGGTTTCTGTACTTTTAGAATTTGTGACCATATCATTTTGCACAAACTATAAAGGTTGTCATGCCAGAATGCTTTCTTTAGAATTTGACCAAATTCTGTTTAGCAGTTTTTAAAAGTCATTTGAAGCTTTTTTCTAGCTTTAGCAATAGTAGCCACAACTGAATTAAATCACTGTTATAAATCTAAAAGCATTTCATGCCAGCATGCCCTCTGCCAAAGTTGTTCATAAATGGGTGACTGATCAATTAACTCTTTTAGAAATCTAAATAGAAAATTGCTGCAAGATGGACAGAGAGTCAAGCCATATGCAAACCTGGACTTAAGGCCTTGTGGTCAGGTGAGCCAAATCAATGCATTCTGATGACACAACTAGTTATATTTGTTCACCAAAACTAAATAAACAAGTAAAATAATTTAATAACTGGACAAATAAATTAAAAAGCTTTTTTTTTTCAAATGTGAAAAAGAGCAATATGTGCTTACAAACAAATGATGTCAATGGTTACAATCCTGTTGTCCCAATACCCCCATGGCCACAAACACAGAGATTAGAATAGTAGTGGCAATGAATGCTCACACATGTTACAATGTTTCAATATTTGTGACCTACAAAAACAAAGTTTCCAAACAAGAGCACCATGAATGACAAAATCACTCTGCAATTTCCATTAGGTCATGAAATAACCTTGACAGTGATTGTATGAATACACATCATTTTGATGTGTTTGGTAATTCACCTCACCCAGAGTGCACCATATATGCTATAACAGCAAAGGCCAAGGTCAGTTTGATTATGAATTTGTCTCCTTTCATAGATATGTTCTTCCATATAAACTAAAGTAGTTCAGAACATAGCTGACAATGGAAACCAGTTACATCCAATGTTTATTTCTCAACCTGACAGAAATGGCCATTCAGTGTTCGTATTAATGAATTACACAATATATGCCTAACCTGTAAGCTTTTATGCACATAACTTAAATTTTGTGCACAAAAACTACCTGTCCCTGACCCTTAAACTCCAAAAATAATTCTTTACCCCAGAGAAAAAAGCCATCCATGTATGTGATGCAGCTTACCTGTATGTTATTATGCAAAAGTCAATTTTCTTCTTTAAGTCAGTGACAATGGTTTCTTACTCTCTTACAGCAACAACGAAAATGTTTCCTCCTTACCCGTAGTGTATGCCATCTACAAATTTGCTCCAGGTATGTAAAGTTCTGCTAATGTTATTGTGCGGGAGCCATTTTTTTTCTTTTTTCAGCCCATTACCTTGACGTTTGACCTTCTGCTGCAAAATAGACTGGCTTCTTCCTTACCCTATGTGCAAATTACTGCTCCCCCGCCCCCAAAAAATTTGGTGAACTCAAATTGTTATTTAGAAACCTATTTTCTTCTTTCAGTCACAGTGACTCGGATCTTTAGAATTGACACCTAAATTGATACTAGGTGATTTAACTGCTGGTGTTCCAACCATGAACCAGTTGAGTTTTTTTAAGAGGGTCAGTTATTATTGATAAATGCGAGTTTGATGGCCAGTTAAATCTTCCTAAGTCGATATTAAATTTGATTGGAAAAGCTCATGTATTTTTTGCTGCTATGTAAGCTAAACCTTCTTTCTAATGCAAAAATGTGTGTTCTGCCATCACCCTTGATGCAACTCCTCCATACCTCAAAAAGAAAGCCATCCACAAAAAAGTTGGAAAACTAGATAGCGGACAACTAGAGCTACTTTGTGGAAACAAAATTGGTAACAGCTGGATTATGGAAAACAACATAACATAATAGGCTCTGCATTATGGCAGAAGTGCAATAAAAGTAACACTTATTTGCTGTCTTGTATTTCTACCCACTGCTTACATATCTGAATGACTGGACACATGAATGTGTGACTTGGTTCTTAAGTAACTGAGTATATATAGTATAAAAGCGAACCTCCATCAATAGAGACAAGAGTAATGTGCAAGGTACATAACGCTTCCAACCTATCTTTAATAATATTGTAAGGAGGCATTAACTCTGCATGCCTGACTGGTTCCTTACTAACCCCTAGGGTAAACCAGTCATTAAAATTTTTCTCAATCAGATGGAAAAAAACAAGTTATCAACTTGTAACTATACATTTTCTTCCTTGTGTCACCGTAACCTTGCCCACTGGACATTCAAACCCAACATGTTGCCTAATTTCTCACCCTAACAGAAAGATATCTTAAGTTTGAAAATAGTGTCTGATTTTTAATTCAAACATTTTTATTCAAAATATTTACTTTTCCAATTTATTTATACCATACAACCTCTACCTCTAACCTTTCTACATCAAAATCAACAAGTTTCTTTTCATATCCAAAAGTACAGGCCAAAAAAGTTTGGTCATAGTTTGCTTTACCTAAAAATTATTATGTGAAAACCAATTATTTTAAATAAGTAGGGTGTTGCAAAATCATGCTCAGCTGGTAAAGTATCTGGATTGCATATACTGATCAAATTCGACTTAGTTGGAACTCCTATTTCCTTGGAAATTATATAGTCAGTAATATGTTACACTAAGGTTATCACCCACCCACAACAAAGAAAAAACAAAACAAGAAAACAAGACAACATTAATATTGAGTAAATATTTTGTGGGGTTTTTTTAAGTTATTGCATGCAGCATAAGGAATATTATATAAAAAACCAAGAACTGCCTGAAGGAAAAACAGTACTATAATACCCTCCACCCCTGGGGTGGGTGCAGGGGAGATTTTAAAAAAGTTCCAGTCTGAGTACATCATTAGAATAAAAACAAGTAAATTAAATCAATACTTTTTGAATACCCATATTTTCATAATATATTCAAGCATATAACTGTAGAAGTCTTCATCTAATTATTAAACATGTGTGCTACACATTTTTCTGCTAGTTGTACTTGAAGATACATTTTAATTATTGTTTTTATTTTTATAGCATTAAAATTGTACTTGCCTATTCATGCACTTCATACATGTATGTGTATCATTGGAGAACTGTTTAGTTCTCTACAAATCACTTTTACTACTCCAGACCCGCTGTATACAACCTATAGGTCTAATAATAGAACATGACAATGGTAGAGTTTATCTTATTTAACGGTAAATTTTAAATTCCAATCTACTTACAATATTTAAAATTATAAAATTATTCACTTCTATGTAGTTAAAACAAATACATCTGCGTTCGTCCTTATCAAACTTTACACGAACGCTATTGTAAACACGTGGCGTAGCTGAAATCACGTCCCTGTATATACATTTGCACCGAATCTTACAAGGATGCGTGTATAACATATTGTACTGAAACCAACATATCTTATTTATGTCTTTACGAGATCGGCAATATCAAGAAAACTAATTCCTTAACTTTTATTGATTGTAAGTTAAAATACACAATTTTCAAATGATATCAAAAAACAAAATGAAAACAAATGCAAATAGAAAGATCTAGCGGATTCTATTGTACCTATCATCTTTAATCGAATCCTAAACACACAACCATCCGCCATTTTGAAATCCTTATCCATAGCAAACTCCAGTACATTTCCGAAAATAAAATCTTGTATGATACATAATTGCACGTTCTAACACTGCATTCAACTTCTTTGTAAAACAGTAAAAATAATCAGTTATAAATTATGTTTGCAAAATCTAACTTTAAGGAAATCACCAGCTGTGAAGTATTACATGTGTACATGAGGCACGCTTTCAAGCGGCACATTAGCCAAGAAGAGTACAAGCCTGTAGTTAATGGTACAATCATATCAATCTTATTTTGTTATAAGTACACAATTAACTATCACCGTGGTTTTACACATCTTGAGACAATAAAGTAATACAACATTATTTTGATCAATTTTTTCATCATTAACATATTCTTTTGACTAAAACATAACTTTTACTGCAACCAAGTCGGTTACCCAACCACAATAACGTACAGTAGAGAAGTTAGATAAACGCTCTCAATAGCATTTATCTTCCCTCTAATCAGTTTTAAAACATGGGGTTATATGCAAATTAGTAAGATACTTACCTAATGTGAACGTAAACGCATAAATTCGATGTCTTGATTTACCAAAAAGGATACATCGATTGATTCAGTGATATGGAAATCAAAAACCTCAGCGCTATGGTAGTTGCCTTCAATGTGATACTATGGATTCACGTTATGGGCTCGCCGTAATGTAGGGCGTAAATGGCAGTCAACTGTGTCGCATTGTGGTTAATTAACAGAAAGTTACACCGTTTCCTGGGACAATTTAAAAAGTTAACTCCTATATTAATGTTTTAATTGTTTATATCTGAATTTGTAATAAGAGCACGGGATTATCTATAATATGTAGAAGCATTCATACCCTAAAGATACGGAATAGACTGTGCCATTCTTGCATATGTAAAGTCAACCTTTACTAATATTAAAATAAAACGAATTTTCGTCAATATTAGTGTTTATAAAAAACAATAAGGGAATACATTTTTCATTCTGATGTACAGTATGTACACTTAAGCATCTATATTGATTTACTGGCTAAATCTTGTAGCTCTAATCAAACAAAAGTGGGTCTGTCGAGGTCAAAGGCATACATTTCAAGATCCATCAATACGATGACTATGTAAGCGCATTTATGTACCTGAGGGTCCACCTGTACATACGTGACAGCGAGTGGGGCCACAAACGAAGCTGGTATGCTTGATAAATAAGCTTTTATCCCGTTAGGGTTGCACTATTTACACCCTCCTCTGGTCTTCCATATGAGTCAATTCAGCAGTTGGACAATTGGGTTTGGTACCACATTCAACGTCTGTACAATAAATATACGTATGTGATACCTGATATCAGCAAATGGTTTTAGGCATTATAAGCAACTAAGTTGACAAATAATATAGTGTAGCAAAGATGGGATAAGAAAATATCAACATTTTTTACGAGAAGAAAATCTCTCTCTCTCTCTCTCTCTCTCTCTCTCTCTCTCTCTCTCTCTCTCTCTCTCTCACTCTCACACACACACACACACACACACACACACACACACACACACATCAACACAAGAAAGGCTGTTTCATTTGCATATGTGAAAAATAGTAACATTGATCAACATATATCATTTGGTTTCCCAAGGTGAATACTAGACTGTATGTACGAACCCGTATCATACGTAGTATAACTTTGAAAAGGTGTATTTGCCAAGACAACATGAATTCGAACATTGTCCAACTGGTTACTTTTTACAAGGGTGGGTCGATATTTAAAAGTGGACGAAACTTCTTAATTTAAAAAAAAATTTAAAAAATAATAACCAACTATTTTTTTAAAAATGTTTCAGCCGGAAAAAGAACTGAGTACATAAAGATACAGAAGACCCCTTAATGCACCTCTCTCTCTCTCTCTCTCTCTCTCTCTCTCTCTCTCTCTCTCTCTCTCTCTCTCTCTCTCTCTCACACACACACACACACACACACACACACAAGAAAGGCCGTTTCATTAGCATATGTGAATAATAGTAACATTGGTCAACATATATCATTTGGTTTCCCAAGGTGAATACTAGGCTGTATGTACGAACCCGTATTATACGTAGTATAACTTTGAAAAGGTGTATTTGCCAGGACAGCATGATTTCTAACATGGTCCAATTGGTTACGTTTTACAAGGGCAAGTCGATATTTAAAAGTGGACTGATCTTCTTAATAAAAAAATAAAACTCATATTTAAAAAAAATAATTATTTTTTAAAATTGTTTCAGCCGGAAAAGAACTGAGTACATAAAGATATAGACAGACTCTCTCTCTCTCTCTCTCTCTCTCTCTCTCTCTCTCTCTCTCTCTCTCTCTCTCTCTCTCTCAACGAATCAACACAAGAAAGGCCGTTTCATTTGCATATGTGAATAATAGTAACATTGGTCTTAATTTTAAAAAAAAATACTTGTTTAAAAAAACCGACTATTTATTTTTTTAAATCGTTTCAGCCTGAAAAGAACTTAGTACATAAAGATACAGACTCTCTCTCTCTCTCTCTCTCTCTCTCTCTCTCTCTCTCTCTCTCTCTCTCTCTCTCTCTCTCTCTCTCTCTCTCTCTCTCTCTCTCTCTCGTACAAACCAAGAATTGAACTTTGACTTCAAAGTCGAAACTGAAATTAGAATGGCGATTTCGCACCAATCTGTAATCTGAAGATTACAGTATATGGATACTTTAGTGAGCTAATTTTTTTTACTCCTTATGTACAATCCGTTGATTCCTACATGATTTTATTCTATTTTAACATATTTCAAACATATATATATATATATATATGCATGCATACATACATACATACATACATACATACATACATACATACATACATACATACATACATACATACATATATATATATATATATATATATATATATATATATATATATATATATATATATATATATATATATATATATATATATATATATTGCTTCCCTTTCTATTCTTTAGTTTTTAATTTCGAAACCCACTCAGGTGGGAGTATATTTGTTACGGGATTGGGAGGCAATCGATAAATGAACCACATGTGAATGAGTTGTCTGAATTACGAAGTGAATGAGTGATATGGTGTTGGATCGTTTTTTGCATATGCTAGAAAAGACTCGCAGTCTATCTGAGTGAGAATCAATTCAGATGCCTAAGCTTACGCTGATGCTGTGATTATCATCAGTTACGACTTGTAGAAATGCTCTGTGACAGACTAAAAATTTACAAATAATTAATACGTATTTTGACATACAAAAAAACTTAAAAATCAGATGCAAAGCAGAATATTCAGGCATTGTTACATGTTTATTTTCTTTAGTGATAACCTTTACAAGTCCCATATTCAACCCACCGCTCAAAGGTGTATACCCAACTTATAACACTTCTTTGGATATAAAGATTGCTCCAACGATATATATATATATATATATACATGTGTGTGTGTGAGGAATTATTTTAAACGATTTGTATTTTTGTGTGTTTAATAATAATAAGTACATTCTCTTGGAAAAATACGTGGACAAATATACCTTTTTGCTTGTAACTAATTATGCTGGCTTTTTGGCGCCCCAAGCAAATTATGAAAAAATTTGCCCCCGTCTATTTGGCGCGCCCTAAAGCCTAACGCTTTACCCGACTGCTTAGTTCGCCTATATGGTAGGCCGGCCCTGTTTCCTTCGAAAGTCTAATTCTGACATCTCTTACAAATCAATGAGTTTCAATGTCGTTTGAAAAACCTTAAATTTTCTTTTTAGACGACTTTTTTTTTATCTCGTCGGAACGGCTCTGAATGAGCGTAGAACTTTTTTGAATGACTTCAGAATTTGTTTATGAGGGTTTTTTTTTATTTAAACGAGTTTTCAAACATTTGTGAATGAATTTAGAATACATTCAAACGATCTTTAATCTTGTTTTGCAGAGTTTATAACTCATTTTTTTAAAAAGTTGTTATTTTTTAAGTCATCTGAACATTTGAACAACCATTAATTTATCAATTATTCAAACCAATGGACACAAAGTTTGAACGAGATTTTTTTAACTCGTTCAAAAAAGAGATTACAAATTCTTTTGGTGAAATATTAACTCCAAACGATTTTAAAAGATAGTTGATACATTTAAATCTCGTTGTAATGACGTTTCAAACTCTATTAAAGGACATTCAAACCAATGAAACGAGTTAAGATCTCGTTTAAAGAAGTCAACGAAAGTTATTTAAACTAGTCTAAACTTGTTCAAAGGAATTTAAATTGGTACAAAAACTAGTTGCAAATTCATTTCAACGAGATTTAAAATCGTTCCAACTACATGAAAACTCGCACAAACAACTTTTAAGTTTTGCTGACGTTTTAAATAGATTTTCATACAACCTTAATGATTTTTCGTTGTGTGTTTTAACAGAACACAGCATAATAGTTAAATGGTGAGTCGTGAACAGGCGGGCTTTTAGCATGAGACGTTTACTAGAGTGAAACCTATATATATAAAGAGAGACACTAAGTATCATTGAACATGCGGGATTTTAGCACGAGACGTTTACTGGAGTGAAAACATGTCCATAAAGATAGACAACTAAGTACCAATGAACAGGCGGGCTTTTAGCACGAGACGTTATCTGGAGTGTAACCTATATCTATAAATATAGCCACTAAGTACGTAGATCCAGGCCGATGGCTAACCACGGAGGAGGGTATTGGAGGCCCACCCTTCGGGTGGGTTCTCTGGTCTCTTATGAAAATAAGAGGCTTTAAAAGTCGTCAAGCAAGCGTACATGCATATACGACTATAATTGCTATTATTATATTATTATTCAATGAACAGACAGGCTTTTAGCATGAGACGTTCACGGGAGTAAAACCTGACTGTAAAAATAGACATTCAAGTACCATAGACATTCAAGTACCAACACAGTTTCTCCTTTGTGGACAAACTGTCTTTACACATAGGTTATATAGAGGGAAAAAAGAGTACGATTACATAAATGATCATCATTTTGAGTATGTATACTCCGTATCAAGCTGAACACAAACACGGATTTCACTTGTTAAAGTTTTCTAAAGTAAGAGATAATATATGTGCAGTTCAGTCTGCTCCAGTGCTGATCTCTCTCTCTCTCTCTCTCTCTCTCTCTCTCTCTCTCTCTCTCTCTCTCTCTCTCTCTCTCTCTCTCTCTCTCTCACACACACACACACACACACACACACATCAACACAAGAAAGGCTGTTTCATTTGCATATGTGAAAAATAGTAACATTGATCAACATATATCATTTGGTTTCCCAAGGTGAATACTAGACTGTATGTACGAACCCGTATCATACGTAGTATAACTTTGAAAAGGTGTATTTGCCAAGACAACATGAATTCGAACATTGTCCAACTGGTTACTTTTTACAAGGGTGGGTCGATATTTAAAAGTGGACGAAACTTCTTAATTTAAAAAAAAAATTTAAAAAATAATAACCAACTATTTTTTTAAAAATGTTTCAGCCGGAAAAAGAACTGAGTACATAAAGATACAGAAGACCCCTTAATGCACCTCTCTCTCTCTCTCTCTCTCTCTCTCTCTCTCTCTCTCTCTCTCTCTCTCTCTCTCTCTCACACACACACACACACACACACACACACACACACACACACACACACAAGAAAGGCCGTTTCATTAGCATATGTGAATAATAGTAACATTGGTCAACATATATCATTTGGTTTCCCAAGGTGAATACTAGGCTGTATGTACGAACCCGTATTATACGTAGTATAACTTTGAAAAGGTGTATTTGCCAGGACAGCATGATTTCTAACATGGTCCAATTGGTTACGTTTTACAAGGGCAAGTCGATATTTAAAAGTGGACTGATCTTCTTAATAAAAAAATAAAACTCATATTTAAAAAAAATAATTATTTTTTAAAATTGTTTCAGCCGGAAAAGAACTGAGTACATAAAGATATAGACAGACACTCTCTCTCTCTCTCTCTCTCTCTCTCTCTCTCTCTCTCTCTCTCTCTCTCTCTCTCTCTCTCTCTCTCTCTCTCTCTCTCAACGAATCAACACAAGAAAGGCCGTTTCATTTGCATATGTGAATAATAGTAACATTGGTCTTAATTTTAAAAAAAAATACTTGTTTAAAAAAACCGACTATTTATTTTTTTAAATCGTTTCAGCCTGAAAAGAACTTAGTACATAAAGATACAGACTCTCTCTCTCTCTCTCTCTCTCTCTCTCTCTCTCTCTCTCTCTCTCTCTCTCTCTCTCTCTCTCTCTCTCTCTCTCTCTCTCTCTCTCTCTCTCTCTCTCTCTCTCTCTCTCTCTCTCTCGTACAAACCAAGAATTGAACTTTGACTTCAAAGTCGAAACTGAAATTAGAATGGCGATTTCGCACCAATCTGTAATCTGAAGATTACAGTATATGGATACTTTAGTGAGCTAATTTTTTTTTACTCCTTATGTACAATCCGTTGATTCCTACATGATTTTATTCTATTTTAACATATTTCAAATATATATATATATATATATATATATATATATATATATATATATATATATATATATATATATATATATATATATATATATATTTATGCATGCATACATACATACATACATACATACATACATACATACATACATACATACATACATACATACATACATATATATATACATACATATATATATATATATATATATATATATATATATATATATTGCTTCCCTTTCTATTCTTTAGTTTTTAATTTCGAAACCCACTCAGGTGGGAGTATATTTGTTACGGGATTGGGAGGCAATCGATAAATGAACCACATGTGAATGAGTTGTCTGAATTACGAAGTGAATGAGTGATATGGTGTTGGATCGTTTTTTGCATATGCTAGAAAAGACTCGCAGTCTATCTGAGTGAGAATCAATTCAGATGCCTAAGCTTACGCTGATGCTGTGATTATCATCAGTTACGACTTGTAGAAATGCTCTGTGACAGACTAAAAATTTACAAATAATTAATACGTATTTTGACATACAAAAAAAACTTAAAAATCAGATGCAAAGCAGAATATTCAGGCATTGTTACATGTTTATTTTCTTTAGTGATAACCTTTACAAGTCCCATATTCAACCCACCGCTCAAAGGTGTATACCCAACTTATAACACTTCTTTGGATATAAAGATTGCTCCAACGATATATATATATATATATATATATATATATATATATATATATATATATATATATATATATATATATATATATATATATACATGTGTGTGTGTGTGAGGAATTATTTTAAACGATTTGTATTTTTGTGTGTTTAATAATAATAAGTACATTCTCTTGGAAAAATACGTGGACAAATATACCTTTTTGCTTGTAACTAATTATGCTGGCTTTTTGGCGCCCCAAGCAAATTATGAAAAAATTTGCCCCCGTCTATTTGGCGCGCCCTAAAACCTAACGCTTTACCCGACTGCTTAGTTCGCCTATATGGTAGGCCGGCCCTGTTTCCTTCGAAAGTCTAATTCTGACATCTCTTACAAATCAATGAGTTTCAATGTCGTTTGAAAAACCTTAAATTTTCTTTTTAGACGACTTTTTTTTTATCTCGTCGGAACGGCTCTGAATGAGCGTAGAACTTTTTTGAATGACTTCAGAATTTGTTTATGAGGGTTTTTTTTATTTAAACGAGTTTTCAAACATTTGTGAATGAATTTAGAATACATTCAAACGATCTTTAATCTTGTTTTGCAGAGTTTATAACTCATTTTTTTAAAAAGTTGTTATTTTTTAAGTCATCTGAACATTTGAACAACCATTAATTTATCAATTATTCAAACCAATGGACACAAAGTTTGAACGAGATTTTTTTAACTCGTTCAAAAAAGAGATTACAAATTCTTTTGGTGAAATATTAACTCCAAACGATTTTAAAAGATAGTTGATACATTTAAATCTCGTTGTAATGACGTTTCAAACTCTATTAAAGGACATTCAAACCAATGAAACGAGTTAAGATCTCGTTTAAAGAAGTCAACGAAAGTTATTTAAACTAGTCTAAACTTGTTCAAAGGAATTTAAATTGGTACAAAAACTAGTTGCAAATTCATTTCAACGAGATTTAAAATCGTTCCAACTACATGAAAACTCGCACAAACAACTTTTAAGTTTTGCTGACGTTTTAAATAGATTTTCATACAACCTTAATGATTTTTCGTTGTGTGTTTTAACAGAACACAGCATAATAGTTAAATGGTGAGTCGTGAACAGGCGGGCTTTTAGCATGAGACGTTTACTAGAGTGAAACCTATATATATAAAGAGAGACACTAAGTATCATTGAACATGCGGGATTTTAGCACGAGACGTTTACTGGAGTGAAAACATGTCCATAAAGATAGACAACTAAGTACCAATGAACAGGCGGGCTTTTAGCACGAGACGTTATCTGGAGTGTAACCTATATCTATAAATATAGCCACTAAGTACGTAGATCCAGGCCGATGGCTAACCACGGAGGAGGGTATTGGAGGCCCACCCTTCGGGTGGGTTCTCTGGTCTCTTATGAAAATAAGAGGCTTTAAAAGTCGTCAAGCAAGCGTACATGCATATACGACTATAATTGCTATTATTATATTATTATTCAATGAACAGACAGGCTTTTAGCATGAGACGTTCACGGGAGTAAAACCTGACTGTAAAAATAGACATTCAAGTACCATAGACATTCAAGTACCAACACAGTTTCTCCTTTGTGGACAAACTGTCTTTACACATAGGTTATATAGAGGGAAAAAAGAGTACGATTACATAAATGATCATCATTTTGAGTATGTATACTCCGTATCAAGCTGAACACAAACACGGATTTCACTTGTTAAAGTTTTCTAAAGTAAGAGATAATATATGTGCAGTTCAGTCTGCTCCAGTGCTGATCTCTCTCTCTCTCTCTCTCTCTCTCTCTCTCTCTCTCTCTCTCTCTCTCTCTCTCTCTCTCTCTCTCTCTCTCTCTGAACAACTAGGAGAATATACAAATAAGAGATATAAATAATAAAATAAAAATAACTATATAAATTAAACTAAGGGACTTTTAAAAAAATGCGATCTTAAATGGATAAACTTCAATGTATGTTTGTGTTGCTGTCAGATTAACACACTTTTAAAATTAAACAAAATTCAATTATTGAGCAGCAGAGAGGCAGAACTCTACAACTTTTTAGAGACCTTTTTTTTAAATCTAAGGGTTCCCACGAAGGATAAAAAGAGAAGTGTTTGCCTTGACAATGAAAACTTATGTAATTGACCAAATATTTGCTCGATTTATTCACAATCTGGTCACTACGCGTATGTCGTTCAGCCTCTCTGCTGCTATAAATTAAAAATCAAGGATCAAAGATTTTATCTAAACCTACACGATACCTTGATCTTGGATCATGTAAGTTTATAGTTATAAATCCAAATGGAACAGCTTCTGCTTTAGAAAAGAAATATCTAAATTTAATCATATCCATGTCCCCTAAACACCAAGTAAAATAAATATTTTGCAAAGTATAATTATCTACGCCATCAAACACAACCAAAATATTACAGTTATCTCTGATCACCTTAGGTATCTGCGTAACATAAATCACGTCAGTATTTGTATGTCTACCTCCAGAAAATATTCTAGCTGGATTGGATTGTTTGTCCAGAATCACATCGTCGTGCACTACGAAGTTATTAATGAATCCATCTAAGACATCAACGGATGGAGCTTCATCAATATCGGTAATAAAATCAATGATATCATTTTCGTCCAGTAATTTCGCATTTTGATTTAAAGTACTTTGTAACATCGTTGATCATCTACAGACGGCGCTACTAAATACAATTTATTCCACTTGAGCAATCGCATTATCAGATTAAGCAATAATTGTGTCTTACCAGATCCAGTCCAGATATACCTATTATAATCATTCTGATAGAATTTGGTAACGCTGGATGATGCCTTACTGGTTTTTGTTTTTGTGTCGCAGAAAAGTCAGTTATATCCATATACTACTACTACTACTACTACTACTACTACTACTACTACTACTACTACTACTACTAATAATAATAATAATAATAATAATAATAATAATATTAATAACAATAATGATAATATGATTTTATTTTGTGCTTGATGCAAAGTAACAACTCCCACGTTTGGATTGGCAACGATAACTACAGAAAATAAGAGAAGCGCAATTACGGGTAAATGTGCAAAATGTGGTACAAGCAAATATAAATTTATTTTCGCGTCGCAAATAGTTCGTGGTGGTGATATTGCTGCATCATTAGGGAAATGGCCCGGAACACCATGGCCAAATACCCCGGTGAGAAACATCTTCCCGGATATAATTATTGTGGTCCTGGAACTCGTCTCGATATTAGACTCGATAAACAAGATCAACCAAATCCTGGAGAGATTCCAGTAAATAAGATTGATCAAGCGTGTCACATTCATGATGTTACGTATAAATGTCCTGATTTGCAACAACGGCATCTCGCAGATATAAAGTTGATTCACGCGTTAAATTCTATAACTAATAAATCTCTCAGAGAATCTCTCGCTAGCTTTCTAGTAAAATCTGCTATGAAAGGTAAAATAATGATAGGAGCTGGTAATTAATCAACTGATTCTAACGGAATATGTTTATTATTCCCCTAGAGGATATTTGAGAGGTAAGGCAGCGATTAGCAAAATTGCCGCTTCAGCAAAAGTTTCGCGTGATATTGTTGCAGCGTGGATAGCACGACATGCAAAATGGCAAATCTTTCTAAATCCACCTAAACAATTCAATACGCACATTTGGATGTCACTGTTCCTAATGAAGTTCATCAAACGGATATCCTGTTTTTATCACACGATACCATTAAAACAGGTAGACGTCAACACACATACATATACACGTTCACTGTCATTGATGTTGCGAGTAGATATAAAGAAGCTGCGTCGCTATCAACAAAGACAGCATCTGAAGTTGTATCTGCGTTTAAACGAATTTATCAGCGAGGACCCTTACGATGGCCAAAAACTACTACAGGTTGATCCTGGCAAAGAATTTCTTGGTTCAGTATAATCGCTGATGAACAAACACAACGTTAAAATTAGACGAGGTCACACGGCAATTCATCGTTGAACGATTTAATCGACACTTGCTGAGCGGTTATTCGGGTATCAATATATATGGAAAGAAAATATCACTGAACAAAGTTCAGGCAGATACAAGATCTCGTGGATGGGTTGCGAGATTACCGAGTGTGATAGCTGCACTGAATAAGGAAATTACTCGTGCCACTTCTATGAAACCGTCTGATGCCATCGCAAAAACAAATATATACAGATAAAACGTGAATCTATGTCCAGTACTTGGAAATGTTACGGTTAGATATTTATATGAATTTGGCGAACTCGAAGGAGGCAGAAAAAGAGCAACTGATCCTATTTGGAGTGTGACCACACACAAAATATCCAGCTTGGTAATGTCTACAGGTAGACCTGCAATCTACAGATTAGATGCAACTGCTCCTCAGCGTGGATTTGTACGCGAACAATTATAAATAATTCCTGAGGATACGCCATTACCACCAAGCACACTTTTATAAACTTGCAGCCCCTCGACGTCGATTACACTTCAAACAGGTCAGCATCACATTTTCGCGTGTGTGACCAAGACTACTTTTAATTCTATCAACTGTAAATTGTATTGGGTTATTGTTCGAATACTGCCACAACATTATTGCGTTGCAATTTGCGCAATAATTATTTTGTCATAATAAATTTCACATCTATATTAAACTCGCGATTATTTTTTTTTGTTACCCTGCTTATAGCTGACTAATTTTTTTTTTATATCGACGCTGTTAGTGATTTCTTCGGTTATTACGCAATCCATAATAACCCGTTTCAGTTGAGATAATCTTCTAACTCGAGATACTGCGAAATAAATTTAATTTGACCACTCAATACGATCATCGACGATCCAAACACTAGTATCAGTGAACACTAGTATCAGTGATCACTAGTATCCCTGCGACGAGTGAATCGTTATAGCGTATCCTAACGTCCATGGCGATTTATCCATGTTTAATGCGCTCTCGACAACATCAACAGCGACAATGACAATATCATTTAACACACGATTTTGTACCCGGACACTTTCAGTGCCTCCATTAGGAATCTCAATATCAACATTTTGTTGTCTAGTATCTGCAGGGCGATAACACAATGGTACAGGTAACTTTGGGAATTTTTCCTTATGTAACGTAAATAATCTCTTTTGCAGTTCATCACACAAAATATTTATACTGGCAACTATCAAATTAGCAGGTTTCCATAATGTCCAAAAATCATTCATGAATGTTTATAGAATTACCTCACGCATTACTTCACATTGTATTTTATCTGGTTGTAGTGGCATTAATCTTTCAAATTCTTTTAGAGACTCATCAACAGCTCTATGTTCATCAAATTTCTTCGTAATAATCTACAAATGTTTTCAGCCACTCATGTGGAGGCTGCCCAACAAAGGGTGGCGATTGACCATGATCGCAACACATAATCACAGCAATATTCTTTAGTAACACCTCCAGAGACACCGTGCTTATCTCGTCCAATATAATAGTGTAGGTATATATTTTTCACCCATTCGTGATTGTGTCCATGTATCTCCGCACCATCTAAAGAAACTATGATATGTACACGATTTACATCTCGTTGCTTTATTTCCTTGGCGAGTTTGTGCGTCGGTCTCAAAACAATCGTATATAAATTCATGAATAAATTAATCGTGCGTGTTGTTTTACCTGAACTTCCACACTCATTAAGACAAACGGTCTTATGTCTAGATACAGGACCATGCACGGATGGTGCAGATGACTTTGATACTTGATTATGATTTCTGTAATATGTCTTCGCAATTTCAACATCGACAGATTCACAATAACTAAGTATATTTTCTTGTTTTATCCTCCACGTTCCCCATTCACCATTACCGAGTTTTAATAAATCTTTTTTATTTCTTGTGTACATAAAATGAATCTGTCGCGATTCTGACAACGTAACGAGGAAATCTGTTTACCATCGGTAATAGATTTGTCGAAACATAAGTTATCATCGAAGATCTTAGATGAGTAAACTGCCTTGACTCGCCATCAGTATAGCTCATAATGGTACCTAGTTTTGTTTCATCTGATAAATAAGAATTACACCGGCTTATAAATGTGTTTTTCTCCATTGTATCAGTGATTATGAAATTGATCCATAATTAATCTTGTACACTCTCGTTTATGATCAAGTGATCCTCCTTGTGTAAATTTACCTATTATTTTTCTGCCGAGATCTTTTGCAAGTTTCTAAATTGCCATAACAGTTTCTTCATTAAATTCATTGATCAATTCAACTGTTGATTTTGGTTCAGGGGATAGTGCTTCAGCACCCTCTTCTACCTGGTCTGCATCTTCAAGTATTTCCGGAGCAACTTCTTCTGCCTGGTCTGCATCTTCAAGTATATCCGGGACTGGCATCGCAGCAGCTATTTCGGCTGAGAGTTCTTCAAGAATCTTTTTTGTTTTCTTAGTTCTTTTTGCTATTTTTTCAGTTGCTTTAGCGGTTTTCTCTAACACAGGTTGAATACCTTTAGTTGTCTCAGTGATAGGTTTAAATAATTGTTTTGTATCCTCTTCAAATTCTAATCGAGATTCCTGACGCGATTGTAGTTGTTGCTTAACAGAATCACGAACAGGTAGATATTTTTTAATTGCCTCTAGTAGCTTTCGAGCTAATTTAGCTGAACGAGGTTCTTAAATACTCATTATTGATAATATTTTTAATGGCTGTTTAATTTATAGTAGCAGAAAAGCTGAATGACATACGCGTAGTGACCAGATTGTGAATAAATCGAGCAAATATTTGGTCAATTAGAGAAGTTTTCATTGTTAAGGCAAAAATGTCTTTTTTAGCCTTTGTAGGAACCCTTGGATTTCAAAAATAAGGTCTCTAAAAAGTTGTAGGGTTCAGCCTCTCTGCTGCTTATTGTGATATGTTTAAAAAAATAAATAAATAATAATAATAATAATAATAATAATAATAATAATAATAATAATAATAATAATAATAATAATAAATCATGTAAAGAGTTATGGAATATTTAGTTTTTTATATAGTCGCAAGAACTGAGTAAGAATGGTAATCTGTTGGCTGAGTGATTTTCTGACAACATAGCAATCGATACGTTAAATCTTTTCAATTAAGTCAAATTCCATGCGAGTTTTCAGCGCGGTATCCCAACTTCGTTCAGTACGTGCGTCTGGCCAATCGAATACGTTTACATACAGCGAAATTGTCCAAACCGAAAACAGTGGATTCAATTTTTTTTTTTTTGATTTTTAAAGGTCTTCGGTGTACAAGACGTTTAACAGACTTACAAAAAATGCCTTTGTCTAAGTGCATATGTCACGTCACGAGAGAGAGAGAGAGAGAGAGAGAGAGAGAGAGAGAGAGAGAGAGAGAGAGAGAGAGAGAGAGAGAGAGAGAGAGAGAGAGAGAGAGAGAGAATATAGGGTCCGAGATGGGAATATATTTGGTCCTGTCTTGGTTAAAACATTTCCACACGAAGTCATTCAGTTGGTCAGTTTTGCAGAGATTGTTAAAACGATTGATTCTTTGCATCAGTATTGTTTTTAAATCCATTTTTGTAGAATTCTATTTTCCTTACATTATTGTAATAATGTTAAGGTGATACACATTTGGTTGTGGCGCTCCGTTTAAGCAATTCTTAGGTCTGTGTGTTTACTTGTTTGATTATTGGAATTCGGTGCAATGAGAATTATTCCTTAGCCCGAAAAAATAATCCAGTTACTAGGAGAAAAGGTCACGTAGAGAAAGTGTTAGTGAGTTTCCACGATGTCAATGAAATCCATTGGTGTATATTGGTTGTGTGACTGGAGAGTCAGATTTAGGGTAGGAAACCGGTAAATTATACTATCGAATAAATGAGAAGGGACTCGGCAGATAACGTTTATGTCGCCATAGTGGAAATGTGATGTAGTTTTACTGGGCGTGGTGTGCATTGAAACCATAGATTGACTGGCCTAAGGTGGCGTATTTAACAAAATTCCGGTATACTGAGGTTTCGAGGGGTATCATATATGTATGTATGTATGTATGTATGTATGTATGTATGTATGTATGTATGTATGTATGTATGTATGTATGTATGTATGTATGTATGTATGTATGTATGTATGTTAGAAGTGGTGATGATGCGATCTCTCACTCATTAAGGTGCTTAGTTCTCATTATATAGGAAATTATAGACCACGATATTATTTGTTTTTTTCCCGGATCGAGTAAACAATAAAATAAAATGTGAAATAAATGGATAGAATAACATAGATCAGAGCAGAAATATGGAATAAGACAACACAAACCTACCAATATAAAATATAACAATTTCATTAATTACATAAACAAAACGAAAGTTATCATGGCATTTGAATCTAAACGAGTGATTGATCATATCAACATCACCTGGTTGTTCCGGTGTTTTCACAACCACTAATGTGATGGGTAGGCGTTACCGTCTCTCTCTCTCTCTCTCTCTCTCTCTCTCTCTCTCTCTCTCTCTCTCTCTCTCTCTCTCTCTCTCTCTCTCTCTCTCTCTCTCTCTCTCTCTCAGATTGCGCTCTATTCCAATTTGCAATACAGGTATTGAGCTATGTTAGCTTAAAATTAATATAAGACACAACTAAATACGTGTCAGATCTTTCTCCTCCTGTGATAAAACTATATTCCCACAAATTTTAAGCTAGATATCATTTGTCGTAATTCAATAGAACTAAGCTATGGTCAGTTTTAACTTGATACTCATATTCAAACAGCCTAATAATGTGAATTTCTGTCTTTTCTAGCGGCTATACGCATTCCTAACTAGAACTACGACATAACTGCCATCTTAGATAAACAATTACACAACGCTGTGACTATACATTACTACCTATATCTGTAGACAAATGTTCCTAATGCTAACACCATCGGTTTTTAGTTGTAAAGAATTCACATCTTAATTACAAGAACTAATTAATGGACTTCACTCCTTGTCCTAACTACATTTTTTGCTAATTAGTGATTCAATGACATACATTTCCAGAAATAGATAAATCAAAATCTAAGCATACACGATACAAATCATTTAAGACATACATGTTTCCTCTCACAATTCGTATCAGAAGAAATGCATTTAATATATATGATTCATGATTCCTTTAATACTGAAAAAAAAAATAACTCTCACAATGCGTATAAGAAAAATGCATGAAATTCCTACACTACATCACTTCTTACCACATAAACTTAGACTGATTGATTTGGCGAGGGAGATCACTAAAACTTTGAATGTCGTCTGGGAATCTGGGAACACACAAACACACACACGCACGCACACACACGCGCGCGCGCGTAAGTTTAACCGACCAGGATTACTTTCGCTAAATGTTTTAACACTCATTCAAAATCAGAATAAATCTTTCTAGGTCGCCTTTATAAATAACTATTATGGAAAACATCATTTTATGACACCTGTTTCATATGGTCCTAGATTTACCAACATTTTCTCTGGCTTGTCTCAACTCTTTTATTTTCGATTATTTGACTTTACGTTAAGACTGGCTTGTTCCAACTGTATGACCGTTATCGAACATATTCTAATAAAAATTCACGTACGCTTACAAACAGGGCATATCTTATCCTTCGCAGGCAGAAATTAATATCTAACCTATCCTATATATCAAATTAAATGGTTGCGTGTCACACAGACCCCAGCATAATATACTGCGAATCAATCTCTCTCTCTCTCTCTCTCTCTCTCTCTCTCTCTCTCTCTCTCTCTCTCTATATATATATATATATATATATATATATATATATATATATATATATATATATATATGAGTGTGTTTGTGTGTGTGCGTGTGCGTGCGTGTGTGTGTGTGTGCATTTGATATGGGCCTAGTTACAAATCAGCTTCCCAACGTTTCGAGTTAATCAAGCTCATCGCCAGATAGACAGGCTACTTGCAACCGTAAAAGATATAATATTCGTGAGTGTTCATTAGAAAGGTTGAGTATCGGTCTTTAAAGTTGTGTGCAGACCAAAGAGGATGTGTTGGTTAGTAAACAATGTGTTTCGGTCAATGATGGTTGCTATTGTTTTTTTTTAATCTATCTATCTATCTATCTATCTATCTATCTATCTATCTATCTATCTATCTATCTATCTATCTATCTATCTATCTATCTATCTATCTATCTATCTATCACACATTCAGAACTTACCTACGATACCTGGGTGTTTTAGAAATATTAAGAGCGTAAAATTACATAGGATATATAAAAATATAATTACGTATGTGTTGGCAATTACTAATAATAAGAGTCGTTGACGACTATGGATTAGTTTCCTATTGGCTGGTGGGTTTAGACAGTTCTAGAAGAATTAAGTAATTTTCCCATTGGTTGGACTAGGTCTCATGATGAGGTAC
Organism: Potamilus streckersoni; assembly: GCA_016746295.1. Classification (NCBI taxonomy): domain Eukaryota; kingdom Metazoa; phylum Mollusca; class Bivalvia; order Unionida; family Unionidae; genus Potamilus; species Potamilus streckersoni. The sequence goes on along the minus strand of JAEAOA010000065.1, from coordinate 8,002 downwards.
ATGTATTTGGAAATAAATTGAGCAGAATGATCTTTCATGTGGCGGTGTGTTGTGAAATACAGTCTCAGAAGGTGCTTATAAGGTGAGAACTTGAGCAATCAGATTTATTCCTACTTTGGAATTATTGTGGTTTTTTTTTGTTCCTATTGTGACACAAAGTTTGCAGACGTGTTTTATGTTGTACTTAGATATTATTTGAAAGGAAAAACATTTATTTGAACTGATAAATGGAAACAGAAAGTGCTTATTTTTGGACTATAATATTATTCTGGAATAATATTGAATTATTCAAAGGAGTTATGGACAACGCCAGTAAGACAACGTCACGATTCTTGACGGACCAGTATATTTCCGGTTATTGAAATTTATATGGAAATTTAAAATCTTTTGGACAAGCATAGAATTTTTTCGTGATTATTTTGGCTTAACTTCATATTACTGTTCCTCTAATATTTTCATTTATACCTTTGATAAATTATTTATTAGGTTTTAAAAAATATGTTGGGTTTGCATCATGCTGTTATTAGATTACGACGATAGAGTCGTAGCAATATATATATATATATATATATATATATATATATATATATATATATATATATATATATATATATATATATATATATATATATATATGATACAGTTCAGACTCATTTGGACTGTCAGCCTTTGAAGATGGAAGAAAAAAAGATAACACTTCTGGTGAGATATCTGAAAATAAACATCATTCAACATGACTTATGGGGAAACTGATCACAACTCAAGAGATACCGCACTGGAGACCCGATTATCCACAATTTGTTTAATGTATAATGAACTAGGACAGGCCTTTAAAGTACCCTCCACACAAAAGGAAACTGAAGGAAGAATGCAATGAGTAAAGAAGAAGCTGAACAAGCATCTGCTTTCTCTAAGAAATTCAGAGTAAGACACCGACAAGAAGAAACAGGCATGTGCGAGGTGAATGAATTCCAAGGTGATTCATGCTTCAAGTAAAAATAGTAAACGTAAGTGAAAATGAAACGGTATTTTGTTATATTGGATAAACTGGTTAAATTGCGTATCTCTTACTATTTTTATTTGTGAGTACTATTTCGAATATATTGTAAAAACTTTCTTTCTCTTTAATTCATTTTCCAGTTTGTTAGTAATGACTTTTAGTTTACGCCATAATTTTAGATACAGTGTTCTACTATTTTTTTCAGTCTTCGTGTCAGTTTCACAATTTGTATATTCCTAGGTCTCATTTTCATATAATATTGTGTGATTTTTGCAGTGTCACTAAATTTCTTCTCAGCTGGGCAATTTTAATATAAATTGTAATCTTGACCATACTCGGCCTTATTATGAATTGATGGGAGGTTGTAATCTCCACTATATTTTGTCAGTTTCGTGATTTTAGTGTTAATTGTAACCTTAGCAGTTTTCTTAAATATTCCATTTATTTTCTCCAATGTTTTAAGTATCCACCATATTCAATGTCGGTTTCGGTAGTTTAAAATATCTTATAGTCACTGAACGTTTCATACTTTTTCAGTTTATGTATGAATGCGTAAATTCCGTATCAGTTTTGGAATTTTAGCATAACAAATCGTCTCTGAAATTTTAATAAAAATATTAATTTTTATGTTAAAGCTTATTTCAATGTCATCTTCAGAATTTTAGTACGACTATTAGTCAAAATAATTGACTGCCATGTTTGATCAGTAAGGATATGTGTTGGTCACTGCGGACGAGTGTTGGTCATTATACGTAAGGGATGGTCAGTAACAATGCCGGATTGCCAAATAGGTAGAGTAGGCATATTCATACGGGCTTAACGCCTTGCATATGAGCTTCACGCCTTGCATACGGGCTTAACGCCTTGCATATGGGCTTCACGCCTTGCATATGGGCTTCACGCCTTGCATATGAGCTTCACGCCTTGCATACGGGCTTAACGCCTTGCATATGAGCTTCACGCCTTGCATATGGGCTTCACGCCTTTAGGGACCCTAGGACCACAGATAAAAATAAAATACTGAACATGATTTGATTTTGACGTATTAGGAGATAGTTTACGAGGTGGACCCCGAGATTACGACTGCCTACGGGCCTCCACAGGGTTTAGTCGGCATTGGTAAGTAATACCTTGTATTGGTAAGTGTGGGTATTGTTTAATGTGCATGCATACTAGTCAATAGGTGTGAGTGATTATGAGTAGGTGCATCTGCTTGTAACCAGAGTGATCTACGATAATCCCATATCCCTCTTGCTTCTTCTTATGTGAATCATATCAGTGTTTTTAACATTAAATTCCAATCAGTTTCCAATTTGGCAAAATCCAAGATGGCCAGAGAGTGAATTTTCCTTTAGTTACCCCAGTGTTCCATTTGTTACAGGATGGTCTCACTACTCTCTCCGCCATACCCTCATTTCTAACACCATCTAATACCAGATGCTACGATATACATAACAAATTATATTGCGGCGAGATTGTTCGTAGAGAAACTAATAAAGAAATGTATCATGAGATTATTGAAGTAGTATGCTGAAAAAGAAATAATAATAATAATAATAATAATAATAATAATAATAATAATAATAATAATAATAATATGGAGTCATTACAGCACATCATCTTTAGAAGCTCTAAGCGCTTTATAATAGTAGATAACACATAAAAACATATACAACGAACAAAATTATAAAAACAAAACATGCTGATAATGATTAAGGAAGTAAAGATAATTAAGTCTTTAAATCTGTTATTGTTTTCCAGATCGATTAGTTTAAAGAGCAATCATAAATCTGATGACAGTGTCACTGTGTTTAAGATATATGGGCAATTTGTTCCACGTAGCTGGGCCCTAATATGCAAAAGAATGTCAGCATGACTAAGTTTCTAGACTGGGTATACACATGGATGAAGCTATATAGTTTTATTGGACAGGAGCCAGTCAATGGAATGCATTATAGTCAAGAGATTATGTGTTTAATTCTGCTTATTTCTTTAAAAAAAAATGAATTCAGATGAGACACATTCCGTGATAAAACAACTTTTTCTAAGACTTGACATAAAAGAGAGGTTAGAAATAGGTCGGCTATTCCTGAAATGGTTATCGTCAAGAGTCGGTTTCTTCAACAGATGCTTTAGAATGACAATTTTTTTTTTTAAAAAAGTAGTGCCAATTCGCTGATTAGATAGAAGTATTGATAATATCGATTAGTGATGGAAATATTGAATCTAATTACTCAAACAGCAGTGATGACCAAATCGGGTCAAGTTCACATGAATTCGGTGCGCTCTTCATCACAACTCTAGTCTCCAAATCCATAGAGAGAGAAGTTAAAGGTTGCCGTGTATATTCTATATCACAACTATATGGTGACGATGGGTCAAATGAAATTGTATTGTGAAACTTATCTCTAATAGACTTAAATTTATCACAGAAGAAATTTGCAAACAGTCTGGAAGGTAGACCGGAGGGAAGGTCGATCGAAGTGGCGTACATTTATTCCTTGATATTAGCTTGTTCGTTAGCTCGAGGAGCTCTTTTAGCGGAAACTTTCAGTGATCATATTACTTTATTTAGTAGGCTGATTTTGCAGTTTGTGACATTCTTCTTAGTGGCTTCACATCTTTGATTGTAAATAGTAAGACCGGATGCAAGTCAAATCCTATCAGACTTACCACGTTTTCATTTAGCAGTGCGAAGGTTCTCTTCGCTAGCCAAGGTTCCGATGTGATAACCCTATCTATACCTTAGCGTATCGAGCAGATATTTCTGTGCCACAGGTTTGTGAATTACACTGGATATGACAGTAGGCCACCTCATTCAATCAAAATTAAGTTATTCAAATCTGTTCCAACATGATCTAGACAAGTGAAGCACAAATCTTGAATTGACTGATAAATAAGCAATTGTCCAGTGCCAGTCCGTTTTCGCACAAATAACTTTCCACTTAAATAGATCTGTGATGGCTTCTCTCCGCTACAAAGTCATCCTTTCGATGTCAAATTTCCAAAAGTATCCGTTTTAGGTCAGTTGCCCCAACTATTTTCAGCCGATGCACAATGCACGACGATATTGCGTAGTTTGCATTACATACTAAGGGAGGCAACTAATAGGATCCAATACATGTCGCTAGCTCAAAGCGCCAATATATCATCTGTTCGATCCTCCAAGGTGTAGATAGGATTATAATATCAGAACATTGGCTAGCGAAGATGTGCGAAGCTGTTCCCTGATACTACTATATCATGGAGAACGCGTTTAAGATCTGCACTTGGATGCTGAGGCATGTTTGTCAAATAATAAATGCAAACACGTGTCAAGTTATACTGCTGTAGTACGTAAAGAAGTTGTTTAGATGGATTGGATGTCATTAATTATTTGAGTTCTGTTTAAATACGGAGGTTTCTCATAGTAGCAAAAATACATGGAGGGTTAGTGACTGATATGTTGAGATGGCTTATGACACAGATGTGATCTGATGCAAGTTTGTGGGACACCGATGAAGAATAGAATATTATCATCATGTCTATGAATGATCCACTCTAAAATGTGACTCATTATGGATGGGTTTGCTAACTGACTGTTTGACGTTGAAAATGTGAATAGAACCTATGAGTATTGATGTGTATGGGTTTCCAGGACAGTCGAAATAAAACTTAAAATCTCAACAAAAAAAATAAAAAAATACTCAGGTTGCCAGCTATAAAAATTTCCATGCTCTAGGAAGTTAGGAAATTGCTCTAAAAAGAGATTGGGTCAGATTTATTTTTCGATTATATGGAAGTCAAATAATGGACTGACTTTTGTTAAAGTATTAACACTAATAAAATGCAAATTCAGTGGCATTGTACAGAGTTAAGCAGGGATTATGATTTTCTCAGATTGAAACAGGAACAGTGAATATCAAACTAGACTGAATTTTTCTTCATACAAAGATTTAAACCAAGTTTAAGTTGGTTTCAATCCAGAGAGTCCCTCTAAACTTATGCATTGGAGATGGGCTACGCAAAAGACGCGACATGACGGAAATTGCCTGTCCGTATTTCATATATAAATAAAATTACCATGTATTTTACCACATAATGTATCATTAGACGAATATCACCATTGAAAAATATTGGGAAAGGGTGGGAAAAGGTGAAAAGGTGAGATTATTTTGTACACACACACACACACACACACACACACACACACACACACACACACACACTGAATCCTGCAATGCGATTCATTTGTGTGTGGGTAAAAATGCAAATCAACAGTAAAAACTTAGTTTTTTAACAGCCTTAAACGAATATAGTTCTTTTTGTTGCATATATATATATATATATATATATATATATATATATATATATATATATAGAGAGAGAGAGAGAGAGAGAGAGAGAGAGAGAGAGAGAGAGAGAGAGAGAGAGAGAGAGAGAGAGAGAGAGAGAGATCATGTGAATTTAAAGTTAATGAAGGGATGGCGGGAATCTCCAATTGTGAAACTATATTATCGTACTTGAATGAAAAATAAAGAAGAGAAAAAGAACTCGATAAGGAAGATTTCCTCACATACGGGATGTCTAAAGATACTTTCTTTGACCAATATCATGCAAACTTGTGTTCAAAATATGTTAAGTTCATCGATAGAGAGGATTTTTTATATAATAAATTTACTAACATAGAATAGACATGTTTTCGGTTGGCCTAAAGATAAAAATCTGAAACGACATACTCAATGGGATAAAAGGATGAAGACGTGCAATAATGAATTAGAAATGCAGCATTTTATTTAAATACAAAGTTAATTACTAAATAAATATTGTCAGAAGTATATGTGTCACGAGAAAAAATAAACAGAGAAATACAAATATGACCCCATCGCTAGCAAAAATTGGCAACCTAATATTACAATCCAACCAGGACCAAGGAAACAAGTACTACACCATTTATAATATGCGGAAAATTAAGAAGCAAAGATATTGCTCAGAAAGTTTAAAAATGGAATATACTTACCAATGAAAGTAAAAAAAATATAGGTAAATAGAAATTAAATCGTCCTATAGGGATACAAATAAAAAAGAAAACAAATATATAAAACAAACAAATAAACACAAAAACTTTGTGTTTGTAAACCACTACATGGCTGTCTCCACGTGAGTTAAAACTATAAATACAACCAGCTTGTATAGACTTGATGCGGATGCTGAAAACTGTGTATAATTCCCTAAAAGTCAACAAGCCAAAGAGACATCTATTACTTTTTTAAATATTTATGTAACGCAGATTACATCCCGGATATTCGATTCTATTCCTGATATTCTTATAGTAAAAATTGAAGGATACTAAGGTGATTTAGAAAAAGTTAAATTCTACTAGTTCATAGTTTTCTTTTTCTAGTCTTCTTGGTTTATACAGCTTGGTTTCAATGTTCTAAGGCGGCGTATCCAGTATGATTCCTTTTCCGTCCTGGTTTCGGAACTCCAGCTGTGGTTGTTAGCAACTGCATTAAGTGTTATATCACTGAAAGTGTGGCCAGGGGAGGAGAAGTGTTCTGCGACCGGGCTTCTGTACAGCTTTTTTTTGTCATCCAATCAGATCTATGAAGGTTTATCCTTTTGTGTAGCTTTTCAGTTTCTCCGACGTACTGAAGGTCACAGATCTTACATGTGATGAGATAAATAACATCCTCTGTTTTGCACGTTTTGTTTGGACCATGTATGTTTAGTTTTTCTTTAGTCACTGTGCTAGTGAATGTCCTGGTCTCTATCATATATTGACAGGTTTTGCACTAGTAGAATTTAACTTTTTCTAAATCTTCTTAATATCCTTCAATTTTTACTATCAGAATATTCGGTATAGAATCAAATAAATATCCGGGATATAATCTGCGTTACATAATTGTACAAAAAAGTAATAGATGTCGCTTTGGCTTGTAGACTTTTAGGGAATTTTACACAGTTTTCAGCATCAGCAACAAGTCTATACAAGCTGGTTGTATTTACAGTTTTAACTTACGTGGTGACATCCATGTAGAGGTTTACAAGCACAACGTTTTTGTGTTTATTTGTTTATTTTATATATGTTTTGTATTTGTCTTTCAAAAAAGACTCATTAAGAGTCGAAAGCGCTCAGGCTAGTTATTTACTAGTTTCGCACTGTTCGTCGTCAGTTTATTGCATTTATCTTAATCAATCCCTTAAACACGTGATCCCTTGGTGGATCCAGAGAGCTTGAAAGGGTTGTTATTCGCCATATGATTTGTTTTCTTTATATGTATATATATATATGTATATATATATATATATGTATATATATGTATATATATATATGTATATATATGTATATATATGTATATGTGTATATATATGTGTATGTATGTATTTATATGTATGTATGTATGTATATGTATGTATGTATGTATGTATGTATGTATGTATGTATGTATGTATGTATGTATGTATGTATGTATGTATGTATGTATGTATGTATGTATGTGTGTATTTGTATGTATGTATGTATGTATATGTATGTATGTATGTATGTATGTATGTATGTATGTATGTATGTATGTATGTATGTATGTATGTATGTATGTATGTATGTATGTATGTATGTATGTATGTATGTATGTATGTATGTATGTATGTATGTATGTATGCATGCATGCATGCATGCATATATATATATATATATATATATATATATATATATATATATATATATATATATATATATATATATATATATGTGTGTGTGTGTGTGTGTGTGTGTTTTGGAATTCCTAAGTGAATTTTACATAGTCCAGGTCATGGTTTTTATTTTGTAAACATCTTGATCATTCTAGAAGGTTATTTTCATTAGGTAATGTTTTTGTCTTTTTTTTTAAATATAGAAAATGCTGATTGTGACCTGAGGTTAGGTAGATAACTATATAATCTTGTAACTGAGAGGATTTTTCTAGATGTGCTTTAAGACCCATCACTTTTAAGTTGTAGTATATGTTCTGTCCAGTATTT